>CM022766.1:14575778-14923278 GCA_012411365.1 Ameiurus melas | reverse complement strand
CTACTTTTTCGCAGTTAAATTCTACATAATGTGGACGCCCCGTTGTTTTTCATTTTCTAAAGTACGCCATAGATATTTATTACTTTGACTTATACAGTACTGTGCAAAAGTCTTAGGCATGCTGTTTTTTATGTTTTTATTTTATTTAATCCAAACATTTTTATAGATTTTTATTTTATGACTTCTGCATTATCGAGTCAGTACAGTAACTTTTTATATTCCCAAACATTTACAGAAAAATGCTTTTATGCCAGTAAAGAAAGCAGCATATTACATAAGAGACCATTTTCCAGACAGAAAACACAATGAAGGCAGCTGGGTTTTGCTGCAGAAATAAGAAGCAAGTGCAACAGTCAAACTCTCCAGAACTGTGGCTGGTTCTGCAAGATGCTCAGTAAAACCTGCAGCTCATTCCCTTATAAAACTGCGCTAATTGTACTGGAGACTAATTTTTTATTTATTTATTTATTTTATTATAAAGCAAAGGGTTGTCACACCTTTTATTGACTTGTTTCATTTATTACTGTTTACTTTGTAGTATTTTTTTATGTATAAACATTTCATTTTCTTCTTTTTGAAGGCATCTTTGCTCTTCAGAATTTCTTTGCATGCGAGTAGTAAATCTTTTGCACAGATCTGTATAACTCCTGCTGGTTGCCTGAAGTCACTGATTGGTTGGCAGTTGCCATCAGCGAAAGAGACACTCAGACACTGACCCGAGAAAAACAGAAACTCTGAAATCAATGTAACTCCGTGCCAATGCTAGTCCAGTTTTATGTTGTGACTGAACTGCCTAGAAGGGATTGTAGTTACAATGTAAGCCCATGCAAGACAAAGTACTGAACTACATCTCGGACATATAATGTGTGATGTTATGTATGTTAGAACACTATGCAGTGCAGTATTTCCTCTATGCACATGTAGAAGTTTAGAAACACGAGATGCAACATACCAGTTATGTTTGTTGTGTCTCCAGGCCTAGCAGTGACACTCCAGTTACTCCACGGGGACATTGAGCAGTTGAGGAGGGAGTACATGGCCATTTTCTCCCGGGGTGTGTCCATCACCAGGAAACTGGGCTTCTCTGACATCATCATGCCAGGTGAGGAAACCCATTATCTGTCTGGGTTATTCCAGGATGTCAGTAATAGATCACTGTTGGACTATACAAAGCTCTAGATATAGATGTACACAGATGTAGATATTATATGGGGGGGCAGACAATTTGACAACCTCAAATTGTCTGCTACTGAGACTGCGGGTATGCACATATGTTAGAAGTACAAAATTCAGTTTGACATGTTAAAATAATTAAGGCAGGGTTTTAAATATACAGGCCACGCCTAGTTTATTTGAGCTCTATATATAAGCTGATTTGAGTCATGTACATAGGAAATAAATGTGCTCTTTTGGCTAGCTTTTAGTCAGTAGCTCCAGGATTATTGTCTGGTTTCAGTTTTCTGTGTGTGGCTTGATATCTTTCTTTGCCTTGTGCAGTCATTAAGAAAATGTACACTCTTAATGTAATATATATATTTACTCATACTCAGTGCTTTTGGCCATTACCTTAGCAACAGTTGGTATGACAGCAAAGCTCTCAGTGATGGAGCACACAGTGAGTGGACGCACACACCAGTAATGGTAGTTTTTTTATTTATTTATTTTTCTACAGATTCTCCATTGCCTCAATGCTGTACTTCTCCAGAAGCTATTTATTTAGGGAAGTTTAGCACAGTTCTGTTTTCTTAGTGTTCACCTTCCCCTTTATCCCAAGCTTCCTGAAGCAGACTGGCCACCCATACATGGAGCTGTCTGGTCTATAATTAGATCCCCCTTAGAGCAGCAGGCTTTCTCTTCAGTAGGATATTGCTGCTCTGTGCTACAATGGACTAACATACTTATAGACTTTCACTCAAACTTTGGCCTCTTTTTTTAATTAAAATTTTTTGACCATGTTTTTGAACACCAGTGAAGGAACAGTGCTTGTGCAGCACTTTTGCTCTGTGTGTTTAGGTGTGGATGGGTGATGAGAACAGAGAAGGTATGATAACGGAGGCCTTCTTCCTGTCTGTATGAATAACAGTGTGTGTCTTTTTTTGTAGTGAGGCACAGGACGCACCTGTTGAAAGTAATATTGTAGGTCAGTGTGGTTTTGTGTTCATGCCCTGGGTGTGTATGCGTGCATAGAAGTAATGGTAGTTTCAGTTTGTGTGTCTCAGTTGAAAGTACTCATATGTGTGCTCACGGGGGTGGACAAATCAATATCCTTAGCTGGGTTTTTTTTTTTTTTCTTTGAGTGCTTGGCTTGCAGAAATGTAGGTTCAACAAGAACAGAAAGAAAACCCTACTTCCTGTTGACTTTCTGGAAAACGAGTTTTCATTTGGTATTTTCATGTTTAAATGTAATGCACTTTACAGCAGTGTGACCCACCTCAATAACTATAGCCCACAAAGCGACCGTGTGACCCACCTGTAACTATAGCACAGGCCTCATGAATCCCACCACCTGCTGCACTACACACATCTGTGGAGGTGCTATTTGGTTGAGGGTAAAATGGTTTATACTAAGCAGATTAATTAATGTATGTGGATGACAGAATTAGGAACATGCAGCTATGTGGAAACACTATTGAAATAAATAAAGTGCAGTATAAAGCTTTAATATAACTCCTGCTTACTGCACGCAGACACCATATTAGCTGCGTTTACATGGACAACAATAATCCACTCTTAATCCGATTAAGACCATACTCTAAGAAACTACCATGTAAACAGCAATTTTTACTTAACTTAATCTAATTAAGGTCATACTCGAAGTAAGCTCTAATCGAATTAAGACAGGTGGAGTACTCTTGTTTTAGTCGCATTATGGACGTGTATTGCAGACATGTAAACACCTCTATCACATTTTTATCGTAATCAGAGTTAGGTCAGAAATTAGATTACTGCTGTCCATGTAAACGTAGTTATAGTTAAACATACGAAGAGGTGACACTTGAGAGACTGGGATAATGTCTTTTTATATGTGATGTGAGGACAGAACATATCTCATTGCTCACATAATGCTCAGTGTCTTGCTGACTTTTTGCCACAAACACGATGTGATGCATGATCTTGTTTATGATTTTGTTTCCTTTGATATATGACAATCTAATTATTATAATGGTGCTCGAAAGTTTGTGAATCCTTTAGAATTTTCTATATTTCTGCATAAATATGACCTAAAACATAATCAGATTTCAGAAGCCCTAAAAGTAGATAACAAGAACCAAATTACACAAATTTGACAAACAAAAATCTTATTCTTGGTCCTTTATTTATTGAAAATGATCCAATATTACATGGCAGAAGTATGTGAACCTTTGCTTTCAGTATCTGGTGTGACCCACTTGTGCAGCAACAACTGCAACTAAACATTTCTGGTAACTGTTGATCAGTCCTGCACTTCAGCTTGGAGGAATTTTAGCCCATTCCTCAGTACAGAACTTCAACTCTGGGATGTTGGTGGCTTTGCTAATATGAACTGCTTACTTCAGGTCCTTCATTTCTATTGAATTAAGGTCAGGACTTTGACTTGGCCATTCCAAAACACTTATTCTTCTTTAACAATTCATTGGTAGAATAACTTGTGTCCTTAGGGTTGTTGTCTTGCTGCATGACCCGCTTTCTCTTGAGATTCCGTTCACAGAAAGATGTCCTGGCATTTTCCTTTAGAATTCGCTGGCAATATTCAGAATTCATTGTTCCATCAATGGGGTCAAGCCGCCCAAACCGTGATCCTACCAGCACTGTGCTTCACGGATGGGATAAGGTTCTTATGATGGAATGCAGTGTTTTCCTTTCTCCAAACATAATGCTTCTTATTTAAACTGTTTTGATCTCGTCCGTCCACAAAACATTTTTGTGATGGCCTTCTGGCTTGTCCATGTGATCTTTAGCAAACTTTAGATGGACAGCAATGTTCTTTTTGGAGAATGACTTTTCCACGCAACCCTGTCATGCACACCAGTGTTCTCCTAATGGTGGACTCATTGGTGGAACATTTAACATTAGCCAATGTGAGAGACTCGTTTAGTTGCTTAGAAGTTACCCTGTATATGTGCGAAAATCTGATGAATTTTAGGTCCTATTTACTGTATGTAATATAGAAAATTCTATTCAAACATTCAAAAGTACCACTGTACTATGTTGTAAAAGTACAACTATATTATGTTAGATAGATAGGGGCATACTTCAACTTTAGTTTTCCCCATGGGCTAGATTAATGAATTTAATATTTGTCCACCCTTCGCATGAATTTAACAAAGAATACCCGGCTAGGGCGGCTGTGGCGCAGTTGGTAGAGTGGGTTGTCCACTAATCGTAGGGTTGGCGGTTCGATTCCCGGCCCGGGTGACTCCACGTGCCGAAGTGTCCTTGGGCAAGACACTGAACCCCAAGTTGCTCCCGATGGCAAGCTAGCACCTTGCATGGCAGCTCTGCTACCATTGGTGTGTGAATGGGTGAATGAGACACAGTGTAAAGCGCTTTGTATAAAAGCGCTATATAAGTGCAGATTTACCATTTACCAATACCCTTCATGTAAAAATTATTTTACAGCAACATTTATTTTTGAATCGTTCAAGCAACATGAAGTAATCTAAATCTTACACGACAGACACTGTAAACTAGCAAACTTAACTCCAAATCCAATTACAAAACTAAGTGAAATACCAAATTGATAGGAATTGAGATCAAGTTAAAGAGAAGCAAAACAGTATTAAACAGTAAACTCACCTGCCTTTACTCCTGCATGTCTGTCATAAACTACAACACTGATTTTTCCAAGATTTTTTCCTCACATATAAGTTCATTTCTAGTTCTCTTGCTTTGAAGTGTCGGGATTTCTTGTATCCAAATGCTGAATACTCTGAGTTTAATTCAACTCTGTAGGGATAATCAGCCCACAAAGAGAGTCCAATTTTAGCTCAAAGATGCATCTACGATTTGCATATCTATGGCATCTTAACATGTTTTTATAAATATATGATGTGAACTGAATAGTTTCTGTTGCCACCAATCTCTGTGCATTGTGACTCAAATGCACAATATGCATGCCAAAATTTTGCACATACTTTAATACAAATTTTATATGAGGCACATTCTTTTAATTAATGGAGCATTCTCTTTGAATAGTCAGTTTTGAATCCAACTGAGCCATGAGTCGACTTAGTAACAGCTTACTAGACTACATGGAAATGTAGCTACTGTCTAGTATTTCAGATCAGCTGCTATTTAAGCTTATTCTACAAGTGTTATTAACTGATCCAATAATCTACTATTTTATGTGTAAAAACCCAATATATACTTAATATATACAACATTTCATGCTTTAACCCCTATCATCTGTCTGCTTTGTCTCAGGGGAGATGAGGAACGATCTGTATGTCACCCTGGAGAAAGGAGAGTTTGAGAAGGGAGGGAAGACAGTAGCCAGAAATGTGGAAATCACCGTTTATGCACTGGATGCTGATGGACAGATTCTCAGGGTATTCAGTTTTACACTGCCTTTGATTAAAACTTTGCACATTAACACCTCTGGTGTATATGTGCTATTAGTATTTATAGAATTAACTTCCATGCAATACCAAAACTATGCAACAGTGCAGCAAATCTAAACAAATGTGACAGGGTTATTGTCACGCTTACCGATAGTGCTATTGTTGGCTTGTGGTTTTCCTGGTTCAATGGAAAATAAGAGTTGATGGGCAGCATGCATCACTTTGCTTACTTTGTGCGTGTGTGTGTGTGCATGCATGTACGTGTGTTTGTCTGTCTGCAGGGCTATGTTGCAGCGGGTGCAGGTGAGCCGGGGGCTGATGAGTACCACTCCTTTGTGCTGTACCACAACAACAGCCCACGCTGGGCCGAGCAGATCAAGCTGCCCATCCCCGTCGATATGTTCCGCGGGTCTCATGTCCGCTTTGAGTTTCGCCACTGCTCAAGTAAGAAGGCTTGTTAGATCCGTTATTACACTGACACTTCTATACCCTACACAGCTGACTATTTGAGCTGTGTAGGATACGATAATAGGAATTCATCAAAAAAAAAAAAAGTTCATTTCAGACTCTGATGAGATTTCCTAAATATGGGTGTGTAATTTGATCCAGAAAGAGCTGTTATGGGTGCAGAAGCCATGCCTCTTACTCTTTCACTGGAATGAAAGCTGGCACCATTTGCGGGCACCCCTGATGTAATGAGATGAGATTCAACAGTGTCATTGAACAGTGTACATGTACAGAGACAAAAAAATTAGTTGAAATGAAATCTGAAAAATACAAACTATGACATTATTTTGTGTGTGTGTTTATTCCTCAGCTAAAGACAAAGGGGAGAAGAAGCTGTTTGGCTTCTCATTTGTCCCTTTAATGCAGGAAGATGGACGCACTCTGCCTGATGGCACCCATGAGCTTATTGTTTATAAGGTATTTCTTTTCTGCTCATATACATAACGGACATGTAAGTTTTTCATGACTGAGGGGGTTCTTTTTCCTGTTTTTTTTGAATGTCGCTTGTTTTTTACAGTATGTTTTGATATTCCTTCCACCAGTATTCCAGGTTCAAGCAGTGATTTTGTGTAAATGAATATGCTTGAGGAAACCTTGGGATACAAGGGTTGTACAGATTGTGTTTGACGGTGTCTCTTGCTAAATGAAGATTTTAGATTGCAGTATGAATTTACAGAAACAAGTACATAAATGAGCTCTGCTTGTCCCCAGGTCGGCTCAGATGGCAGTGTATTGCATGCATCCGTGACCGCTTTCTTAAATATGGCGTCAAATAAAAAGAAACGCGCACACAAGCATAACCACTCTCATGAGTAAAGACACTGCCGCGTGCCAGAAGAGACACGTTCATTGACCAATGAAAATGACCAATGAATGAGCAAATCTCTGTTTTCTTCCACACCAAGAAAAGCAAGTGATTTTTACGTTGATGTGACCCCATACATAAAGTGCTTTCGCTGCTGAGCCAAACATTCAGCAGAAAGTACATTCAAACCCCAACAATGCAATAAACAGATCTTTTCATTGGGCTTGTAGAAAGAAAGAAAGAAAGAAAATGTTGACACAAACGGCATCTCTAGTTTTAACCACATCCTCTTATTGCTCGAGTGTGTGGCTGTCCTTCAAATAACACATGGTGCACAGATATCGTCATATGTTAAAAATATGCTGTGATTGAGTGTCAGCATGGTGATAAGTGCAAAGGCTTTACTGGAATAGAGAAATATATGTACAGTACACACTCAAAAAAAGAGGGAAATTTGCTTAATATATAAGCGCTCTTAAGCCTCAGTGTTTGTGATGACTGTTCAAACTAGTGCTAGGCGATATGACCAAACAGCTGTACCATGATAACTTGATCAAATATTACCTTTGTGCAACAAAATACGCTTGAGGCAGTTTCTTTGAAAAAAGTCATTAAAAAGGAATTATAAAGTATCTGTGGTGGTTTATTTCTGGAGTTTTTTAATCCATGTTTATAATATTTTGGTCACTTTGTTTTCAGCTTTACAACTTATTATATACAGCTTGTTTTATTGGTATTTTTTTTTTTTTTAATACAGTTACAGCCCTTGATGTGGGTGAAAGTGGGTCATTTTTACTCTAGTGGGCAGGTTTTATGGACAAGGACAAGAGTGGGTCTTTTTTATTTTTTTTACTCGGACAAGGACGGGAGTGGGTGGTGGGTGGTTTTACTCACCTGTGGGCAGGAGTGGGTGTTTTTATTCACTTGTGGGTGGGAGTGGGTGTTTTTTTACTCAAGTGGGGTTTTTACTAATGTGGCTGGGAATTGGTATTTTTTACTCATCTGTTGACGGGAGTGGGTGTTTTTACTCACCTATGGGCGGGAGTGGGTGTTTTTACTCACCTATGGGCGGGAGTGGGTGTTTTTACTCACCTATGGGCGGGTGGGTTTTTTACTCACCTGTGGGCGGTGGGTGTTTTTACTCACCTGTGGGCGGGAGTGGGTGTTTTACTCACCTGTGGGCGGGTGGTTTTTACTCACCTGTGGGCGGTAGTGGGTGTTTTTACTCACCTGTGGGCGGGGTGGTTTTTTACTCACCTGTGGGCGGGGGTGGGTTTTTTACTCACTGTTGACGGGAGTGGTTTTTACTCACCTATGGGCGTGGGTGTTTTACTCACCTATGGGCGGGAGTGGGTGTTTTACTCACCTATGGGCGGGGAGTGGGTGTTTTTACTCACCTGTGGGCGGGAGTGGGTGTTTTTACTCACCTGTGGGCGGGAGTGGGTGTTTTTACTCACCTGTGGGCGGGAGTGGGTGTTTTTACTCATCTGTTGACGGGAGTGGGTGTTTTTACTCACCTATGGGGAGTGGGTTTTTACTCACCTATGGGCGGGGTGGGTGTTTTTACTCACCTATGGGCGGGGTGGGTGTTTTTACTCACCTATGGGGCGGAGTGGGTGTTTTTACTCACCTGTGGGCGGGAGTGGGTGTTTTTACTCACCTGTGGGCGGGAGTGGGTGTTTTTACTCACCTGTGGGCGGGAGTGGGTGTTTTTACTCACCTGTGGGCGGGAGTGGGTGTTTTTACTCACCTGTGGGCGGGAGTGGGTGTTTTTACTCACCTGTGGGCGGGGTGGGTGTTTTACTCACCTGTGGGCGGGGTGGGTGTTTTACTCACCTGTGGGCGGGAGTGGGTGTTTTTACTCACCTATGGGCGGGAGTGGGTGTTTTTACTCACCTATGGGCGGGAGTGGGTGTTTTTACTCACCTATGGGCGGGAGTGGGTGTTTTTACTCACCTGTGGGTGGGAGTGGGTGTTTTTACTCACCTATGGGCAGGAGTGGGGGGTTTTTTTCACTCACCTGTGGGCGGAGTGGGTGTTTTTACTCACCTGTGGGCGGGGTGGGTATTTTTACTTAAGTGGGGTTTTTACTAATATGGCTGGGAGTTGGTATTTTTACTCACCTGTGGGCGGGAGTGGATGTTTTTACTCACCTGTGGGCGGGAGTGGGTGTTTTTACTCACCTGTGGGCGGGAGTGGGTGTTTTTACTCACCTGTGGGCGGGAGTGGGTGTTTTTACTCACCTGTGGGCGGGAGTGGGTGTTTTTACTCACCTGTGGACGGGAGTGGATGTTTTTGCTTTGATGTGGGTAGGAGTGAGCATTTCAGGTGAAAATTAAGAGTTAATGTCTGCCTTCTCTTTTTTCAAGTGTGAGGAGAACGCTAATCTTCAGGACTGTGCTCGCTACCTCAATCTACCCGTCTTCAAAACCAACCAGTCGGGCAACAACCAAGCTGTGAAAAGCAGCAAGGAGTCCTTCTGGATCACCTCATTCCTCTGTTCCACTAAACTCACTCAGAATGGTACACTGTTCTCCTCATATTGTGTGTGCCTGGATGTATGATAGAATACCGCTCATTGTATAAGAACATTACACAGTATGTGATTTCTGCATGGCTTGTGTGTTATACTGTGAGATTTTAGGACGTTAAACAGCAGCAGGATTAGCAGTGATGTAGAGATAACATATTGCACGGCTTGCTCTGTGCAGGTGATATGCTGGACTTGCTGAAATGGAGGATGCACCCTGAGAGGATCAATGACAGCCTGTCCAAACTGAAGGCAATTGATGGCTCTGAAATAGTTAAGGTAGATTACACTCACAATCTATCACAATTTATTTATATAGCACGTTTAAAACAACACGAGTTGACCATAGTGCTTTACACTCAAAGTTACCATACACACACACACTTAAGCATATACAAAATAACACCTGAACACCAAATCTAATACATTTCAGGACAGTTGTTCCCAGCGTAAAGAGGAGTCTTCAACAGTGATTTAAAAGATTCAGTTTCATCACAAGATCTAATGTAGGCCAGGAGGCTATTCCAGAGAAGGCACAATCATCTTCTTTAGATTTCAGTTGTGACTTTGGAACACTTAAAACAAAACTGTGTGGATCTTAAAAGTCTAGGTGATTGATATAACTGTAGAAGATATGTTATATATTCTGGTGCCAATCCATGTAAACCCTTAAATACCATTAAAATACCTTATATTGAACCCTGTATTTAACTGGGAGCCAGTGCAGGGAAGCAATCACTACTGCACGACTACACTGCATTTACACTTCTCTAATGAGCATGTCACTACCTGTATTCTCTGTTTAACTATTGTAGAAAGAATGGCTAGTGCCCTTGGGTCAAACTTAAGTTAGTAAAGAAATTTGTAGAAGCAAAGCATTTAGGATGGTAGAGAACTCGCGTTATTAAGTAACAACAAATAGCAAACTAGTGTATGTTAATATATTATTGGTGAACAAAAACACAAGTGATATTAATATTGTCTAATTTGTTTGCCAACTCTTTTCCTTTTAACTCCTCAAACCTAAACAGTTTTGGATGCTTTAAGTTGTAAAATTCTTCTCGATATAACTATTCCAGTTGTCATACGTTCCTTTCTTGAGGTCTTTTTTGAAGACCGGCTCCAGACAAAACCTTATTTTAACAAAAACTCTTATTTTGTATTGTGTTCTTCAAACATTTCATTTTAACATCATAGAGGTTTATTATCGGGTAGATAAGCAGTTCAACGGAGGTGCATTTTACTCTTTGTTCACCTATAAACCATGGGGATGCAAACTTTTGCACTGAACTATATCTGTTTTATGTTTCTAACTGAAATCGTATGTCTCCCAGTTCTTACAGGATACACTGGACACGCTCTTTGGAATCTTGGATGAGAGTGCGCAGAGATATGGTCTCAAAGTCTTTGATTCTCTTGTAAGTTTTAAAATCAGTGTCAGTTGTACCTTCAGCTTGGTACAACTTTAGCCTTAGGATATTTATATTTATATAAAAAAAGAAGTAATTGTAAGAACATGTCCTCTTGCAAATTTGCTCTTCAGTATCTGATTAATGTTTAACAGAGAGCTGTTGTGGATCTGTGCAACAGATGGGGGTGGATTTTGGTTCATCAGAGCTCAACTTTATGTGAATTTGTAGCATTTTTAGCCATTCAGGCAAAATCATCAACTTAAATTGCTTCCAAACATTATACGATTTGAGGCCCTGTGTTTTCACTTCATTTATTATGTGAAATAATACACAATTGTTGTTACACAGCTTAATTCAAATGAAGCTTATAAGGTTATTTGCCATCATACCACAGTGCTGTTGTATTTACAAATCTGAAGGTGTGGATTCATTTTCCTTGCTTAGGGATGTTCCACAGCAGAAAATGTAATCAACCATACGTACGCGTAGCTTTATGAGTAAACCATTTGTACACAGGTTTCTATGCATTGAATGGGATTGATCAAGTTTTGCTTATTTGTAAGGATGGGTGTATGTTTCTGCATACTCCTGACCAGGCATGTGCAAGAACCCCTAGTGGTAGAAAAGTGTAATATCAGGTAAACTGACCATGCGGAGCTTCTGTATTTCCTAAGTATCTATGGCAGTCTATCATATCAGCATAACTGTGAGAGTAATTACTGATGTCAATGTTCACGAGATGTAAAATCATATGAAACGAACATTTAAAGATTGATCAGAATTATTCCTTATTTGAAGATCTGGCTCTTGTAGCTTTGTGGAGGACATTTGTTTTTAACACCACTGTAAACTCTCTGCTGAGAGTGAGGAGTGGATCATCAGTCGTTTTCGTTTGCCCAGTGCCTTTTTAGTTGGTCGCTATTCAAGGGCTTTTAGCTACGAGTAGATTTCAAAGAAAAATTGGTGCTTGTACTGGCAACCAACTACGAGTTGAATAATGATGCATCTTATCACCGTTCATATAGCTCATGCTGCAATACATTACATTTCCAAATTGTAGAATAAGCCAATGCGGAGTTTCTAAATGTAATTGGGGAAATAAAGTGCATGCACATACTCTTTATTTATTTATTTATTTATTTTTAATTTTAAATTAGTTATTTATTAGACACACTCGTAAAAGTGCCACATAAACCATTTTTGTTTTGCTCTGCTTCATGCAACAGTATCTTTACTTCAGTGATTGAAGTTCATAATTTTACACCTTTTGGCATGTTCTATGTCATCTGAAACAAGCAGCACCGTGAATAGGCTACTGTGCAATTTACAGGGAAGTAGTTTACCACTTACCGTTTGCCATCTTTATGCAAATGAGAATCCACATCCACAAGTACATTAATTAAGAACGTGTGGGATTTATCAGTGGCCATTGCGTACAGCTGTGTGTACACGTGTAATAAATATCAGTGCACAGGTGGGTCTTGCTCACAAATGTAGTACTTGTTTTATGCACGCGTTGATAAACGAGAGCCCAGGTCATTTGCTGAAGAATTGTCTGATTTTAACTTTAGCTTTAATTTTAGCTCGGTTTTAAAATAAGATTTGCTTTAACGGTTAAAAAAAATCAAATAAAAATTAATATAGTCTAAACCAGTTCCTATTCCTTTCCACAGGTGCACATAATAAACTTACTCCAGGACAGCAAGTTTCAGCACTTTCAACCCGTCATGGACACCTACATTGAGAGCCATTTCGCAGGAGCGTTGTCATACAGGTATGTAGTGCTTGAGCTCAAGTATACTTGTTCTTGAAATCTGCCTACAGTATGCCTTCATGCAGCGAGGGCATACAGTGCCTCTGAATAAAATGCAGAAAAGTTGTCCGATGACCATGTTGAGAGGCTGTGTTGCTGGATCTGCATGACGATTCAGTGAAGTGTAAACTGGTCACCTGCATACCACCGGCTGTCTGCAGAACAGTCTGTTCCAAAACTAACTCCACAGGTCTGGGTCTCGGTGTGACGCTACATTCTGTTCTCCCTACTCACACACTGCCAACAGGATTCCTGTCTTAGGCACACTCTCACAGAGCCATAGACAGAGTGTCACTCTAGTAGGTGACACACAGTAGTAATATAATAAATAGAGAAATGGAAGACTAGTGTATGCTTGATCTTGCTTATACAGACAACTGTATTTGTGTCCTTAACACTGTTATGGTTGCCCATAGGCCTGTCTGTGGTACAAGACATTTATTCTAGTCTTTCTTTATCTTCAAGTCTCTCGTCTTCATTTTGTCTCTAAATGAAAGCCGATGGCGCGTTGTATTAGCTCTAGAGCAGTAATGGCGGCTTTGTGGTGCATAAGGGCTTATTTATACTTCTGTGGGCGTGTATCTTCAAGCACGTCAGGGCATCGTGCGTAGACACTTGCACAGGGTGAAGTCTTCATACTTGCATATAACCTGAGTGTTATCTGCCCACTCATTTTTATTTATATTTGTCGATTCAAGATGTTCATCATAGGAGACATTAAGTATACCAGCCTGAGAACCTAACAGAATGAATATATCCAAAATGGGTTTTTTTTTAGATTGTTTTTTATCCTCTCATTTCACAAGCTGTTGGGTTGTGGAGCTTGAACATGTCTCCAGCCTGTAAAAGATGTTAAGTACTGGATGCAGTAGATGAAAATTGTGTCATTTGCACCTTATTGTTATACACACCACACTGATGCAGGGTGTACGCACACACACACTCATTCTTTTCCTGCCTGGAAGGCAGTTTCTTCTGCTTGTGTATCCGTCACTTTTCCAACTTCTCCTGCAGTTCATATAGCCTCAGCTACACGCTGTTTCATAAAGGCTTCATCACTAACTCTGTTTTAGTGATGGATTTATCAGGATCACACTCCTACAGTCTCTTACATTATGCAACGAATTATATAACATGCACGCACACACTTCTTGCTCACAGAAAGAGAAGTCTAACTTTTGGGTGAACTGACTTTGTTTTCTTTAGGTGGGAAATGGAAAACAGTTGCATTGATACAATGTACCGCACTGACGGTGTGTCTCTTTGACATTTATTTAGTTTATTACATTTTCCTAAAGGACAAGTCAAAATTCTAATGAGTGCAGATTGCCTAGTCATTTCTCAGTTATATCCTCTATCAGTGTAGTAAGAATGACACTTTGACTTGGAAGTTGTGTTACACCATGACACCATGATGTCTTATGTTTAGGGACCTGATTAAGGTACTGAAATGGTACGTGGACCGCATCATTGAAGCCGAACACCAGGACCACATCCAACGAGTACTCAAGGTAGGAGCTTATGCAATTTCTTATTGTTTTATTTTTTAGCTTTGAGCACTTTCCTCTAATGCTGTAATATTAAAGATTGACTTCTTTTCCTTAATAAGGGAACTCAGTGGTGCTCTGTTTTTCTCTGGACGCTTAAGGACTTCTATGATGCATTACTTTCAGTGGCTCCTGCATGTGTAATTGGAGCACTAAACACGTTGTCTTATTGTTCCAAAATTGAATTGGATGACTGATGTTATTTTTGCAGGCGACAGAGTACATCTTTAAGTACATTATCCAGTCTCGGAGGCTGTTTGCTCTCGCCACGGGAGGCCAGAACGAGGATGAGTTTCGCTGCTGTATGCACGAGCTGTTCATGTCCATCCGCTTCTTCTTGTCGCAGGAGAGCAAAGGGTCCGGCGCAATCACGCACACACAGGTGGGGCCAGTGGAACGCAGACTATTTGAATGTTAGACAACCATAAAGTTAACGTTGATTGACTATATTTATTAGGACTGTTCAAAAAGAGAAATAAGCCTAAAAATTCACGAAGCCTACAAAGAAGTGTCAATTATTCGTGAAGTGTTAGATTTTTAATGTTATAAAGCAAGTGTGTTTGAACAATTTGACCAGCAGCAGGTGAACTGTGGACATTGTTTTCTGCTTTGCAGTATCAGCTGTAATTGATAGTAATTTTCCCTCATCAGTTGTTTTATCCTTAAAGACAGAATCCACAAAGCTTTTTTTGTTGACTATTCTTAATTGAATTTCTATGGCTTTCGGGAGATAATTCACGCCTTATGGTGTGTTTGAGGAGGAGTCTCAGCACAGTGGCTCTCTCTAGGTTGAGACAAAGCGGCTGAAGACACCCGTGAATGAGCTTGACTAAACGATCAGCTCTGTGTACAGCCTGACTCTCTTTCCCTGAACAGTAGTGTGTTTGGTGCAGTGTACTCCCTCACCCCCTCAGTCCTCCTGCAAGACCAGTCTGCATTCACGAGATATGCATTGTGCTCATATGAAAAGATTAACATGGATAAAACCATTCTAATAGAGCTAATCAGACAGACTGTGAAAGCAGCATGGACAGTGCAACACAAAACCTTAGAAAAACAGAAATAAATCTGGTCGGAAGAGATGCAAAGAAGAAAATGAAGAAATGGCTGGAAAATGGAGAGAAACCTCAGCATCCTTAGGAAAATAGACATGACTCTGTTTTCATTCTTCATGTGTACTTTCTGTATAGAAAAAAAAATCTCTTCATTCCCATTTAGTTGCTAATTTGGGTTTAACTTGTTGACGGGCACATTCACATTTATTTTCTCTATTCTTTTTCTTTAGTTTATTTTTAATGTAACATTTCCTTCTGCTTTTCATTTTTTAAAATTATTATATTTTTTTTACATTTATTTTCTCTCCCTCTCTTAGGAATAGCTTTAATAGTCGAATCAGTTTAGTTTCATATATATTTTTTAACAAAGTTCTTATTATCCTGTGTAGAGGGATATGCAGGTGGTTAACAAATTTCATTAATCATTTAATAATGGCCAATGAAGTCTACTTTATTTTACCTTGAATACAACTGAAAATACAGCCCAAAAGATGAAGAGCGTTTGTAGGCATTAATCTGGCTCCTGCCACATGTTGTATTTATCCGTGTTTTAAAGCCTGGGTGTTTTAATCTGTATACAGAGCAGGACAAAAGCAGTAAGAGAATGCAGGGCAGAGCTGTTCTACAGTAATCTGTGCTAATCCCTGGCCTTCTCCACACAACAGCGGCTAGAAGTGTGTTGTCCATTTTTATTCACTTTGCCTTCACTGTAGACAAGCTGTAGCAGTAGCAGTCCATGATACACTGTAGTGCACTGTAGATGTGATGCTTTGTTTGGGTTCTGGTTGTCCACTTCACAGTGGAATAGATAATGCATTTATGATTTTTCCACTCTTCACTTAGAAAGCTAGGGTACATTGCCTTTCTAAGTCAGGAGCCAACAAATTATAATGTTTCATGTCTCATAAATTAATGTGTTTCTGGCTTTGTAGGCCCTAAATAACACATGCTGTCTCCATCAGCTTTTTCCTGACCAGTTCTTTGTTGAATAGTGCAGAAATAACTGTGGACCACAATGAAACGGCTAAAGATTTATGGGATCATATTACTAAATTGCATAGATCAGCAGATGGATATAAAGGAATTTCAGTAGCAGTTAATATATCACTGAACACCGTAAAAACCATGATTATGAAGTGGATTTTGATGGCTGTAGAAAGAGAAAGGTCATTCGGGGAGCTGCTCAGAGTCCAGTGGTATCCTTAAATGGGCTCCAAAAATTTATGGCAGTAAGTGGACACTCACTGAATATTAGGACCATTTCATTACTCATGAGAGATGTAACTTCCCAAATGTATGTTGGAAAATGTATTGGTGTTGATTACAGAATATTGGCACAGTACCAACACTATGCATACCTGCAGTGAGGCTTAGAAGTGACAGTGTCTTGTTTTTGGACTGTTTTCTTTTTCTCTTTGCTGTGACTGGTGTTTTTGGCACATGCCTGGGAAAAAGTCATTTTAGCTTTCAACATGCTGTTGATCCAAAACACACAGCCCGTTGAACCAGGGAATGCATCAAGGAAATGAAGATCAGTGTCATTAAATGGCCCAGTCAGAGGTCTGATCTCAATCCAGTAAAAAGCTGTGGAGTGGCACAGATTACCGACTGTCAGTTGGACTGAAGTTGAATCCTTCTGGACGATCTTCAGCATTGATTTTTGCTGTCACAGACCCAAAAAAATGGGACATCGTAAAAGAATTCTTAGGTCGTGTGTTGATATATTTGAAAGCACAAGGTGACGAGCTCCCCGGCAGCCAATTTTGTGCCATTGCGTCCAAAAGTGGCTGATGACTGCCTGTCAGCGATTCTTTATTAAAAATGTTTTATTAAAAATTCAGCGTCTGAATGCTGCTGTGACGCTCATTAAAAGGCCCCAAAAGAAGACAGCGTAGTATAATGCAAAACTCGCATGACAGCTACAGTATTCATGATGGTCAATCGTGATAATGGACAGAAAAAAGATACATATTACATCAAGCTCACTTTGAGCAATGTTTCTAATTATGGAGCACACTTTCCCCTGATTGCACTGATTGATGGTATAAGCAGAAAAAGCATTTTGTTAGAGAACATTTATATTTACATGTTTTATTGTCAGTAAACTGTTGCTTGATTTTTGTGTAGTATATTTTTAAGCCAGTTATCCACTCTGTGTGTCTGTGCATGCATGCAGGCGGTGTTTTTGCAGGCGTTTCCTGCAGTCTATGGGGAGCTGCTGAAGCTGTTCACTGTCCGAGATGTGGCCTCGTTCGTACGGGAGACGCTGGGGAGTCTGCCGGACACCTCGCAGTCAGATTTCTCTATAGAGACTGTGAAACTGCAATGCATTTCCAAAACAGTAGAGAGTCAGCTATACACAAACCCAGGTACATTATGACATATGACTTTGCTAGTTTCTACTTGGCTGTATTTGTACTTGTTTATGTCACCATGTCACCCTGCAGCTCTTGCCTGGTTTCCCACTGAAGCTAAAGCAGGGTTGAGCCTGGACAGTACCTGGATGGGAGACCTTCTGGTGGAAAATTAAGGTTGCTGCTGGAAGTGGTATTAGTGAAGCCAGCAGGGGGTGCTCACCCAGTGGTCTGTGTGGGGCCTAATACCCCAGTATAGTGACTAGGATGCTATACTGTAAAAGTAGCACTGTCTTTCAGATGACACGTTAAACCGAGGTTACTGACTCTGTGGTCAGTAAAAAGCCCAGGACACTTATCGTAAAAGAGTAGGGGTTTAAACCCGGTGTCCTGACGAAATTCCCCCGTTGGTCCTTCTCTTTCATGTCCCCCTAATAATTTGGGGTTGTGTCATTGGAGGGAACACTGAAAAGACAGGCTGTATTGTTTTAAATTTTAAATCCACTACCTCCAGCTAACTCCTTCCCAGATCACTGACAACACCTTTAATGAATGTGGGTGTGTGTGTGTGTGTGTGTGTGTGTGTTTTTTTCAGAATCTCGGTTTATCTTGCTTCCTGTGGTCTTGCGCTTATTACAAACTCACATGCAGGAACAGCGGGATCTGGTGATGTGCGCCCAAATACTCACCAGCATGCTGTCCATCATAAAGAAAGACAATACGGTGAGACATCAGCCTTTGGCCTGAACCACTCCGAGAGAGAGACAGAAAGAGAGAGAGACAGAAAGAGAGAGAGACAGAGAGAGATGAGCAATGAGCTTTGGAGCTGAGAGAGTGATGCAAGCTCTGAGAAACACAGCTCTCTAAATAATGGCAGGAAAGAATGAGGACCTTTAAATAGGAATTCAACACATCCTGTGATTTACTGTGAAGTGAGATATAAGAGAGATTAGTTGAAGGCAGTAAGACATGAGCTCATACTCACTAATGGCCGTGCAGTCAGATCTATTATCTGAACTCTCTGATGGAATCAGACTAATGTAGAGGCTACAACAACTAATGGACAAAATTGATCAAATTGGATAATAAAATAGTTGGCAACAAATTTTACACTGTGGAAAGCACTAGCTTACTTCACTTTATGCCACAAGTAGTGAAGCTATTTAAATCAATTCATTTAATTAGTTCAAAAATCTTTTCAATCATGTAGTGTTGATAAGCACTATATTGTTTTATTTTCTTGATGTGCATGATATACACTCACCATCCACCTTATTTAGGAACACCTGTAGACCTGCACATACATGCATTTACCTTATCAGCCAATCATGTGGCAGCAGCACAATCCATAAATCATTCAGATACAGGTCCAGAGCTTCAGTTAATGTTCACATCAAACATCAGAATAAGGCTAAAGTATCATCCCTGTGACTTTATCCGTGACATAGTTGTTGGTGCCAGATTGGCAGGTTTGAGTATTTTAGAAACTGGTGATCTCATCCTGCTGTGACATTACAGTCTCTAGAGTTTACACAGAATGGTGCAATGTCCAGACTGGTTTGAGCAGCCAGGAAGTCTGTAGTAACTCATTATCACAGCTGTGGTGAGCAGAAAAGCATCTCAGCATGCACAACACATCAAAACTTGAGGTGGATGGGCTACAGCAGCAGAACACCAAGTCAGGTTCCACTCCTGTCAGCCAAGAACTGGTATCCGAGCCAGGTGTACTAAAAAAGAAAAAGTAAAATATGATTAATAATTGTTGTACACCTATATTAAATATATATATATATATATATATATATATATATATATATATAATTTTTGAAATATAAATAGAAACCTGTGTTTTTGTTTGCAGTTGCTTGATATCCATGAGAGCAGAGTATTTTTGTGAATTTTTATTTTAATAAAAGATCAAAAGGTGAAACAATAAAGACAATTTTTCCCAGCCTTTTTTGCTCCTATTTAGCAAGGGTGCCAGTATTAGTGGAGGGCACTGTATATCCTTCCTGGCACCTCAGGCCAGTCTGGTCATTCTCCTCTGATTGCTCTCATCAAAAAGTAGACTTTCGACTCACGTGATGTTTTTGTTTTTCGCACCATTCTGTGTCAACTCAAGAAAAATATCCCAGAAGATTAAGCGTTTCTGAAGTACTCAAACCAACCCATCTGGCACCAACAACCATGCCATGGTTGATGTTAACGAGATCAAACGAGATCACACTTTCCCCCCATTCTGACGTTATCTGTGAACGGAACTGTAGCTCTTGACCTTTATCTGCATGATTTTCTGCATTGTGCTGCTGCCACTTGATTGGCTGATTGGATATTTCCATAAACGAGCAAGTGTGCATGTGTTCCTATTAAAGTGGACGGTGTGTGCAGACAAAGAAAAGAAACTGTATGGAATACTGTGAATGTATGGAATACTGTGAGTTTGGTCAAAAAATATACACTGCATGGTTTTCTCATACCATAACAGATTGTCTGATGAATATAAATATTGTATTTAGAGACATTATTTAATTAAGCTTAGATAAGTGTTTTGTAGTAGTATTAGTTGCTTGAAATCTATTTGAATAAATATTTTTGGTAAATAAGTTATCTTCAAGCTAATCCAATTAATTGATTAATGAAAAGAATATTGGAAGATGAATTGATTATCAAAACATTCATTAGTTGCAGTACTAGCTCTAAGCCAGGACAGTCTCTGGAGTGGCTTAGAGAGGCTCTGATTGCTCTCTTGTTTGGCATGAGATGAACCGTGTGTATGTGTAAGTGTTAAACAGCTTTCACACACACCGCAGGACCACTCTTAAGAGAGGCATCACCTCCACTAGCCCCCTTTTCAATCTGGCTGCTGTTAAGCCTCTCATTATCACCCTGTCAGGAAACACTCGCTACTTACACCCTGCATTCAGATTCAGTTTCTAGCTGCTTTATTGGCATGGCATATGTGTTGCCAAACGTTAAACAAGAAATTAAACATTTTTAATCATGTATACACTTCTAAAAATGTTTTTAAAAGATACAGTGGTGTGAAAAAGTTTTGCCCCCTTCCTCATTTCCTGTTCCTTTGCATGTTTGTCACACTTAAGTGTTTCGGAACATCAAACCAATTTAAACAATAGTCAAGGACAACACAAGTAAACACAAAATGCAATTTGTAAATGAAGGTGTTTATTATTAAAGGTGAAAAAAAATCCAAACCATCATGGCCCTGTGTGAAAAAGTGATTGCCCCCCTTGTTAAAACATACTATAACTGTGGTTGTCCACACCTGAGTTCAATTTCTCTAGCCACACCCAGGCCTGATTATTGCCACACCTGTTCACAATCAAGGCACCACTTAAATAGGAGCTGCTTGACACAGTAAGGTCCACCAGAAGATCCTTAAAAGCTACACATCATGCCGAGACCCAAAGAAATTCAGGAACAATTGAGAAAGAAAGTAATTGAGATCTATCAGTCTAGAAAGGGTTATTTGCAAATGGAAAAAACACAAAAGAACTGTCAGTCTCCCTCGGCCTGGGACTCCATGCAAGATCTCACCTCGTGGAGTTGCAATGATCATGTGAACAGTGAGGAATCAGCCCAGAACTACACGGGAGGATCTTGTCAATGATCTTAAGGCAGCTGGGACCATAGTCACCAAGAAAACAATTGGTAACACACTACGCCGTGAAGGACTGAAATCCTGCACTGCCCACAAGGTCCCCCTGCTCAAGAAAGCACATATACATGCCCGTCTAAAGTTTGCCAATGAACATCTGAATGATTCAGAGGACAACTGGGTGAAAGTGTTGTGGTCAGATGAGACCAAAATGGAGCTCATTTTGAGACCAAAATGGAGCTCATAAGGGGACAGGACAACATCACCGCATCAAAGGGACGATGGACGGGGCCATGTACCGTCAAATCTTGGGTGAGAACCTCCTTCCCTCAGCCAGGGCATTGAAAATGGGTCGTGGATGGGTATTCCAGCATGACAATGACCCAAAACACACGGCCAAGGCAACAAAGGAGTGGCTCAAGAAGAAGCACATTAAGGTCCTGGAGTGGCCTAGCCAGTCTCCAGACCTTAAGGGAGCTGAAGGTTCGAGTTGCCAAACTTCAGCCTCGAAACCTTAATGACTTGGAGAAGATCTGCAAAGAGGAGTGGGACAAAATCCCTCCTGAGATGTGTGCAAACCTGGTGGCCAACTACAAGAAACGTCTGACCTCTGTGATTGCCAATAAGGGTTTTGCCACCAAGTACTAAGTCATGTTTTGCAGAGGGGTCAAATACATATTTCCCTCATTAAAATGCAAATCAATTTATAACATTTTTGACATGAGTTTTTCTGGATTTTTTTGTTGTTATTCTGTCTCTCACTGTTCAAATAAACCTACCATTAAAATTATAGACTGATCATTTATTTGTCAGTGGGCAAACGTACAAAATCAGCAGGGGATCAAATACTTTTTTCCCTCACTGTATGTATGTGTGGGTGTGTGTATATATATAATGTATATGTGTATATATGTGTGTGTGTGTGTGTGTGTGTGTGTGTGTGTGTGTAGGAGCCAGTCATGTCTGAAGAAGTGGACCTGATAGTGGAGAGCTTACTGAGTGTATTGTTGAGGACCATACTGGAGATTTCCAACCGTCCGCAAACCCCAGCATCGACCTTGCGTCCTCAGAGTCAGGATGTCACGGTGAGAGAACAAAGATAAAGCATGAGAATTACAGTGAGAGTAATACTGCACTTAACATGGGAGGAAAAAAGAATAAAGAGAAGAAAAAGAAACTTAAAAAAAAAAGAGAGAGACAAAAGCCCCTGAGGGTCCATTAATTACTGTACAGCAGCTAAAGCCCTTTATACTTCAAAGCTGCTGTGCATCAGGTGAATTGTGGGAGAGCTTTTCCTTTAAATGTGATCTGAGCTTTTTGTGTCGTGCTGTATTGTAGATGCCAACCTCACTGTGTCTCTACTGAATGCTGCTTTTCTATAGCTCCACTGACCTTTCTGTGTTATTTACTCTCTGGGTTGTGTTCAATCAGTGGTGTCAATAGAGGAGGTTTCTGGTATTTGATGTTTTAGCCTTGTTCACCACAGCTGTTATTCACATGTATTGCATATTTTAAGACATGTATCATGAATCCATCAGTGCAGGGGTCATCGCCTGGTGTCTAGTTATATGATGTGGCCCACTGTGGACTACAGTACTAGAGACATTAGGTCAGAAAGGGAAGTTACCTTGTCTGGTCTGATTAGTGAAGTGACAGTGTTATTGGGACAGGGTCATATGTTGTTTGTTTTCTACTTCAAGTTCATTACAGACATGTCTCATCAGTTTAGAGGTGTATAGTGGGAAAAGTGTGCACTTTTATACAGACCTTTAGATATGAAGGCCATGTTCATTACAGGTTGCTCATGCTGCATTTACCAACGTAACACGTCATTCGTTCATCCATCCATCCATCCATCCATCCATCCATCCATCCATCCATCCATTCATCATCAGTAACTTCTTTATTCTGTTCAGAGTCACTGTAGTCTAAATGACTAGTTTGTATATATTTTGGGAAATAGAGCCACGTTTTAAAAGTTTCTTCATGGGCAGGTACAAACAAATCTTAACTGTGTATCAAGGCAGGTTTAGTCAAACTTCTTGTGGGAGTGGGAATTAAACAGGTGAAACGCAAAACCACTTGAAATGGTCATTTTATGTCATTTTTAATTGATTCTTATTTGATGTATGATGTCCATACATCTCTGTTTCAGGGGGAGTTTGTGTCATGTCTTTTGGCTCTACTGACGCAGATGGGAGATAAACACTACCAGCAGCATCTTCAGCGTTTCACCAATAAAGATGAGCTGAGGGTGAGTGTGGCCTAAGAGCAATGCTTTTTCATGAACAAAAGTGCTCATACACAGAATTACCTGGCAGCAACTAAAACAATAAATATAATTACACCTTGTTGTCCCCTTGTGACAGTGTGGCTGCGTCATCCATAAACCAGGCATCATGTTCAGATAGCACCAATAAAACATGGTTGATGTGGGTTTCTGAAATAAACAGAAGTAATATGAGGAACCAGTTAGGAAAGGATTTATTTGGAGCTATTTATATGCTTCTTCAAATAGAATAGTAAGAACAAATACTGGTTTGTGTCACAATTCACGATGACTTTTCTCGTTTGCTTCAGTTCACGTTAATAATACAAAATAAAAGTCATGAAAAAATTCCTCTGCAGTGTCAGGTTGAAATCAGGACATTTTCTTGTTTTCAGTTACTGATTGTCTTTGTTTTTGTTCCTGTCAGGATTTCCTCCTGCAGATTTTCACCGTGTTCCGGATCCTGATCCGGCCCGAGATGTTTCCTAAAGATTGGACAGTCATGCGGCTCGTCACTAATAAGTAAGAACCTTACCAGCTCTTGATTTTCTAAAGGTAAATAAATAATGGAACGTGGTAGTGTTTGCATTCATGCTTATTGATACACATGCTTCCTTTCCAGTGTCATCATCACAACGGTGCTCTACCTGTCAGATGCTCTGAGAAAAAACTTTCTCAATGACCGGTTTGATTATAAGGTACGTGTGTATCGTAGCGGCTGCGTATGTGCATGCGACACAGAGGGTGTGTTCAGACTGTGGCCTCCTGCCGTGTGTTAATTGTACTGTTCTTCTGGGTCTCCACACACAGCACTGAGCCAATTGTGGTTGAGAAAAACAGGAAATATTTGGTGTTATTGACTTACACAGCTACCTTCTGTGTAAACACACAGTTGAAGGTTGTGTCTTTGTGCTTAACATGAAAACATCCTCACTGACACTGGGTGTGTGTTCACATGTGTTTAATGTAGGTCTGGGACTCGTACTTCTACCTATCTGTAATCTTCATCAACCAGCCCTGCCTCCAGCTTGAGACCTTCTCTCCTTCCAAACGCAAGAAAATTCTAGAAAAGTGAGTATCTTATACACTCCTCTCCTATGCACTATGTAACTCGTACTGTACTTGGTTGCACTGGATATTATATGATGTTTGCAGTTGGGAGGTACTTCAGTCAGTGTGAAATGTACAAGTATAAAGGTTGCAAAATATAAAAAAAAATATAGTACATTTATTCAATTGCCATTAACAGTTATTGGTGTGGCTTGTGAGTACTCGAATGTTCATGCGCATTTGTAATGCCGCTATTTATGCTGGTTCAGCATCTGTTTGATTTGTAAATGCATGTGTGTAGGTATGGAGATATGAGGGTGATGATGGGCTGTGAAATCTTCAGTATGTGGCAGAATCTAGGTAAGAGATTGATGGCACAATCTATAATCTTTTCCTTCCCAAAAACTAAATTTTTTTTTACCCTCCCTCTGTGTCAACTTCTGTCTCTCTTTTGCTTTTAAAGGAGAACACAAGTTAAACTTCATCCCTGCTATGATCGGCCCGTTTCTCGAGGTGACACTGGTTCCTCAGCCTGATCTGCGGAACGTGATGATCCCCATCTTTCACGATATGATGGACTGGGAACAACGGCGCAGCGGCAACTTTAAACAGGTACAACAGTGCCCCCTGCTGCTTCACTGAGCCTGTGCAAGAAAAATAACCCTATTTAATTACACATGGGTCAATTTAACCTATAACCCTGGATGATGATCTGTCTTAGGTGGAGGCAAAACTTATAGACAAGCTCGACAGTCTGATGTCAGAAGGAAAGGGTGATGAAACTTACCGGGAGCTCTTCAATAGCATGTGAGTGAGAGCATATGCTAATTTAATATCTCATATTGAGTAAGTCTTTTACAGGGACACCTAGGAATGTACAGTTAATCATAGTTTTGGCTTCCTTCATTAATGCAACATTCCTGATATGTGAACACTGCTAAATCACAGATTTTAAGGTTTTATTCAGAAAAAATTTCGACATTCAAATGGATGTGCCAGTGTATCGGCTGAAAGAGCAAATAAAAAAAAATGTGTAGAGCTACTGCTGGTGTGGAGTCAGAGCGATATGAGGAAGTGTGATTAAAAAAAATAAATGTTTGACCTTGCATAAGGTGCAATCTACAGTGGCCCATAAGTGCAGTACACATAAAAAAAAAAAAAAAACGGAACAGCAAAAACAAGAACACATTAATATTTTCTCAAAACAGAAAGGGTAGGCCTTTGTTGAATATCACATGCTCATTGCTGATTGGCTAGAGAGAGCATGAGTCGAAATGAAATGGAGCAAAATAGAGAGCTGGTGGTTGTTTACAGAGGAAATATGAGCCTCAGTGTAGCCACTGAATCTACTTTTATTAGTGCTTATTTTTACCGAGGTCATTTGTATGATGATTTTTTAGATATGTTGTTAACCTGGCATAGCATTAATATGAATAAGATGACATTGAAACCCACCTAAAGAAAGCTGGGTTATTCAGAAGGAAGAATTATTCCTCACTGTAAAAGCTTGAGTAACTTCGCATAAAATGATTTTTGCCAGTCTTTGTGATTGTGATTATGATTGTAATAGTCTGTAGCCAATCATCAATTCGCATGCGATGTTCTGTAAGGACCTACCCTTTCTTTTCCGAGTGAAATGTTATGTTTCTGAATTTGCTGTTGTGGTGGAGGCATTATGTTTTTGTGCTAGTGAGATTCTCATTAGAGTGATATCCCAAGAACAAGTGGTTGAAAGTTTGCAGGATTTATATTAATTGTCATTTAACCAGCAGATGAATTGAATCGACTTGGGAATGAATTCAAACAGTGTCAAGGTTATAGTAATTTCTAATGGCTGAAATAGTTTTTCTTCAATAGCTTCCTCCTTGTTTGAAGTACAGTCCCTTCTGAAAGTATTGGAACAAGGCCATTTCTATTGATTTTGTCATGTACTCAAGACATTTGGGTTTGAGATCAAACGATAAATGAGAGAATGAATTAGAATTTCAGCTTTCATTTCCTGATCTTTACATCTAGATGTGTTAAACAACACAAAATGCACCTTTTGTTTGAACCCACCCAGTTTTCAAGAGATCAAAAATACGGAACATGAGACTGACAAGTGTTTCTTGTTGCTCAGGTGTGTTTTATTGATTGTTTAAATACTTAAAAGCTCTGAATGTTTACTTATGGTTTGAGACAAAACCAGCCAGTGACATCACGAACAACCTCCATAGGGCAGGGGTGAAGGTATCACAGTCCACCGTTTGAAGAAGAGAACAAAAATAGAGAGTCCATAACATAAGATTCAAACCTCTCATCAGGCCATATTGGAATTCACAAAGAAATATAGAGATGGTTCCCGAACTTAACTTTTCTGGCTCAATATTAACCTCTACCAAAGTGAAAGGTCAAAGTAAAGTGTGGAGAAAGAAAGGATCTACTCATGATCCAAAACATACAAGCTCATCAGTAAAACATGGTGGAGGTAATGTCATGGCTTGGGCTTCTGGAACAGGCTCACTAATCTTTATGATGTAACTCATGATGGTAGCAGAAGAATGAATTCATTCCGTCTGCCAATTTACAGAGAAATGTGTCCAATCTAGTTGGGAGGAACTTTTTCATGCAGCAGGACAATGACCCAAAACAAACTGCCAGCTCAACAAAGGACTTAATCCCATGTTCATTTTGGATCTCAAACCCAAATATCTTCAGTGTATCGCAAAAACCAAAAGAATTGGCATTGCTTTTCTAGAAGGGACTGTATATTTTAAGGGTATTTGAGACGTACAAATTGGCAACAGAAAGGACTGTACTTAGTGGTGGTGGAGGCATCCCTGTTGATGCTGTTGTGTTCTACTTGTTGGTTTTGTTGTTGCGTTTCTGGTTTGTTAATCTGTTTTGTGCATAGCAGTTGTACACTGTTGTAAATAAAGAAGTCATCCTTCTGTATTTTTCAGAATGATTGGGTATTGTTACTAGCCAGAAATATTCGTATTGGTTCCTTTCACTTATTTGGAAACAATACGGGCTTACATTTCTTCCTTTACAATCATAATGTTTAATAGTTTTTTTGTTGTTGTTGTTATTGTTGTTTAATTGGCTTAATAATTGTGATAAATCTCCATGATTATATCTTTTTTTAAAGCGTTTTCAATGATCATTTTAGCCATTTACATCCTGCCCTCCCATTGTCCACATACGGCACCAAACACTTCCTACCTCCATGCCTCCAAACACTCATGTAATGGTGGTTTATACTCGACCTGCTATGGGTCTTGTGTGGTAACTGCTTGGTTCTGATAGACGTCCGTGTGGTACTTGTGTATAAATATTTTATAAAGGGGGATTATGAGCCCTTTATGCTTCACCTGTGTGTGTGTGTGTGTGTGTGTGTGTGTGTGTGTGTGTGCCCGCATGCATATGCCTTGGGTTTCTGTACACATAGCCTATGGGCTTATCACAGCTGTATTTACACTGTTCTGTTTGTTTAAGCTGGTGCCAAACAGAAGAATCCCCAACATATCATTTCTGGTTAATATGCCCAACATGACCTTTAAAGCAGACTTAGCCAACTGTCTTCCTTTCATATCTTTCTTTAAAAGCTTTGAAATGATTTTATATCTGATATCAGTACAGAATTTTGATTTATTAAACACTCTCTCTCTTTATGTGCTCTCTTCTTTCTTTCTCTTATCTGCACTAACAGTACTAACCGTGTTACTAACCTGTATGAGTGAGTGTTTCTGACTTAATCTATTAATATGACTTTGTCTCATCTCTGCTTTCTGGGGGTGGATTTTTGGTTGGGTGTTTGGGTTGGGGGGAAAAGCGTAATTATTTTTTTTTGGGGGGTTGGATCTGTGAGTAGGGTGTGTGGGTGTGTGTGTCTGAGTGGGAATATTGCTTATGGGAGAGATGGTGAGTGTTCAGTGATGGTGTGTGTTCAGGATGCAAGTTGAGAACTAATTAATGACTTTTACTTTCTTCTGGGTGTGTTTGTGTCTCAGTCTTTTAAAGAAGATCGAGAGAGAGACATGGAGAGAGAGCGGAATCTCATTAATTGCGACAGTAACGCGTCTAATGGAGAGACTGCTTGATTACAGGTGAGTATAACACGCACACAAACACAGACTTGTGCAAACTTCCTTCAAAGTGTATTTAAATTCGAATGACTTACAGGGTTTTTTTTATAATGTGCCAAAGACAACAAGCATTAAGTAGGTAAAGATTTCTTAAGCAAGAGGAGGCAAGATTATAATTTTAGCATAGAATTTTATGTTTAAGGTTCTTATTCAGTGTTTACATTTCTTGTGTGACCCATGTGAAACTCTCTCACTCCATCTTGAGGCCAAATTCCATATTAACTCCTATTCACTACACATGCACACTATATAGAGTATAACATTGTGCCATTCAAGAACCTGCGTAGTGCAGTGCTCGAGTCTGATTGGTCAGAAGGTGTTGATTAATTTTCGGTAAGAGCAGCTCTGACAGTCGTGCCAGCCGTAATTCAAATCACTGGCATATATTAATGTACTTATAGTAACAGCTAATTCACAGACCCTCTCCACAGTGATATGACAGGTTATAGCTACTATAATATAAGTGATAACAGGCACTAACACATTTCGCGGATGTTCCTCATCAGGAAATGTACCTATTAACAGATAAAAGTATGATGTGTCCTTCATTAATAAATGAACCTTTGTAATAGTTGACGCATTGCTCCAGTATAAAAGGAATAAAACACTTCAAGATATGCTGTTATTGGAAAATCATCAACTTCTTGGTTGTAAAAGTAATTTACACAACCCCGTTGTTGATTGTTTTCCTGTAACAGCATACCCCGTCATGTTCTATTCCTTACACAGGAGAAGATTGAGCTATAGACAAAATTGGTACATATAATAATATTCCTTTTAGTTAACATATGTTCATTGTTATTCATTTAAAAAATGATACAGAATTTTTAAAATATATGAGGATCATTTGGCCAAAAAATTTCAGGAAATGTTAGTTTTAACGTTTTGGTTACAATTTCATGTGCAACTGCAGAGTAGGTAATTATACACTTTTTTTTGTCTTTTTGAAAAACTAGCAGTTAATGCATATGTAATTATCTTCCCCAAAAAAAAAAAAATTAAGAAAAAACTGTCCAAATAAACTTGATGTTAATACAGTAACCGTGTGCATCCTCAGTAGTTACATTATAGTTAAAGGTGTAGTTTAATTTCAGTCTAAGGACATGAGTTTCTGTGCGATTTCTACAGGGATTGTATGAAACTTGGAGAAGTGGATGGGAAGAAGATTGGCTGTGCTGTCAGTCTGTTGGTGAGTTTCTTTCTGCATACTCACCACCAGCATTGAGGCTGTACCTGCCTGCCCACGCTGGCTCTCACACTTTACTGCATCCCTCTGTTGTGGAGACAACAAGCTGTCAAGCACATCCAAACCGAACAGGCCGCCCACAAAGTTTGATTTCTCTAAAGCTGCTAATTTAATGTTTTCAGAGCAACAATGGTTTGGATTATTCAGCCTTTGAGTCTTTGAGCGTCGAGTTGAAAAGGTTTCTATTGCTCACGTCAACGCTCGCGTTGTTTCCCAGCATTTCTTGTTTATTAATTTTGTTTTCTGAGTTCACCCTCATACAAGAATCCATAGCAACAGCCTGGGTATGTGGGTGGACAACTCGGGTCTCATTAATTTATAAAGCAAAAAACACTTAGTCCTTGGCCTAGTTGTCCATCTCTGTCTGTCTCTCGCTCTCCTTCTCTCTCTCTCCATTTATCTCTGTTTGTGCAGAACTTCTATAAGACAGAGTTGAATAAGGAGGAGATGTATATTCGCTACATCCACAAGCTGTATGACCTGCACTTGAAAGCACAGAACTACACAGGTAATGGCACACGTGGGTGGAGGAGTGATGCTCTACAGGGGCATGTGGGGTGGATTCTGGAACGAAAAGGGAATGATGGAAGCCTGGTGGGTGTGTTGTCGTGACTCTGTGTGCTTTTTGTGTGTCTAGAGGCTTCTTACACACTGCTGCTGTACGATGAACTGTTGGAGTGGTCAGAAAGGCCACTGCGAGAGTTTCTGAGTTACCCCATGCAGAGCGAGTGGCAGAGAAAAGAATACCTGCACCTCACCATCATCCAGAACTTTGATCGCGGCAAGGTCCCAGCTCTACTTTCTGATACCAAAGCCTTTCTTTTCTTCTGATACTGTTTCTTCTTCGCACACCTTTGGCTTTAATTGAACTCATACCACCTAATGTACAGCGCAAACCCCCCTCCCATGTATATTCCTTCCTTCAACCCTCCTTCCTTCTTTCTATTTTCTGTCCGTCTCTTTTTTCTTTACATTTTGTTTCTGTTTTTCTCTTTTTCTCTCTATTTCTCTGACTATATTTCTGTCTTTCTCTCTTCTGTTTCTTTTCTTCATCCCTTCCTTCCTTCTCATGCTTTGTTTCGTACACTTTCTTGTTTAAACAGCGCTTTTGTGTGATTTTATTTGTGATCTGTTATTTGTACATAATGTGTGTATGATTTTGCCATCCCTTAATCACTTTTATCTTCTTAAAAGCACACTACTTCCTTTAGGGAATGCAGTTCTAGTTTACCCTTTTCCTTATTCTCAAGGTTGTTTATAGCCTGCCTGCTGCATAGAAACATTTGCGTGTCATCACTTCGACTCCATCACCTACTGATCAAAATAGCAGTTGGAGATCGTCTTTTCATTAGTTACCCATCACAACAAAATGACATTTATTGTACATAATTAGCATCCTCATCAGCAGCAGCTTGAATAAAAGTAAAACCTCACTGCTCCCACTGCCTAGTCTCCTTCTGTACTCCTGAATCAAGCCATGTGTGTATCATTGCTAAAGGATTAGGAAGCAGCAGGGAAGAAAACATTTTGTTTAATTAGCATCACAGCAAAACACTCTAGCTTCACTGTGAAGTAAGTTTTAATGCAAGTAATTGTGTTGATGATCATCTGCTGCCCCCCACTGGAAGTTAATATGGCTGCTTACATGGTGTGACACCTGCTTTATCTTTTCCTCTCAGTGTTGGGAGAACGGCATCCTCCTGTGTCGAGAGTTGGCTGATCAGTATGAAGCATACTATGATTATAGGAACTTGAGCAAAATGAAGGTATGTTCCTCTGTGGATTATTGCATTTACCTCGAGAGCTGTTCATTTTACAGTGCAACACAGAGCAGAATTATGTGCACTGATATTCTTCTTCTGAAATATGCTGAAATATCAGATGATGGAGGCTTCCCTGTATGATAAAATCATGGACCAGCAGAGACTGGAGCCCGAGTTCTTCCGAGTGGGCTTCTATGGGAAGAAGTTCCCCTTCTTTTTACGGGTAAGTAGTGACACCTACCAAAAGCTGAGACACGGTCTAGGCAGTGTATTCCTAAAGACTTGGATAAACAGCTGTAAAAATCCAGTCAGATCATTGTCTAGGCATTGCATATTTTTCCATTGACTTTTATTTTTGATTTTTTTATAGAGACTGAAAAATTTGGGAATTAGGAAACACATACTAACTACTAGGAATGACACATTAATATTAGCTTTTGATGGACTGTTTCAATTTGAGTCACTGTAAGGTTTTCTATTTTCTATCTCTGAAAGCAAATGATTGATGATGGGTCTGATAGCTTGTTTTGCTTGCACACTTTAAAACATTTTCTTCCCCTAAATGTCTATAGATCTAAATGTGAATCAAGGCTATAAACATGTAGTGCGAGTCCAGCGTTTTCCATGTTTTTAATATATTTTGCAGTCAACAGTGTCTTCCTCTATTGCTTTCAAGTCCACTTGGTGGCACTCTTACCCACTATGTACGTTTGATTAGGGTGTTTGTGTGTATATTTGCGTGTGTTTGGGTGTTTGTGTATGTGTGTGCTTTTCAGAATAAGGAGTTTGTATGCCGTGGTCATGACTATGAGCGTTTGGAAGCTTTCCAGCAGCGCATGCTCAATGAATTCCCTCATGCCATCGCCATGCAACATGCCAACCAGCCAGATCAGACCATCTACCAAGCTGAGGCCCAGTGTATCCTTCTACCAACATGCACACAGACAAACACTATAAGATACTGACGATGACAAAATAAAACTCTGTTATTTATGAGCTCTACATGCGAACAGATGTTTGTAGAGTGTGTAGTATAAAATGAATCCCAGCTGTGTTTGCTGTTGCTTTTCAGGTGTGAACAGCACTCGCAATTAGGATACGTATCATTTTGTGCAAGCTCAGGACTACTTCTGTAAATACGCATCTGTACGGTTGCAGAAAATCGATTCTCTCCCACAGTGACTGCGAGCTGGCTCCGGGAGATGCTAGGTTGTGGATACAATCTTGCACGGATGGTGGGACAAATATGTGGAAGGCTGGAGCATGTCGAATGTGGGCCTTTCTCTTGAGTGCAATTAGAGCAGACGTGAGCGGTCAAACTGCATTAGCCTAGTGCTTTGTTATCCTTGCAAGCAATTAATCAGAACCCTTCCTGGATTGCTGCCATACTTAATTCATATTTCTGTGTTGATGAGTTCTCATAGATTTTCTGTGTGACCCACAGTCTGGCACTCGTGTGTACATATGCTCAGGGGATTGGAGAGGTTTGGCTATCCTTTTAAGTGCATGCATTTCAGTGTATAACTTGTATTATAGATCCTGTATACATTTATATTTATGGCATTTGTCAGACACAACTTGCAGAAGTGCTTTCAATTCTCATGAATAAATGCGTAATCGTACTGGTTCACAAGGTCAGGGACTAAAAGAACTATCAGTCTAAAACCCTACTGGGGAGGTTAGTGTAATATGAAAAATACACAATTTTTTTTTAAATTAGTAAAGTGCTAATTTATGAATGCTCATGAAGATGTAGGTGTTTAGTCGTTGTTTGAAAGCAGACAGTCACTCAGCTGTTCCGAAATCTTGAGACCTCCTAAACACCAGAACAGAGAAGAACCTTGATGCATGCCTTCCTTGTACATTGAGAGATGGTGGGTACAGTCGAACAGTGCTAGAGGAATGGAGGGAGTGTGGTGTAAGGTGTGAAGTGCTTTAAGGTGGGTGAGTGCTGGTCCATTTTTTTGGCTTTGTAGAGAAGCAGCATTGTTTTTTAAATCAGATGCTGGTAGCTTCAGGAATCCAGTGGAGGGAATGTAGCAATGGGGCGGTATGTGGGATGGTTGAAAACAAGGATCAGTTACAGAGGTTGACTTGTCCTCAGAGGCAGAGGACTATTGTCTGGGGAGATTACAAAATGCTGACTTTGGGATGCATCTCCTGAGATGAACAACAGTTTGGTTTTGCTTGGATTAAGTTTCAGCTGAATAGCTGCCATCCATGTTGAGATTTCTGCCAGATATGCAGAGATCCGAGCAGAAACATGAGTGCCTGAGGTAGGAAATGAGAGGATAAGTTGATTGTCGTCCGTATAGCTGTTGTATGAATTCCCATGTGAGGATATGACCTCATCAAGAGATCAGATGAGACCAAGCACTGGGCCTTGTGGGGCACTAGTAGAGAATCTGCATGGACTAGATTCCCTCTGTTTTACCTGTTATGATCGGTCCTCCAGGTAGGAAGAAAACCATTTCCATGCCATGCTATGAATTACAAGACTCATGAGAATGGACGAGAGAATCTTGTGGTAAACTGTGCTGAAAGGTTGAGGAGGACGAGGACAGTTTGGCTGATTTAATGGCATGGAGCTTCTCATTGATGGTGCAAGGGCAGTTTCTTTGGAATGTGCCACTTTGAAGTCAGACTAGTTAGGATCTTTGAGGTTGTTCTGGGTGAGATAGAGTGATAGTTGATTGTACACAGTGCATTTGAGACTATTAGAAAGCCAAGAGAGAAGTGATACCGGTTGGTAGTTGCTGAATTGGTTTCTTCAGGCTGGGAATCACACTGTATACTAGTAGTGTTCTTTGTACTATATACGTGTGCGTGGCTGAATGGTAATACATAGAGAACATGAAAACATTTATTTATCTATATAAAAATCCATTAAATGTTGGAAATTAATCGCTTCATGGGTAGTAAAGAGCTGCTTATGGGGCAGCTATGGAAATGGCAACTAATGGAATAGAGAACATTATTTATTTACACACTCAAAAAAGACTTCCTTTCATGGATAGGCAGACTTTCCATCTCTCATTAGACAGAAAAAAGTTTTAGACTTTGAGTGGAAAGAACTCCCTCATCATCATTACTGGATGGGGTGAGGGTTTTCATTTTGTAAGACACTTGTTTGTCAGTAAATGTATTTGTTTAAAAATAAATCCCCAAAAGAACCCCCCAAAATCAAAAGTCTTATGAATACTTATTACACTGTGTAAGAATAATTAAGAGATTTATATTCTGTACTATATTCAACTATATTGATTTTGCACACAACAGTGGTATGGTCTATTCTATGTAAATTCATATAATCCAAACTATGTTCATTGGTTGAATACTTATCAAGTCTCTGTATTTATTATAATCGTACGGTGAGGGGACAGAGATGAGGTCTGCTGGGATAGTGTACGAGATGCGAAGAATATGTGCATACCTAACTTCTAACACTGTTGTTGTTCATATTTTGTATTCAGTATTGGCAACAGCATTCAGTGATCTATTGATTATCATTCTCACACCTGACCACATCTCTGTAACACTCCTTGACACAATCCTGACTCAGACCTGCAAATCTACGCAGTGACTCCAATCCCAGACAGCCAGGACGTCCTCCAGAGAGATGGTGTTCCGGACAACATCAAGAGCTTCTACAAAGTCAACAACATCTGGCGTTTCCGCTATGACCGCCCCTTCCACAAGGGCACCAAAGACAAGGAGAATGAGTTTAAGGTGGGCTGGCACTGCAAGGTTTCACTTGTTTCTCTACTGTCTACATGCGTCTTTGCCTCTTTTCTCATTTCCCATCTCGAATATATCTGTCCTGTTTCCTCTGTATGTGACTTGGGTATTCATGCCTGTAATGTGTGTGTGTTTGTGGGTAGGTGTGCAGCATGTGTGTAGAGCTCAGGTGCGCTCTCATGTGTTGCATTATTCACTCTCAGCCCAGTGAGGCTAATTAAAGTTTTAGAGGCCAGGAGAAGGGCTCATTCCAAATATCATTTCCCTCATCTCTCGCTCAATACCCGGCCCAGAAAATCACATCCAAAAACGCGGATCATATCTACCACCGGGGTTAGATTTCCGGCGGCCTCTAGTGGGTATAACGTTTGAAATAAACAGTTTAGCCTGCCAGATATTACATTTTCCCTGACACTGAGGTGTGTTTCAGCCTGCCTCACTCATCACAAAGTAATATTTTTTTTCGAGAAATCTCATTAAGAAGCTAACTTAAGATGAGATGATATTTAGATAATAAGATTATATTGGAGATAGCAGTTTGTTTGAATCTCATCTTCAGTAACTAAAGTTCTCTGAGAGTTTTCCCTCCGTAATATTACCTGTTCTTTATGCATTAGGTGAACCAAGCACAAGACACATACTGAGAATGCCATCCAGAGTAAGACTAAGGGATATGAGATTTAATCTCTCTGAAGAAAAACACACAACACACTGAGGATAAACTTTGTTTTGGTGGAAATGGAGTACATGCAGTGCTCAGGAGTAGAGGAGGAAGAAGTGGCATGGAATAATGCACATTGAGAAGCAATGCCACAGGAATATTTGGACCCGTAACCTTTAGTGATGATTGATTTAACCTGGAAATCTTCTGAATCCACAGAGCTGTTTCTGTTCATGTTGCAAACCCGCCTTATATAATAACTTGTGTTAAAAAAACAAAAACATAATGTACAACGCATTGTAATAGATAATACAAACGGCATTCAATAAGCAGAACAGCATTTAATAGTAGCTGTCAAGCCAGGGACGATAATGAATGCGTAGGGAGTGATGTTATTGTATTTCTGAGCATGAGTCAGTGTAAGACTGTCAGTGTTAGTCTTTTACGATGCCTTGTGCGTGAGGGCACAAGCAGCTCACATGTTAATTTCTGTTTGCTTTGGCCCACAGAGTCTTTGGGTGGAGAGGACGACGATGACCCTGGTACAGAGTCTCCCAGGGATTTCCCGCTGGTTTGAAGTGGACAAGAGAGATCTGGTGAGGGAATCGATCCTCAACACCACTGCTCCTCTTTTGAATTTGGATCTGAGCTCCGCCCCCTGCGGTGGTCTATCTGTAATGGCTGTGTGTTGTGGTACAGGTGGAGGTGAGCCCGCTGGAGAACGCCATCGAGGTGATTGAAAACAAGAACCTGCAGCTGCGCACACTCATCACGCAGTGCCAGACACGGCAGATGCAAAACATCAACCCGCTCACCATGTGCTTAAACGGCGTGATCGACGCTGCCGTGAACGGAGGCCTTGCCCGCTACCAGGAGGTGTGCAAATATCCTGCTAATTTGAACCCACTTTAAATTTGGGTCATGGGTTTTGACGGATAATTGTGAAGAGATAGTTCAGGTGAACTTATAGCTGTAGCCACATCCTGTTTGGGGCGGCTGTGGCTCAGGTGGTAGATTGGGTTGTCCACTAATAAAAGGGTTGGTGGTTCGATTCCCGGCCCACATGACTCCACATGCTAAAGTGTCTTTGGGCAAGACGCTGAACCCCAAGTTCAATTCAGTTCAATTTTATTTGTATAGCGCTTTTTACAATAGACATTGTCTCAAAGCAGCTTTACAGAAATAGAAACATGGTATACAGATAATGAAGGTGTGAATTTATCCCTACCAAGTTGCTCCCAATGGCAAGTTAGTGCCTTGTATGGCAGCTCTGCTACCATTGGTGTGTGAGTGTGTGAATGGATGAATGAGAAACAGTGTAAAGCGCTTTGGAACCACTAATTTTATAAAAGCACTATATAAGTGCAGACCATTTATCATTAAACCATTTAAACACTACGGAGAATTTTAGAGATGCAAATCATACAATACATGTCTGGACTAGGGAGAAAACCTGAAGGAAGCCCCAGAAGCACAGGGAGAACATGCATACACTGGGCGGGAAGCGAACACCCAATCCCGGACGTGTGAGGCAAACATGCTAACCACTAAGCCACTGACCCCATTTTAAGGGCTCAAAATTCTTGCAAACCTGGCATCCCGTAATTATGTGCTAGCAAATGATTGGGTTTGCTGGTTTAGTCAGGGTCACACATTGCGTTTCACATAATATTTGCATGAGTTTAAAACCCATTTCACACCAAAAGCAATTTTGCCCATGAACATCAAGGAGTGAAACGTTCATGTCTGTGCTTTCTTGCACATGATCACATACCATAATCTAATGGGATTTTCATTTCTATGCTCTGGTAGTTAGTTGTACACGGCGCTGCCGAGGCCATGTGTAAAAATATCAACCCTGTCTGTATCTCAGGCGACCCCATGTGGGGTTGTGACCTCAAGGTTGAAAAACTACGCTGTAGAGGCTTAGAAATATATTCGGATATTCTACACTGCCTCATTAATTGCAGAATGGTGCAGCTATGTGTGTGGTTTTTTTTTTTTTTTTTTTTTTTTTGTGTGTGTGTGCAGCGTCTTCACTTAGATGGAATCTTGTTGATAACCCGCTGTTTTTCCACTCTCCTGGTGCATGCTGTGCAGTAGAGAAATGAACAAAGAGTGTAGCCTTCAAAGCACCTTTATTTTCCATGGTGTTAAAACTCTCGGAAAGTGTTCAACATTTTGAAAGCTGCATAAGCCTGAGCTAGGTCAGAACTGCCATGCTCTGAAGTCTGCATGGACAGCTGTTGCATAGCAACCTTGTTTTAATAAGGGTTCAAGTCTGTATGTGGCACTACCCACCAACGTGTGTGTGTGTGTGTGTGTGTGTGTGCGCGCGCGCAGGTAGGCGAGGCGTGGCATGGCAGGGAGTCATTAGTGTGCATATGTATTCCTCTCAGCCTGCAATGCTCCTTTAATTTACATTTCCGGTTGAAATATTACATCTATTATTGTAGCCTCATTCTGTTGTTTTTTAACTGATCTGACTTTTTAAAATTAATATTTAGATTTATAGCTGCTATTTAGTTTCAACCCTTAAGGAGAAAGCTATTTCTCTGCTCACATTTGTAAACCTCTCAGTTTTAATTGACTCACTCTAAAGTTTTTTTATTTATAAAGTATTATTTTGTATTCATCAAAGATGTGAAACAAGACTATGAATAATCTCCATTTTGTAATGCATTTCATGAGACAGTGCTTTTTTGTCTTCATCAAGAGAGAAACAATCTTTTAAGGAGTATTTGCAGTCATTTTTATTGATTCATAGTGGAACCAGGCACACAATGAGCCTTAAGACTTGCACTTAATTACAGTGATGATGGTAATTCTTCCCTGAACATCATTTGATGTCGTAAGCGGTTTAATCGTTGCCTGGGAAACAGTCTGAACGAGTTCAAACAGTAGTAGTTTATTAGCTTGTCATCAGATCTTGAGAGTGATGCTGGAATGTGTGCCATATCAGATCTACAGCACTGGAGCCTTTCTGTGTGAGACTCTGTGGTGGGAGGATGGCGCACCCCCCTGCAGCTTCTCCTCTCTGGCTGGCTCTTTGGAGATACACAGCCATTATTCTAGGAAAAGATTGCAAACGCATCCAGCTCAGTTTTCAGGTTTCCCTCGTGCGCTCGCTCTCTCTCTCTCTCTCTCTGTCTCTATCTTTGAATTTTTGAAAAGACTGGGAGCTCAGTTGCATTAAAATAAAGTCTTGTGTTTCCTCAAAGCATCTGCTTTTTGAACTACATTTCTAAAGTAATGGTTTTTTTTGACACCTTGACACCAGTAATTATCATTAAAATGTATGTGTATGTAATCGAAATGTAGACAGTCACCATGTATAAATAGTGCATGTCGCAATAGCATAACACACCTTGAAGCAAGAAAATGACTGATCAACTGATGGAACTTTAAAGTTTTCCTTTTTTTGTAATTAAATATATATAAAACAGCAGATACAAAAAGATTAGCATCCTCCATTTTCTTTTTTTTTCCTTTTTTTTTGCTTTGAGGAGTGTGTGGGGTGTGTGCACACATCATCAATCATGTTTGGATGTTTTGGTGGGGTAACTGATTGTAAGTAACTGTGTGTGTGTGTGTGTGTTTGCAGGCATTCTTTGTGAAAGATTACATGATGAATCACCCTGAGGACGGAGATAAGATTGGACGCCTCAGAGAACTCATGTTTGAGCAGGTCGGTATTGATTCATCTTTTAACACAGAAGCAATATACTTTACCTTCCCAGTTCTTTGTTTAATCTTTCTTAAGGTAAATTAGCTTATCCAACACACATGTAGGGGAAATATAAAAAAGGTATTCGAAAGCTTTGACAGTTTTGACATCACTTCTATAGCATGAAATGAAATACTTTCATGCTAATATATTAAATTAACATGGTATGCATGTCAATAGGTTCGAGCGAGTTGTAGTTTAAAATGTGTGTCGCTCTCTCGCTCTCTCTCAGGCACAAATACTGGAGTTTGGCCTGACTGTCCATGAGAAGTTTGTTCCACAGGACATGCGGCCACTGCATAAGAAACTGGTGGATCAGTTCCATCTTATGAAGTCTAGCCTAGGGATTCAGGTAATACCTACGGTAAAACTGCTGCCAAATATAGGGGATCAGGAGCAGACTTTGTGTTCCATAGTTATGAATCCCCCTTATGCTTTTTTACTATTCCCTTGCACATCCTTCAGGAGCTCCCCGCCTACATGAGAGCCAGTCCGATCCATTTTCCTAATGGAAGCCCACGGGTCGGTCGCAACTCAATGCCCAACATCTTGAATGTAGAGGGAGGACGTGTGGTGGCTCGCCGCAGGTGAGAGACTCGAACACATGGAGGCTGAACGATCTGATCCAGTGATCCATATGGATCCATATGTAAGAGTAGGTGTCAGTCTCAGGATGTGAGATGGGGTGTTTTGCTGCGTAGGAGTGTGGAGATAAAACATACGCCGCCAGGAGATGATGGCACCACGTCTATATCCATTTACACTCCTTAAGCTGCAAACCTGTCAGCTTTAGCACAATTTTTAACAATTGTCAAGCTGTAATGCCAGCTAAATTACAATATTTTTACTCCATCACTCCTTTTTATTTATATAAAAGCACCATATGGTAGCTGAAGACGAACACTGTTTGTGCCTGTGTGTGTGTGCGCAGTCCTCTCAGCTATCCAGCAGTGAACCGGTACTCGTCGTCCTCTCTGTCATCGCAAGCCTCCAATGAAGTGAGCAACATCACTGGGCAGTCAGAAAGCTCAGACGAAGTATTCAACATGCAGGTGAGCACTCTGGCCCAGTACACACTGCCTGGCTGACAGCTCAACACACACACAGGCTCAGTCAAGCTCAGGAAAATTCTCAGGCTCAAAATCAGCCTGCCCTCTCAACCCTAGCTTCACCTCCTCTTACATCTCTTTAGACTCTCTCTCCCTCCCTACTCCCAGTCTTTCATCTTTTCCTCTAATCGCCCTCCTTGCTTCTGGTTTTATCTCCCCCTCAGTTTCCCTCATGCTATTTTCATCTATGTCTCCTTTTCTCTCTTTTTCACACTCCTGCTTAATCTTTTCTCACGTTATTTATGTTTTTCTCTCAGTGACAATAAGATTTTTAAGTATGAGCTGAAAAATAAAGTGGATTAGAATGGTAATGACACCCTCGAGTTTTTATCTTGGATTATATCTTCACCCGAGTGTCTCGTCAATCTCATACGATTTACAGTTTGTGACTGTGCATTGTTGTTTTGTTTTTTTTCTTTTTCAAATCTCAGCCTAGTCCATCTACCTCAAGTCTCAGCTCCAATCACTCAGCCTCTCCAAACGTGACCAGCTCGGCCCCCTCCAGTGCCCGAGGTGAGGACACATGCCACATGCCCACAGAGCTCAGAGTGTGTATTTCATCATGATTACAGGTCTATAAGACACTGCCTTAGGCTTTATGTAGGTCACACACCACACACACTCCCCATTTGAAACACATACAATTTCCATTTGAAACACACACACGTGTGTGTATGTATGCATGTGTGTGTGTATGTGTGTGTATATGTGCATGTGTATGTATATATATATATATATACATACACACACATACACATACACACACACACACACACATCTTACTCACCAGCCACTACCTGTACATCTGCTCATTCCTCATCATACAACCAAGGGGAGATCTTTGGAAGTTTCAGAGATTAGTGCAAAGAGGTGGCTCATGGTGCCTGAACACCTTACTATGCTCACACACACAAACACATCCCCATGTGCCTGTTTATCTCTCTCCATTCAGCTCTTCGCCGGTCGGCTCTTAAGTGTAAACGGATGTTTAAAATAAAAATGTACTCCGGCATTTATGGGTCTCATCTCGGCAGCCTCTCTTACTCCGGCTTTCACTAAAGCTCAGGCTGCCTATAATGTGTCCAGGAGAATTACAGGCAGCACTGTCCAGACAGTGTGGCTGGTGGATATCGTTTTGAGGTGAAGTGGCATGTGAGTGCTGTTCCCCGTTGATGGAGCAGAGAGAGCACGAGCTGTTCTATCCGTCTGGAACTCTATCTCGTTGCCAAATAGCCGTCTGTCACCATTGGAGGCCAATTCTCACCCCGGCAGGAGGGTTACGTGGGTAGAGGAATATTGCTCCTGCGCTGGCTACTTAGCAAGACAGGAAATGTGGCACAAAGCCGGGGAGTTCTGGCTGTGTATCATGTACATAAACATATTGTGTGGCTCATTTTTAGCTCTCTATATCTTTCTCAGGTTCACCTCAGTTGTCAGAGAAACACAAGCATGTCCGGGAAAACTCTTGCCTCTCTCCAAGAGAGAGACCTTGCAGCGCTGTATTTCCCAATCCACTTGATTCCACACAGGTGAATACACTATACTAATTGAAACATATTTCCAGGCACCCTTCATCTTTCGGCTGCTCTGCAAAATATGTATTGCAAAGTCTTTCATCCTATACTGCATGTAACTCTGTCCTGAGAATATACTTTGTGGTGTTTTATTTATTTTATTTTTTTAAGTTACAAATGTTATATATTTGTAAAATTATATAATTATAAATATTAGGTACAGAATACCTATATTCCTCGACCATATAGGAGTACTCTGAGGGCAGACGATTACTGTCTTGTACTCGTGAAAGAAAAAAAAGTACACTCCGTACACTACCTTTCTTGACATATTTGGACAAATAATAAAGTTAATACACTCTGTCAAATTAAACATAAAATGTACTTTTTGTAGTAACAAAAAACAGATCAGTACATGGAAAAACTATGTATACCCCTACATTTATTACACCTTCAAATCCATCATATTTGAATCAGGTGTTCAAGATTGTTTGCCAGTCGTTAGAACCTGCTCAGGGAGTGCATTTATACCCCTCTTATATCAGTCCAAGAGCAGGACCATCTGATGCAAAATCAAGTCTCCAAGAACCTCAAAATGTCATCACAGGATCTGCTAGTAAGTCTTGCAACTGTTGGTGTCAAAGTGTATGCTTCTGCAATCAGAAAGAGATTGCACAAATTTGACCTGCATGTGGGGTGTGCCAGGAAAAGCCTTTGCAAGACTACAGTTTGCCAGTGAGCACATAGGCAAAGATCAGGCCTTTTGGAATAATGTGCTCTGGACAGATGAATCAACAAGAGCATTTTTGGCCACAGTAACAGCAGATGTGTTTGACGGTGACCAAAGACAGCTTTTCAGGAGAAGCACCTCATACCAGCTTGCATTCACTGATTCAACTATGAATTCTGCATCATATTAAAAAGTGCAAAAAAGTTGATATTTCTGTTGAATAAATGATTGAAAAATATATTTTTCATTGTGGTTTTGTTCAAGTATATCAACTTTATTAATAGGCACTGTTTCAAAGAGGACCAAATGTTTGCTTGTCCAAATATGTCAAAAAATCCAACAATTTCCATAGGGTGTTTTTTTTTCCACTCGTCTATATATATATATTATATATATGATATGTATCAGTCACATTCCACTGTACCCCGTGCATCATTTGAACAGGAACCACCACTGACCAGATTTGCACTGTTCTCAGTATAGCAGTTATATTGACCTGGTAGTTGTAAGGTAGGCTGTGCAAGTGCATCTTTTTGCGTTGCTGAGTTGTTATTCAGAAAATATATGCTTGATCAGAGACCCACTTTGAAAAAGGGCAGAGAACAATTAACACAAGGTACACAGATGACCTATTGTGGACCAATTGTTATTGTGGGTGTATTAATGTAAGCAGTTAAAACCCTCAGCAGTGCTGCTATACCAAATACACTCCTTGCAGCACTGCACACAATGCCTTTTCATTGTCACTGCTGAGCTGAGTATGGTACTTTTCCCAAATTAAATCTGGTCAGCAGTGCTCCTGTGTGGGTATTTTTCTACTGTTGGATGTTCGAACTGTTCACAAAGAACAGTAATGAAAATGCTTTCAAATGCTTTTGACATGGGAGGAATGAATGTGCAGTGAATATCACTGTTTTGAGAAACATTGATTTATTTGGACAACTAAGTCCTAACGTATATAAACATAATATTTCACATAGTAAATATTATAATTTTATGTTCAGCTGGTGGAAACCAGTTTTCTCACATTTAATATATGCTCTTCGGTCGTGCCAATTTGTGTTTTCCCTATATTGCTTTTTAAATCACCTTGCAGGTGCAAAATAACTAATTTGCATGAGCACACCTGTGTATTTTAAGGTAGAAATGTACCAAATTACATATTCATTAGGAGAGACATGTGCATTTTGCTCAAGTAAAAAGACAGTCCCCCATCGACCCTTTTAGTAAATCAGCTTGCATGTTTTTTGTTGTTCTGAAGTTTGCATGTGTTTTTACACACTCAGTCCTTTAAGAAATCAGGGCCTGAATGTATAGTCAGTAAATTACAGTACATGGTATGATACAAAGGTAAATATTGTACCTGCAATTTTATATATTGGATGGGAATAAATATGCTAGATCATTATGAATACATTATGAGCCTCAGACAGGGAAATAAATATAAACCCCCATCACCCCTTAGATTCTGAAGCAGTACACAGTATATTGCAGACTTATTAGCAGTTCCATGCAGCAGTTTCTGTTGAACCTTGTGTTACCAAAATTGACATAAAAATGAGGGGTTACAAAGTTACAAGTTTGACTTCCACGAGCATACACTTGTACTTCTTCTGCAGAGGACGATCCCACAACCAGCAGGTGATGCCTCTCTGCCTCGCAGCGATCCCAACATCTCCATTCCAGACAAAGGTAAGCCGCATTTATCAGTGCACAACTTCACACTGCTCTCTCCTATTCACACACACTCCTACAGGTCTCAGTGTGGGTGAAAGGTATGTTCTTTGAAACATTCTGGAGATTACTTAGCTTGATTTGATGGTAGCTGACAGCTCAACTTTCTTATAGAGTCTCAGTTTCTTGTGGCAGCTATAATTGTGACCGACTCACCCAAGTGTGTTAATGCTGCTGTCATCACTATTCAAATATATGTAAGAATTTTCAGCCACTTATCTACTTGAAATCTCAGTAAAACCTAGATTTCAAGCCATGTGGGTGCAGAGGCAGGCCTAGATTCCCAAGAGCAGTGTTTTTTTTTTTTTTTTGTTTCTTTTTTTGGGTTTTTTTCCCTCCGTGTTGGGTTTCACTGAATAGGAGATTTAAGTCAAATGTTTGTTTATGAATTCTTACTGTATGTGTTTTAAAGGTCTACAGCCCACAGTAGGGATCCACCATTGTATATTCCAAGGGAATTCATTAAATCTAATCCTTTGTTTAAATTAAAAAAAAAGTCCAATGTTTCGATTGCTTTCTTTGAACTGTTGAAGATTAGAAGACTTGAAGAAACTGAAGAAGAAATTGCATTTAAAATGTGAAGTCTTTATTAACCTGGAATCAAAGTGGATGTGGGTCTCCTGTGACAGCTGCACTTTCAACAAGCCAGTGCAGAGAGAGAGAAAAACAACAACTTGTTATTCCATATTTACCTGATGTGTAGCAATCCGTGCCTGTAGCAGTTCTTCTGTGAAAGCTGTAAATAAGAAACATCTGTAGTCTGTTGGACTTTGATGGTCCTAAGCTAACCAAACTGACTAGTGCTGCATGTTTTGTGTGTGAAAGTGGTCAAACCTGCCCCAAGCAGCTGGAGTCTTGACACAACGTTCTCTGACTCTATCGGAAAGCAGTTTTGCCCCCCTGTTCCTCCTAGGCCACCATACTCAGGTAAAAAGAAAAAAAAATACGCCGAAATAAAAACCCCAAAAAAACCTGACCACCTTTTTCTGACACTAATACTTTTTTGTAACTCCTTGACCTTTTATCTACCATCAGGTTTGTCTTCTTTCTGGTTTCTCACGATCTTTAACATTATCCCTACACTAATCTTACTGCTAGTCTTTTTTTAGTATTCTTCCAGTAAAAGGATATTTTCAAAGGTCTTATATTTGCTTGCGCTGTCAAGACTTTTTGGTTTTAAGTGGCTGTCAGTTGGAATCTCAAAGTAAACTTGACCTGCATGTGTTAAGGGGAAAGCACATCTACTTAAAGGGATTGCAGTTGCTCTCTCACTCATGATATAATCCCGGTTGAGGAGATGAGCCTGCTTATAGCATTTCTCTCTAATCTGCATGCCACCTCTAGGCTTAATTAAATCCTCAAATGGTGATCTAAAACTCCTGCTTTCCAATTCGACTCTGCTTTTGCCTTTTTCTTGCTCTGGTTCTATCTGCTACACCGCCTGCCCCCCACGCGCGCGCACGCACACATTTTCATCACTTATCTTGACTTGAATTCGGTTTAACCTGGTTTGTACAGCGATTTTAACAGCTTCCATTGTCACAAAGCAGCCTTAAAGAAATCCAGGTCATAAATAACAGTAATGAGAGAAAAACGTTCTGAGAAAGCACAAGGATGCAACAAACAATGCTGTGAAAAAGTATTTGGCCCCATATTGATTTAATCAGTTTTTTGTGTATATCTCTTTTTTTTTTTTTTTTTTTTTTTTTTTTTTAATTTACATATACATTTTCATTTATTCATTTACCTTTCATTCATTTAGGTTTGGGACAAGTTAGGGTTTAGATAAGTGTTCATGGATGAGGTGGGTCTTTAGCCATTTTTTGAAGATAGTGACAGATTTTGTTGTCCAGATTGAGTTTGGAAATTCATTCCACCACTGAGAGACTGTTTGAAGGTTCTGGAAAGGAACCTCATGCTTTGCTGACTAGACACTACACACAGGCATTGGTTGTTAATTGATCGCAGGTTACGCGAGAAACCGTTAATTTCAAGGACAGTGTTGAGGTATGGATGTGCTGTTCCAGACAAGGTTTTGTACATGAGCATCAAGGCCTTGAATTTGATTATTTTATTATTTATTTTTTTTTATTGAAGCAATAAAAGAAAAAGTTATCCAACTCCTATGTGAAAAACTAATTGCTCCCTTAGACTTAAAATCTGGTTGTGCCATCTTTAGCAGCAATAAATGCAACCAATCACGTCTGATAACTGGAAATATTTTCATTTACTTCTAGGACTGGGACTTACTCCTATGCTTTGGATAATTGTCTTTCTGCATATTCCAGTTGTGCTTGAGTTTCAACTTAGGGACTGACTATATTCTCCTTCAGGATTTTCCTGCTAGAGAGCAGAATTCATGTTTCTCTCAATTATTGCAAATTGCCCAGGCCTTGAAGCAGCAAAGTATCCCCACACCATCACACTGCTACCACCATGCTTGACTGTATGTATGATGTTTTTGTGGAATTCTGTGTTTGATTTACGCCAGATGTAACAGCACCAAATGAGAATGTAAAAGTTTTGAGGATCATCGAGGTGTGTGTTGTCAAAATTCAAGCTAGACGAACTTTAATGTTCTTCTGCAGTTAGCAATGGTTTTTGCCTCACCACTCTTCCATGGATGCCATTTTGCAGTGTCTTTCTGATATTGGAGTCATGAACCTGTATTGATGCAAGAGAGACCTGTAGTTCCTTTGTTATTGTCTTTGGCTTTTTTGTGACTTGTTGGATGAATAGTTGCTGTGCTCTTGGAGGAATTTTGGAAGGTCGGACAATTCTGGGAAGGTTCACTACTGTGCGGAGTTTTTCTATTTGGAGATAATGGCTCTCACTGTGGTCCTTTGGAGTCTCAGAACCTTTGAAATACTATTTCAATCACCTTCCTACTCATCATTTCTGGAATTTCTTTCAATTTTGGCATAGTGTGTTACTGGGTAAGACCTTCTTAACCAACTTCATGCTGTTGTAAAAGTTCAATTTAAGTGTTGATTTGATTGATCAGGGTTTGTACTAATCAGGTCTGGTTGTGTCTAGTCCAGCTGAACCCCATAATGAATGCAGTTTCATAGATTTGGGGAATTATTTAGGGAATTAGGGGCAAATACATTTTCATACAGGCTCAGTTGCTATTGGATAACTTTTCTGTTTCAATAAATATCATTATCATTTGAAAACTGTGTTTCGTGTTTATTCAGATTGCCTTTGTTTTATCTTTTTTGTTTTAATTTCTGAAACAATTTAGGATGAGAGATACACAAAAACAGAAGAAATCGCAATACTTTTTCACAGTACTGTATATACAAGGTGTTGCAATCTGCTGCGTTCTAGGTTAACCAGAGCCTGTTTAACATCCCCAAAATAAGATGATACAATAGTCCAAGCTGGATGTGGTAATAGAAACATTTCCTAGCATAGCATTGTTTCTTAAATATGTTTGTTAATGTTTCTTAAATAGATTTTTCCTAGTAATGATCTAGGAACACTCCTGTGTTTAATCCACTGAATAATAGCCTTAAGAGGAATAACATAATAATAAAGCATGCCTTTAACGAGTAAAATAGTAAAGTTTTCAGCATCCAGTCTTACATCCTTACACACTCAAACATATTAAATTGCTCTCCCAGAATGTCATCACTGTAAGAATAGTAGCAATGAACGGCCATATTTACAAATGGCTGCATATATAAAGGGAAACAGCAGTGTGTGTGTGTGCATGGTGTATTCCTGCCTCACACCCAGTGTTCCTGGGATAGGCTCCGGATCCACCATGACACTGACCAGGATATAGCAGTGAGTGAGTAAGATTGGTAAAACATGCTTTTGAAGGTTTCCTTTGTTTCTATTTGCTTGAATACGCAGCTTCAAAATGGTGGGAATTGACACCTCAAGGCAGGTTTCAGATATTTGATGTAGTCTTTTTGTCTGTTCGCTGGTCTTGGCTTTGGATCGTCAGTGACTACATTAACATGTAAAGTATCTTCTGTATTACATCAATGTAGCTTCTTCCTGAAAACAATGGATACCGTCTTGCCATAAAAGTCCAGACTTGACCTCGGAAGTGTTCCACTAACAAAGCTAACATAGTTTATAGACCATAATCTGTTGTCTGTCCCCCTGTTTTATACAGCTGACAGTGGTGGCTTTTAACAGAGCCTGTTTTCCTGAAAAATAACAGCTGGCAGATGTGCAAGCCACTTAGCAGGAACCTTCAGCGTATAGCAATATGTTTCCTTCCTTCCAAGATGGCTGTTTGGCCATGTGGCTGATGGCTAATCGTTTCAAATGTTTGTAAAATTGTGAGGAATGTTTATGCATCTTTTTGAACAGGGTCTCCTGCTAAGAATATGAGATCACAGTCACCAGGTCCAGTATCAAGGTCACCACAAAAGGTAGGTTTTTGTTCTCTCAAGGTTTCATAGTATTAATGTGATGGTGCTTACAGTGATGTCCACTCAGCCTTTGGTTTCACTGTTGTGAAAAGTATGGTGGAGTTGCCTGAACTGGGATATAACAGTAAAATACCAATTCTCGTTACATAATCACATTTATTTACTCTCCATGATTTATCCAGATAAGGAAACAAATAGAGCTTTGTTTTAATATTTAATGCAACATATCAGACACTACCAAGCATGATGTAATATATTTGATTCCTTATATGCACCACACTAGGAGGCATAACAGTTTGTGAAAGCCAGATACATCTCTCTGTCTGTCACCAAAATGCAGGCGCACACACACACACAGCCACTGACTTTCAGATGTATTAATTAAGAATATGCCTTCTTCCTCATTTTAATATTAGGATTATCAGTAAGGGTTAATGAATGAATTAACTGCTTGCAGAAGAAGGAAAAAAGTCTTTCATGTGGCTTAATGAATGATCATTTTCTTCCCGTCAGTGGCTACACGTGTTTGTGTTTGACATGCGTAATATGGAGAAACTACGAAAAAAAATATTTTTTTAGATTATAATCTATTGGGCAGTACAGGTATTTGCATGTTATATTTACTTGAAGTATTGAATGAAGACACAAGTGAATGCTCCATGCAAGCACACCATAAAAATTGGAGCAGCCATGACGTGCAGTGTTGCTTCTGCAAACCCGAGGTACCTGGTTTATGTCCAGTGTAGTTTAAGACTTGAGATTCTAGTGAATGCAACTGGAAATATATTCTCTTTTCTTGTGTTCCTCAAGCTCCATATGTGACCACCTGCTCCTGCAAGCATGAGAGTTAAACACCTGCTTCAGAGAGTTTTTCCAATCCCGTTGCACGGGTGAACACCAGGGCACTGGTGCTCTCTGCATTATAACATAACTAGCCATAGCTTTTCTTTTCTTATTTTCTCACTGACTTTACGTGCATGCTGTGCAAAGCGAATAACCGGAATAGTGATTTCAGTTTTTGTCACACTAATTTGCAGGGTAGCTACACCTCAGAATGGGCCATATGACTCCATAAATTCATTTTAAAATCCCTTCTGCTGTATGAGTAGGAAGACAAGATCATTGTGTAAAGTAGTATATTTGTCTTCAAAGGTGAGAAGGCTCTAAACCAATACAATCCTCTGCTTCTCTGACTAATCAGTTTCATGCAACTGATGTTTGAATTCATTCGAACCAGAGCCTGTAATTGTGCCTTTTTCTCCTTTGTCATGTTTTCATTGAGCAGTGCATATAGATTTCAGTTAAACCTTTCTGCAAGCCAGATTATTACTAATTACCCAATTATTCTACATTACGTAAAAAAGTATATAGAGAAACTGAAAGGTGTGTGTGTGTGTGTGTGTGTGTGTGTGAGAGAGAGAGAGGTGGTTTTCAGAAGCAGTGGTGAAAGGTTTATGTATGCTGTATGCTTGGTGTAGAGTGTAGACAACTACTGAGACCTGGACACTGAAATAAGTACACAAACATACACGTGCGCACAGACAGAGACACATATATGCACACAGACAGAGACACAGACACATCCATGCACACAGTCAGACACACACAGAGACAAACAGAGCCCTTCACTGGATTGTCAGTTCACAGGTGCAGACTGTGAAAGGACAAAGTTTTGAGTGTATTTGAGTGCCATGAAAACCCCTGAACAGCACTTCAAAAATGGATTGGCTTACAGTTTGTTTTAAATTAGGCCTCTCATACAATATGCATCATTTATAAGGTCCAAAGAGTGGGTGGCTGTAAAAATACACTTTCTAAATTAATTAGGTGTAGGGTCTAACTGTGTTAGTTGGAAAATTGAACACCATTCATTTCTTTTGAATTTATTTTAAATGTGTATGTTATGTATGTGTTATATATGAAATATAGATGCAGTCATGTAATTTGCTAATAAAATACTTTAACAGCATGTTAGAAACAGTACTTTAAAATAGTCCTTTATGAGGACCAATTGTTTGTGCAGCATTGTTTATTGACCAATTGGACCATGTCAAATTGAGATCCAATCTAGTGCAGCACATCTTACTTTAATGTTAATTGAATCCTTAAGTAGCCATATCACCTGTGTCATCTCACATTTTCACATCTACATGAGGTTTCATTAATATTGGAGCGAGATGTTTTACCCTACATTCACGGTCATTTGTAGGCATGCACTATGTGGCTTTTTTAACTTCTGATAAGGTAGTAGACTAAATATATGGAATAAAAATGGATGTGTTTATCAGTGTCGCTTTAGTTCAAAATCCGTTTCAAACTGAAGTAGCAAAACAACCAGCACAGGTTGTAGTGTTTGTACTATTATTTATTCAAACCACTTGTTTGCATTTGTTGCTTTACTGCAGTCCATGTGATCTGTGGAATTTTTATTACATTTATTTGTTAAAAACATTTCTTCATGCTGTTTCATTGTTGTTGATTGAATAGCAGCACCATGCTGCACTCTTTTATAGCAAATGCATTTTTGTTTTGTCACTTGCTAGTGTTGTTAATTTAAGCTTACAGTAGTTTGAATCTAAATCCTACCGGATATCAGGGTAGAATATAATTATACAGTGCCCTGCATAAGTATTCACCCCCTTGATTCTTTTTTTTTTTTTTTGGCAGAGTTGTGGTTATGCCATATTCTTTCCATTTTTGAATAATGGTGCTCTGTGGGATGTTCAAAATATATAATATTTTTAATAGCTAAACCTGATTTTCCAGAAATTTGTCCCCAACTTGTTTTCATTGCTTCTTGGTCTTCATGTTTGCTTAGGCATGTTCTCTAATCTGTGGGGCCATCCACGAACAGCTGTATTAATACTGAGATCATGTAACACTCTAATTGCACACTAATCGACTTGATTATATATCGATGATACATCAATGATGTACAATCTTAATTAGGTCCCTCTCAGTTCCCGGTTGTAACAGTACAAAATGTGGAGACATTCAGGAGGGATGAATACTTGTGCAACTCACTGTTACAGATCTTTTGAATCATTTTTGTATTTATTGCCCTGACCGTGTATTATTTGATTGTCGATAGTCTTGTGACATTTGTTACTGTGTGTGTGCAGTACTCTGTGCCTCCCTTCACACCCTCGCCCACGGAGTGCCCACCAGCAGGACTCGTACCCAACTCCCCAGTGCTTTCTGGCAGCTACAGCAGCGGCATCTCGTCTCTCAGCCGCTGCAGTGTTTCTGAAGCCTCAGGCACCGAAGCCACACCCTCCACTGACCATGCTCTCCCCACCTCCACCTCTAGTGGCTCTGATGAGCTTTTTCGGCGAGAGAACAAGACTCCGCCCCCTTACAGCAGCAACCCGCGGCGACCGGTGCCCCTCCCTCACAGCCTTTCCATTCCTACGAGTGCTGATGCTCCACCCATTCCACCAAAACCCCACCAGCTTCGCATTGTTAAGCCAGTGGAGCAGCTGAACAGACCCCGCCCCCTTCCCAGGAAAGTCTCTCAGCTTTAAAACTGCTGGAAGAAAATACCATGCACCACCAATTGCACTTTCTCTTTGGGGTTGATTAACCCAGAATTTCAATTTACATAACAAACAGACTGGGTATGTATGAGGATATGGCAGGGGTATTACTGCTAATTCCTCCACTTTTCAGCAATCACAGATCAAGATGCTCTTGCTCTGAGTACCAGGGCATTTTTACATTTTGTAAATACTTATATGAAACGTATGTTTTGCCTTAAGTATTGAAAACAGAATATTTTACCATTGGGTAATGCATGTTTCTAAGTACATTTTATGTACCTTCTACTTTTTTAAATGGCTCAGAGGTTCTAACGGCCTCCGTTCGACTCTTCTTGCAGGCACTAGATAATATCCATGGCTTTGTTCACACTTGGACTCGTACAGTAAAAGAGGCTGCTTTTTCAAGAGGCCAGTTCACCAAACCACTTTATCCATCTGCAGGAGCATGTTTTACATGATTTCAGAGGTCACGGGCTTGTTGGTTTCAGTACATCTGTAGATAGAACAGCAGTAATTTTATACAGATCACTCATCCTTCACCTACTTGTTAGGATGAGGCTTATGGTTTACTTATTTGGTCAGCACTCACAGCTGACACTTCAGAACTAAAGTCTGACCACACAAATGCTTGAGTTAGTTTACCATATATTATGCCAAAGGAACAGGGAAACTGCATTGACGCTGAGGCAGTCATGCTGTATTTGCATTATCCAGCTCAAGACTCAAATGAAGTCTCTGTTTTTCTTTTTTTTTTGTTTTGTTTTTGAAAGACAGTCATGTAAATGTACGATTGGGTTAGTCAGTGGCATAACTGGATATTCCATGACAGGTTGGTACTCACGTTACACTGCCTGAGTAATATATCGGAAAGGAGCTGAAGGCAGAAGCATTTGGCTATGAGCATAGCAGGAGCTAGCCTAATTAAGGTGCAGTGCATGGTGACACTGACTTTTTTTTTATTATTATTATTTATTTATTTTATTTTTTTTATAACACATGCTGAAATTGCTGGAGCCTTTACAAAAACGAAGCCTTCCATTCTTCGTATTCACATTCTACTATGCCTATTACAGGTACTATTCACATACGACGCCAATTAAAGGCATTGAAATTTGCCCATGTTGCCATATCTCACTGCCAGAAGGAATTGTAGGGTATTGTTCATTTGAAGGTCTCGAACACAAGACTCTATAGTGGGCTGTGACAATATATCAGAGTAATGATTAATTATGATATTAAGATATTGCCATTTCTAATTATATGAATACACTGTTTAGTAGTAGATATTTTTGTACACCTAATTGATTGAGGTATTTAAGGCAGTGGTTCTCATACCACATCAGGCAGTTTTAAGGTATGAACTATGTAAAGAAAAAAACATGGGGTGTTATTTTAGGGAGAAATAATCAGTGATGTTGAAGAAATTACAGAAATTTTTTCTAATAAAAATTTACCAGCAATTAATTTTTTGTTTATTATGGAACAACATGCCATCATTTCTATCCATTTGCAGATACTTTTAATGTTGTGGAACATCTGGAAAACAAACTAGTTCCTGTTATGATTTACATTATAGCAGCTGTAAACAGTCATTCTCTCACCAACCTCTCTCTTTTTATCTATCATGAAGTTAATAAGACAAAAATGTAGCTTATTAGAAGGAAACTGCAAAGCCCTCCAGACTTTGAAGACTTTCCCCTGGCCAAAAACCTAAAGGAGCAGCTTTACATCTAACAAGCGCAGTGATGTATACCTGCCAATTGCCTTATAGCTGGCACTACTGCCAAAGCTGTTGGAAATTGATCAGCTAATTTTGACCAATGAGATTTGAGAACTCAAGCGCGCTGTAGTATAACTATAGTAAAGAGTTTGTTTTCAGTTAGTTGTTTTTTTTTTATCATTAAAATTTTTGCCTTATTGTAATGCATCAAACATCATCCATTTGCAAAAATGACTGTTTTATATAGATGTATATATTGTCACAGCCCTATTTATATTTTAATCTGTAAATTAATCTACTACATTTTTGCTGTACATAATCATTTACACACAAATGTTCGACAACACACTGATTTGGGCATTTGTGTTTGTGTGCCCTGCAACTGAACAGGAGTTCATGGATTTTAATAGAAAATATTGATCACCTCTCTTACATCTACATTCTAATTAGTTTATTTCTGGAAAATTAACTGTTGTTCACATTTTGTAAGCCAATTTTTCAAACTTGGATTTGTTGAACTTTGGAAAAACCTCTTAATACGAATCAGTGCTTGAAAAAATTGTAAATTATATAAAAATGTTCTTGTAACTATACCAAATACAATACCTTCTCTATTGTAAATATAATGTTTTAAAAGAATGTGTAGCTATAACAAATTTACAGCTTTGAATGTTGGAACAAATTATAATTATAAATGTTAAATATTTGTTTTTGTTTTTGCGGGGGGGGTGTTGCAGAACAAATGAGGTTGAGCTTACACTTTTACTGTACATTCTAATGAATTCCTGTTAAATAAAGTTTTTCAACAAGCACATTGTGTTGGATATATCTCTCCATACCTTTTCCTTCACTTTTCCTATATGTATGCAAAATATATATTGTGAAAGAGGAATGTAGACAAGGGAAATAAGTACATTTTTTTAATGATTAAAGCACTGCTGTTCAAAACAGTTGCTCTCATATTTCTTTTGATATTCTGCTGCATTTATTTCTATGTATTATGGAACTAAATCATACCAAACCAGCTCAAATTGATTTCCATAACCCAACGAAAGTCTTTGTAATTGACCCGAGGGGTGGTGTGTGTGTGTGTGTGTGTGTGTGTGTGTGTGTGTGTGTGTGTGTGTGTGTGTGTATATATATATATATATATATATATATATATATATATATATATATATATATATATATATATATATATATTTATTTATTAATTAGTGAGCTGTTAAAAATTGAGTGGAAGAAAACTTTAGTAGCACTGAAATATTCTCAGGTGCATTTGCCCTTGATATACCATTATGATACAGGATTTTACAGTTTGCATGTTGTTCAGGTAACATGAACACTGAATTTATTGATGTATATAGAACAGATCACTGCTAATTAGCTTTCCTCATGGTGTGTGTGTGTGGACTCTTTTGTATTACTCATGCTGTTGTCAGAGCTGTGTGTGAGACCTGGGTTTGCACACATCTCGCTGCCACAGGCTTTTTGTTGTTGACACAGTGGTGTTGGGTTTGTTCCAGGCTTTTTCAGTAAAAGTACACACTTTGCTTAACAGCTGCGTAATTATGACCATAAATGTAATTCATTGTCTACTCTTTGACAAAACAAAATATTTCCGGCAATCTAAACAATCTTTTAGTTCCCGTCATCTGCACTTTGTTAAATCATTCAGTGATCAAATCATCTTTCGGCTGCTCTTGTTAGGGGTCGCCACAGCGGATCATCCATCTCCATTATGGAAATGATTATGCTTTATGAGCCACATATTTGATCTGGCACAGGTTTTACGCCGGATGCCCTTCCTGATGCAACCCTTCATTTTATTCGGGCTGGGACCGGCACTGAGAGTGCAGTAGCTTGTGCAACCCCAGTGGCTGGGTTTGGTGCCCAATGTGGGGCTCAAACCCACGATCCTGAGATTAAGAGGATCATGGCCTACCGACTGACTGTTGGTTCCCTTAAAGACAAACCACATCCATATCTTCATGTTTGTAAAATGTGATCATGTCTTTAAAAAAAAAAAAAGCAATTGGAAATAATTGAATCGTGCAAGAAATCACACTTGACCATAAGCAGAAAAAAAAATCATAGGTGAAAAGTGAACTGTGTTAAGATAATCACATGGAAATAATGGAATCATATGTTTTACAAAAAAAGTTGTGAAAAATTAATTGTGTAAATTAAAAATAAATAAATAAAGGAATAGTGTAAAAATCCACATGAAAATAAAGGAATAGTGTAAAAGAATCAATTTTAAAAATCAAATACGAGTAAAAATTCACTTGCAAAAACGAACGAATTGGAATCATGAAATCATGTAAAAAATCAAATGAAAATGAATCAGGTGTAAAAATCATGTAAAAAAGAATCATTAAAAATATCACATGAATTTAAGTGAATCGTGTAAAAAAATAGATTTGAAAAGAAAGCAGTTGTGTAAAAATCATGGGGGAGAACTGTAAAAAAAATAATGTGAAAAATTAATCATGTTAAATGACTTCACTTTTTGAATGAATTGTGAAAAAAAAATCACATTTGAAAAGAAATTGTGTAAAAAAGGAAATGTGAAAATAAATGAATAATTTGAACAAATAGATAAATAAGATTATGATGTTGAAGTCCCAGTTGAAAATGAAAAGATGATTATTAGTAGGCTAATGAACTGTAAAATTAATCACATGATCATAAATGAGTCAAAATGTGTGAAGTGTCTAAAAACCATGTGCAAATTTTAAATGGGTTTATTATGTGAAGTTCATGTGACTTTTCTGTAAGGGTTGTTAGAGTAACCTGTCAGTTGCTGCTATTTGAGACCATTCATCTCGTATCTCATAAACTCGTGCAGGATTTTAGCATGTATGAACACTGAAATCGGCATAGGCAGAGCAATCTATATATCTTGCCTCCAGATGCTAAACAAGTGGCGAAATGTGCGCGCGTGTGTGTGTGTGCGTGTGTGTGTGTGTGTGTGTGTGTGTGTGTGTGTGTGTTTGTAAGCGAGAACAGAGAAAGAGGAGCAGACCTTAGTGCTGCAATGCCTTCAATAGATTCAGAATAACACACAGCTTGGGAGAAGCTTGAGGTGTTTTTCTGGTCGGACAAATCCCTGAGGAAGAATACAGGCTCCTTCACATCTACAGGGAGCCTGATCCATCGATCAAGAAAGAGATTTCAGAGAGAGCTTAGGATAATAGATCTGCCTTTTCATCCTCCTTATTTCCAATATCAGCACTGTTGTACTCAGACTTAATGGGATTTGCCTGTCAGCTTTAACTGTGCACATTTTTCCTTCTTTTTTACTTTAACACATTGTGACCTTGATAGAGGACTTTCACCATATTGTGTTTTTTTTTTCTTCCATTGCACATCAAACACCAAGGTTGTTGAAGATTGAATTCCCTTAGTTTATTGTGTTATGGGAATTTTAGCCTCTTAACATTAAAGTCAGATGTCGAACTCATCTCACCTGACAGGCCATGAACAAAGAAGAGCAGCATGTTCTTTTGAAAAACTGTCTGAAAAGAAAAGACCCATGGATATTTGCTTTGACAACATGTATCCTGATATACGGGTTTGAATAAATCCCACTGTGACTCTGAAACCCTCAAAAGCAACCAAGCAGCGCTCACATACAGAACTCATAAAAGAACATGGGTTATGTTTTTAGTCAACCAGAACATCTTGCAAATATTGTATTTAACCTCCACAGCTACTTGGCATGTGCAGGATAGTTGGTAACACTTTAAGAAAAGTGTTCATAGAGCTACATAACCATGTAAACAACCCTGCATAAACACTTAAGGTTATTTTGATATGAAGTTGACAACCAGAGAATTGTCAGATTTGTGGTACCGTGCGGGAAGGAAGTATTTGATCCCCTGCTGATTTTGTACGTTTGCAAACTGAGAAAGAAATTATCAATCATTAATTTTAAGAACAGTGAGAGACAGAATAACAACAAAAAATCCAGAGGTCCTAATCTCAATTTGTTACCTGTATAAAAGACACCTGTCCACAGAAGCAATCAATCAATCAGATTCCAAATTCTCCACCATGGCCAAGACCAAAGAGCTCTCCAAGGATGTCAGGGACAAGATTAAAGACCTACACAAGTCTGGAATGGGCTACAAGACCATTGCCAAGCAGCTTGGCGAGAAGGTGACAACAGTTGGTGGGATTATTCACAAATGGAAAAAACACAAAAGAACTGTCAGTCTCCCTCGGCCTGGGACTCCATGCAAGATCTCACCTCGTGGAGTTGCAATGATCATGAGAACAGTGAGGAATCAGCCCAGAACTACACAGGAGGATCTTGTCAATGATCTCAAGTCAGCTGGGACCATAGTCACCAAGAAAACAATTGGTAACACACTACGCCGTGAAGGACTGAAATCCTGCAGCATCTGCAAGGTCCCCCTGCTCAAGAAAGCACATGTACATGCCTGTCTAAAGTTTGCAAATGAACATCTGAATGATTCAGAGGACAACTTTTGAAGACCAAAATGGAGCTCTTTGGCATCAACTCAACTTGCTGTGTTTGGAGGAGGAGGAATGCTGCATATGACCCCTAGAACACCATCCTCACCGTCAAACATGGAGGTGGAAACATTATGCTTTGGAGGTGTTTTTCTGCTAAGGGGACAGGACACCTTCACCGCATCAAAGGGACGATGGACGGGGCCATGTACCGTCAAATCTTGGGTGAGAACCTCCTTCCCTCAGCCAGGGCATTGAAAATGGGTCGTGGATGGGTATTCCAGCATGACAATGACCCAAAACACACGGCCAAGGCAACAAAGGAGTGGCTCAAGAAGAAGCACATTAAGGTCCTGGAGTGGCCTAGCCAGTCTCCAGACCTTAATCCTATAGAAACTCTGTGGAGGGAGCTGAAGGTTCGAGTTGCCAAACGTCAGCCTCGAAACCTTATTGACTTGGAGAAGATCTGCAAAGAGGAGTGGGACAAAATCCCTCCTGAGATGTGTGCAAACCTGGTGGCCAACTACAAGATACGTCTGACCTCTGTGATTGCCAATAAGGGTTTTGCCACCAAGTACTAAGTCATGTTTTGCAGAGGGGTCATATACATATTTCCCTCATTAAAATGCAAATCAATTTATAACATTTTTGACATGCGTTTTTCTGGACTTTTTTTTTTGTTGTTATTCTGTCTCTCACTGTTCAAATAAACCTACCATTAAAATTATAGACTGATAATTTCTTTGTCAGTGGGCAAACATACAAAATCAGCAGGGGATCAAATACTTTTTTCCCTCACTGTATGTTTAAACATCATGACAGTTGATGTTGTTACTCAGACTTCTTCTATATCAATAATAGTGATAATATTATATAATTTATAATATTATTATAATAGATATAATAGTGATGACGTAATGTCAAACATCAAAACCAAATTCAGGACAAAGTCGTTACCCTAGGATTTTTGACATGATTTTGTTGTTCCAGACAAAAATCATACATTATTAAAAATTCTTTGGACGTGTGGTAATCAATGGTCTTAAAGCAGATATGTGATGTGAGCCCCACTGGCAAATTTTGTGCCATTGCGATGAAACACAGTTGATGACAAAGTTCTGGCAATGTCAGCTTGGAGATATGAAGTCAGTTGTCATGACACTCTTATTCAGTTTGGAGCTATAATGTCATTCCCCATGACATTCTTAATCAGCCTAGAGCTATAAAGTCAGTATTTATGGCATTCTTAGTTATAAAGTCAGTTGTCATGACTATTAATCAGCCTGTAGATATGAAGTTAGTAGTCATAACACTCTTAAAAAGCCTGGAGCTGTAAAGTCAGTTGTAATGAAACTCTTAGCTTTGAGCTATAAAGTAAGTTGTCATGACATATTTAATCAGCTTGGAGCTGTAAAGTCAGTTGTCATAACGCTCTTAATCAGCCTAGAGCTGTAAAGTCAGTTGTCATGACATATTTAATCAGCCTGGAGCTATAAAGTCAGTTGTCATAACATATTTAATGAGCCTGGAGTTGTACAGTCAGTTGTAATGACACTCTTAGCCTGGAGCTGTAAAGTCAGTTGTCATGATACAACGTTTATAAATGTCTACAGAGATTTGTCAGTTGTCTGAAAGAGTGTATGTAGCTCTATGAAAACTACCCTTAGGTAAAGTGTAACTAGATATTTTCTCCCACGTTCACTTTATGTGATTATAACCCGCTGTGGCTCTAATCGTGCTTAACATTGAGAACACCCAGTTCTCAAGGAGAGTCAGTCACCTTGAGAACTCTGTAAACAGCAATGTGTATGCATGACATGTGCCTTTGGCATGGTGGGTGCTCCAGTGGCATGCTGAGAGAGCGAGGTTATTTCAGATTTTAGATACAACCGCTCTATATCCACATCATTAGTGCAACTTTTATTATTTTACCACATGGTCCTGACTGCTTGCTGTTAAAAAAAAAGCGACTTCCACCCACCATTTTCCATTTCGTATTAACGGCTATTCCCAGATTTTCTCTACAATTAGTAGTCTGTAAGGCCTTTATTCAGTCAATTTAATCAATGCTCAAGTTCCTTGCTCTTACGCTCTCCGCCAGAGCATGGGAAGTGTGGATGCAATGGGCCTGAGTTCTAATTGCACAAGCAGGCAATGAGGAACCACAGGCCCATCTCCTTAATTAAGCACTCATCAAGCTAAATCAATCCTCCAACCACTCCCACACCACCCCTCTGTCTCACTCCATCCACTAGATCAATAGCACATTCACCTAAGGTCACTTAACTCCTCTTTCTTGGCACATTTCTTACTGATTAGAACAATGTTACTTTATGACACTGTCTTTGAAGCTCTCCTAATTGATATTTTTGCCCAGTAATGGGAATAGCACATTTTTAATTGGCAATTTTCTGTGCTTGGAGTCCATGCATAAAAGTGTCTTTCTTTAATTCAGCCATTTCTCAGTGCATTATTGAAACCAACACATTGATTAAGGCAGTGATTTTGGCAGCATATGCCCAATTTGGATCAGTTTGTAGTTTCTGCCTGCTTAACTTTTCATCAACTTTTTAAAGTCAATCAACCTTAAAGAAAACTGTGTATTGAGGCTTGGTTAACCACAGATGCCCCATCAGTTTGTTTTGGGTCTTATTTCTACGTTTTTATCAGAAGAGTCCCCCCAGTTAAAAGGTGATATAGCTGTTGAGTCAGAATGAGTGCATGCTGATGATCTGGGTCCCTGTAAGCTTGGATGCATCATCCAGCAGATCCAGACCCAGCTCCAGTTTTCTTCATTACTGCAGAGATAAAAGCAGAGTGTCTTTTGCGCAGCTCTAAACTTTGGGTCACGCGCCCTCTCCATCTGTCTCTGAGAGCCATTGGGAGCTGATAGTGCGGCCTTTTGGCATGCAGCAGCTGCTGGCCTTCTTTTTCACTCATAGCCACCAACTGTGGGGCCGTGGGCCACTCTGTAAAGGTTTTTGTTGTATTCTTGGTACCATTAGCTGCCTTTATTTACCATTTATTAAACTGGATAGCGTTCTGTGGTTGTCAGCAATTATTCTGTGCATGGAAAACTTTTACTCTGGTCTTTGCTTCAATATTTGCTTTTATTAGTAAAGTGAGTGTGTTTTAAACTCTAACAAAGGGCCCGGTGAGAAGAAAGCTTACTGCTTCCTATGAAAACATGGATCTTCATTATTGCTGTATTTTACTGTCACAGAGCTCTATGGCTTTAGCTCAGTTCATCAAGAAGTTGTTTTTTTTTTATCAGGGAAGATGACATACTATGTAATTGCTGCTGCAAAGGGAAAGCACTTTCATTGTACCAAACATGTATCACAACATTTTCTAAGATTGAGTATTGACTGTTTTGTAAAGAAAATAAAAAACAAGCAAGTGCACATAGTACCTTCATAATATTTAAGAACTAAACCAATCCCAATCTGAGCAGGTAAGAAAACCTCTAAGATGGATGGTGGGAAAAATAGACTGTAGAAAGGGGTACTCCTCTAATGGTATGCATTGATTGATCTACACTATCCTAGCATCTGGAGCCAGTGTGTTGCTTAATTTGCTGTGGAGTGCTGTGCCCTTTCTTTCTTATCGCTTAGGGTCACAAGATTTCCCACGATTCTGCAGGTTGGAATCCAGTGCAGAGGGGTTTCTGTTAAAGTCAACATTGACAAATGTTAATCAGACATAGACTTCATTTATTGCTCTGGAAGATGCGACCAAACATCCACATGAATCAACATACCGTCTATCAGCAGAACTACCCATGCCACTTACAGTTGCAATCAAAATTATTCAACCCCCAATGCAAATCAGGTTTATTTTCAAAATATACAGACTTTTAGCTGATTGCAATGAACAAATTAAACAAAAGCAACTGCAATAATTAAACACAATGAATGCTTCAAGTGGTTTCCATAACTTCAACTGAAAATGCAACTTATAATGATTTCTGCAGTTTCAAACCTATTCAGTATTCAACCTCTTGAATAGAATCCCTCACAACAGTAGAATTATGCAAAACAGGTGTTGTCTCAAGCACACCTGATGCAACTTAATCAAGGGCTTCATTAGTTGCACCATGTGTGCTTGAGCTGGTACACATGAAACACCTAAACTGGCTAGGGGTAGAAAATATATGAAATACCTGGACGGGTGAGGAAAAGGAAGCTATCAACAGCTGCAACCAGATTTCTGAGAAGGCAGGTTGTGAAAAACCTTTGAGTGTCTGCAAATGGCCTGCAGCAAGACTTTGTTGCAATAGGCACAGAGGTTTCAGAGAAAAAAGGTGGTTCAAAATCCTTTAAATATGCAACAGAAGTTTTGGGACTCTGTTCTGCGGAGCGATGAAACAAAACTGGAACTTTTCGGGACAATAGATCAGTGGTATGTCTGAAGAAAGAAGAATGAAGAAAGAACACTCTGTCCCCAGTCAAGTATGGTGGTGGCTCGGTGATGCTCTGCAGTGTGTGGAAGGCAAGATGGATTCATTAAAGTATCAGGAAATCCTAGGAGAAAACCTCATGCCATCTGTGATGTAGCTGAAGCTTGGACATCATTGGACCTTCCAACAGGACAATGATTCCAAGCAATACCTCAAGTTCCACCAAGGCTTGGTTGCAGATAAAGTCCTGGAAGATTCTACAGGGCCATCACAGCTGACTTGAACCCCATAGAAAATCTTTGGTGGTATTTGAAGAAGGTGGTTGCAGCACGCAAACCCAAGAATATTACTGAACTGGAGGACATTGCTCATGAGGAATGGACTAAGATTCCTCAGGAACGCTGCCAGAAGCTGGTGTCTGGCTATGCGTCTCATTTGTAGCAGGTCATAACAGCAAAGAGTGCTTTACTAAGTGCTAAAGATGCTTGCCATGAAGGGGTTGAATAATTTTGAGACAGGAGAAATCATTATAAGTTGAATTTTCAGTTGAATTTGGGGAAACCACTTGAAGCATTCATTGTGTTGACTATTTCAACTATTTAAATTTCTTTTGTTTGATTTGTTCATTGAAAAAAGCTGAAAGTTTGTAAATTTTGAGAATAAACCTGATTTGCAGTGAGGGTTGAATAATTTTGATTGCAACTGTAAACTAGATCATGTTTCGTAAGTGTTTTGCCCAAAATGGAGCAATTCCAACCTTTCTTTTCCTGAAAATGTACATTTCTCTGTCACCCAACCTGTGCTTTATCAGCCAGGAGAGGAACGATGTAATTATCTAATTGGGTGTGATTTGTTGTATTATTACCCTCTATCCCTTGTAGTTTTGCATCTTATTGTTTCTTATGGAATGCCCTTTTTTGCTCTTTGCTCCATGAGCTCCACTGCTCAATGCCCAAGGCTACAGCAGATGATACCTCTACATCATGCACAACCACTGTTGTCATGCCATGGAGTCAGCCACCATAATCTATAGTGTATTCTGTCACATCTCAGCCAACGTAAACTCTCCTCATGTGTGGAAAGAAATGTAATGCACTTTAGTGGAGCTAGAGTACCATAATATTGACCTGAGGAAGAGGAAGTGAGGTAATACCCTTAAATATGTACATTAATAATGTGTAGATTTTAGAGCAGATCATAGCACTGGGTACGCAGTTTTACAACCAACAATTTGTTATCGCCATGGATTCTAATTATTGTTTCATATTAATTGTATTGGATATTTGCACAGCTTTTGACTATCAATCATGTTGGGCATCTTGAGTGGTGTGCTGGGTTGTTGTTTTTTAGTGCCCAAATGTTTCAGGTAAACATTGGGATTTCTTTTCCTTTTTTTTTAATTTTTATTAGTAAAGCATTTATAATAATATACATCACCACAATGCAGCTTTTCAGAAATCTGGATGTAGATTTAGATCCCCAATGAGCATGCAAGAGTTGACACTGGCAAGGAAAACTCCCTGAGATGATATGAGGAAAGAACTGGTTATACAACTTTAGGTCATATTATCCAATTATTATATGATCAGTTCCATAAGGGTCCATTTTAGGATCCCTTTGATTCTTGATATTCTGTGTCAGATGTCATTTTATTTGGTCTCCCTAACAAGTAGTTTCTTGTTAAATGTAGGCTCTCTTCATGTATTTGAATAGGCCAATTAATTTCTGCTCAAATCATAAATTTATTCTATCTTAGAAATATCCATAGAATCAAACCTTTCCCAAGTCTTTGCTGATTTGGAAAAGATGATTCATGTGTATGTGTCATCTTGCCCTTGTGTGTTTCAGTCAAACCTCTTCAGATCGCCCATTGACGTAAGGGATGCATTTTCTACTTCTATTTGTAAATCAAAAAACCAAGCCCTTTTAGAAAATAAACAACATGCAAATAATTTATGTCATTTAGACGATATACTTGAGTTTTCTGGCTCTGTGCATTTATGCCCAAATTTGTTTAATTGAAAAAGTTGTCTCTGCTGCAGAGATATTTTATATATATATATATATATATATATATATATATATATATATATATATATATATATATATATATATATATATATATATATATATACACACACACACACACACACAAACACAGTATATTCTATGTCTGTATTCTATATATAAAATACTCCTGTAGTGTGAGTAAGCTAATTAATAGTGGTTGGCAGGTATATTTACAGTTACATTCACAAGCTTGAGGTTGTTCACACAATGCAGGACGGTATATGTGTGTGTATGCATGTAAGTGCATGTTGATACACACACTGTCTGATGTACTGTAGGTGGGAAAAACTGGCTCTCATCACCTCTCTGAGTACTCAGTGTTCCAGTCTGGAAACAAATAAAAAATAAACAAACACATTTGAAATAATTGAGCCACTTTAATATGTGTATTTGGCGCCTTTTGTGCCTTGAGCTGTCCAAAAAGCTAATTTTAGGTTTGGATCATCAATGTTTGTTTTGATTCCTGCTGAGTGTTCTAAGTGAGTCAAGATGAACCCAAAAACCCAGAAAGGGATTTCAAAAGATATTTCATTCCAAAATATGGCTTTATAATAATAATTTTGTATTATTGTTATTTGTAAAGCCATATTTTGTCTTATAGATTATTTTATTATATATAATTACATTAATAATATATACATTAGAAAAATTAAATGACAAAATTTACATAATTTTTTTAATTATTCTTTTTAAAGCCATATATCATCCACCATGTTCTCTCACTATGTAACACATGTCGTCTGTGCATATTAAGTGCCTTATTAAAATCACTAACGTATTAAAACCTGTGTACCAATAATCACTGTGATAATGAAATGAATGCTGAATGCTTTGTGTATTTTAGGGAATCTTGCACGGTGTTGCAATAGAATGATTCACAATGATGTCGAGTTGAATAGATGAGGGTTTACATTTATTGGATGAAAATACCTTTCCCGGTGCAGACGGGATAAAACTGATGGAGGGGGGAAAAGGCGTCATAAATTCGAGAATTTTTTTATTTTTATTTTACTATGGAACCTTGAATATTCCATTATTTGCCACATTCCAAGTAATAGTCTGATAAGTCTGATTTGGCCTAGAAATGAAATAAAATTCAGTACTGCCAGGTGCATTTGTTGGGTTGCCTAAATCACATGCATTTTTAAAAGCCTGAACTCCATTACCATGTTTAAAGCAATGAAGTGAGGGCTCAAGAGAACTTTGCCTTCTGACTATTCATGCACACAGCTCTGTATGTAAATGAAATACAATTATTACAATTATATAACACAATGAGGAATTGTGTAAACCTCTAGGAATTTAATTCAGTTGCATTTGTCTGTCTAAATGGTGTATAATGGGTGTATACTGGTGTATACTACAGGATTTTTTTTTTATTGGATTTAAAATTCCTGTTTGTTCCTTTACATGGCCCTGTCCCTAACAATTCTTGACAGTCCGGTTTTTTCCATCAGTAACACATAAATTGTTTAAACTGTGCAGCAAGTGTACAGTTTAAACAAGATATTTCACATTATCTGTATCAGCTGACAGTTTTATGTGCCATGTTTTATAAAGCAAGTGTGTCCCAGTGAGAGAAAAAGCATCACAGGGGTCCAGTGTTGCTGTTGACTGTGAGGCATGTTTCCTTGAAGTGTGACTGGAAGTGCTAGCCACTGCCATCACTCTTATTTGATTCGTACAGGGACTGCAGTGAAAGAAAGGCGCAATACATCATAGCACTTCACGCTGTGGACAAAAATATAGATATACCTCAGAAGAAATGAGACAGAGTGAGATCAGTTGCCAGGCAAATATACATGCTGTCGTCTTTTGCTCAGCTTCCTGCTGTGTATCATCATGTGTCTCATGTGAATGGTGCAGGAGCTCTATGAATACATCCAAACATAGAGGAAAGCATCTGCACATCTGAACTTGTGTAAACATTTCTAAGAAAACTCTTTGAGCACTGAATCCTGATGCTAATTTTCCAGCTGCTCCCTTTTCCCAGCTGTGCTTAGCAACTGAGCCACCGAGCGTTGTGAAACAAAGGGGCCACTTATCTATTCACACGTATCAGAACTGCATAATTGCGCTTCGTTCGGCAGTCCTGATTTGCACTGACTTTTATAATCGTAGCTATGTACAAATGTGTGGACAAAAACATCTAACACTAGCTCAGCTAGCATAATTATTTCCATTGTGAGAGAAAAGAATGGACACTCGCTTGCATTTGTGTCTTAAATAGTGGTCTCAATGCTCTTATTTGATATTGGAAATATCCCATTATATACATTCGCTAACTTTCATCTCATTCGCTAATCCTTTCAGCTGCAATTTGATTTGAAGTCATGCCGGATTTCTTTGGTGACAAATTGGACCCTAAAGAAGAGGCCTAAAAATAACAAATGGCTTTCATCCTTGTCCATGCCCTAAAGATCTAGTGGCACAGCTTTATCATTAGAACACAGCAGCCTAAAGAATGGTAGAGTAGAGCGTATTGGCCCTCAGTAATAGCATTGTGGAGGAAAGGCTGCTTCTGCATCCTCACAAGTCAACTGTGACCCGAATCTAAAAGTCATATTTGTTTAAATTAATTCAGACAAGGAGAAGGAGATACAAATGAAGGTTGACTTTCATCACAAGTATTCTGGTTTGACTTCGTTCTCATCTCTAATCATTCAACATTAAATAGCTTATCGTATTCATTTCAGCCATTTTTTTCTACACTCTTTTCACTCATCTCTTTGAGTTTGTTTTATTCCTAGCATGTTTAATAAAGAGCTGTGTTTAATATCTCTGTGCTCAGTGCCAGTCTCCCAAATAGTATGTCAATATAGTGTACCACGTATATAGTGGAGTAAATATGTACTTCAACTGATAGTATGTAGTTTGGACACTGTACTCTATATGAACGTAATTTCAGTCAAAACAATCACTGTGAATTTTTAAAGAAATTGTCAATTTTGTTATTGCTCAAATGAAGAAATTACACTGTTTCTCAGTGTTGCAGCAATGCCTTATATTCTAAGAAAAAAACATAGGCCCTTTAGGGCAGAATATATTGAATATGACAGAAGGTTGTGAAATCGGGAGTGGGTTAGTTTTTTTTTCTTTTTCTTTTCTTTTAATTTAACTGACACTGTAAGAAAACTGTAGATCCATACAGACATTATCACAACATATGCTTTTAAAGTCTGCTTTTAAATTCAAAATCTACATTCAGTGTTTCATCGTGATTGTACAGGTGAATGATCTAATTAGCATCAAGGCTGAAACACAAGAGTTTCACAAGCACACCAAGGCTACATCCACCTCTCTCTTTTCCAGTGCTGCACAGAGCAGAAGCTGCCAGTCATCTCTAACACTCATTAAACCTCTCTTATTATCAAACCTTCCAATGTTAACACCACTATAGGGTCTGAAATGTCACACAGTTTGTGTGATCTTTTACTTTATCTCATCTAGATGATAAATGACATATCACACAATGTGTAAAGAACCAGCACAATTAGTCAGGCATAGTTAACACTGAGTGTATTACTGTTACAGAGCGAGACAGGTGTGTAGATTGACAGTTGGTTTTTATGTCTTATTTACACTTTCATATTTGATATTCTCCAGACTCACATTCAGTGTTTCAGTGCGACTTTGAAGGTGTATTCACTAATTAATAGCAAGACTGAGACTGAAGACAATTTTGGGAAATGAATCACAATGAAACACAATGCCATGGGCTGAAGAGCCGAGATCACAAATCATATAATGTGCAAAATTTCAAGCACCAGAATAATTAAATATGCATTCTAATGGAGATAAGATATTAGGAGATTCTTTATAAACATAAGTTTGATAGAGTTTTGAATTTCCCATGAACTTATTTTATGTATCTAGTCCTGTTGTGGCTAATTGTGACTTTAGATAGATTCCATATTGTACTATTCGTGTTTTTCCACACTTTTTATTTTGCAATTTGTTGTTGTCATTTGATTATTTTTACCTTGTGAGTTTCCTGTGCTCTTGCAGTCCTTCATGAACAAACTAAATAAAATGGGTGTAGCTTAAATAGGAAATGAGTGTTAATGCTGGAAGTTGAGGTCATAAGTTTACATACACCATGCAGAATCTGCAAAATGTTAACCATTAAAGGGGATCATGGAAGTTGCATTTTGGATTTTTAAAATGTATTATTATTTAGTACTGCCCTGCATAGGCTATTTCATACAACAGATTATTACATATAGTCCACAAGACACAATAATAACTGAATTTATACAAATGAACCAGTTCAAAATTTTATATACCCTTGATTCTTAATACTGTGTGTTGTTACCTGGATAATCAATGACGGTTTTTATGTAAACTTCTGAGCAGGATGATCAGTGTAGTTGTTATTATTTTGTTTAAAGATCTTGATATTTACTTCATTCTGATATTTACATGTTTCCCAGAATACAAAATAATAACAATTTACATTGATTATCCTTTTAAAAATTAAAACATCCCTCTGGACCTTAGTAGTGTGTTGCTTTCTTGAGAATCAGTGAATGTTTGCACCTTTTGTGATAGTTGTGTATGAGTTCCCCAATATATTAAGAATCAGTGGTTATGTAAACTTTTGAACTGGTTTTAAGAAAGAAAAAAAAAAAGCCTCTACTCTCATCCAAAACTCAAGCATCTTCAGATTGCCAGACACTACTGGAACTTCAAATGGGATCGAGTTCTATGGTCAGATGAAACCAAAATAGAGCTTTTGGGCAATAAACACCAAAGGTGGTTTTGGTGCACACAGAGAGGTAGCCATTTGGAAAAGTACCTCATGCCGACAGTTAAATATGGTGGTGGGGTCGGGTTGGGTGTGTTGGGCGCTCCGGATAACCAATCACTCAAGTGACAGCCCCCACCTCACAGGCTGGAGGAAGGATGATGTCGGGGGGACTTATTCTTTTTGGTCATGAAGAAATACCTGGTACCCAGGGGGGAAGAGGTATGTCAGATGATGCTGACAGCGAGGGAGTCATTAATGTACTTCTCCATGGCCTCTCTCTCAGGACGGGACAGGTTGTACAGTCAACTGGATGGCAGAGTAGCCCCAGGAAGGTCTGTGGTGCTGCTGTATGTGTTGTGAGGTGGTAGAAAGAGGACCCAGTCCTTGCTGAAGCCCTCTCCTACGTCATGATACTCAGGGGGAATGGATAAGAGGTCTGTAGGGCTTAGGGTCAGAAGACGTTTTGTGGCCTTAACATGTTTAAGGGTCGATTCCAGGCACAAGGAGTGGCAGAAGGGACTCCAGTTAATGACCCTCCCGACCAACCAGCCTATCTGCCTATCTGGGGGTTGTGTTTCTTCAACCAGGAGTGACCCAACACCAGTGGAGTACATGCGGAGGAGATGATGTTGAGCCAGACCTGCTTGCTTTAGTTTCCCTTAGGACCTTTCTAATTTAGGCCATGCCCACTTTGGTTATATATTTTAAATACAGATAGAAGTACATATGCAGACCCAGTGTCATTGCATTACACCTCTAATAATTTGAGTCAACTTATATTGTTTCCAAACAAACACTTCATAATGTAAATAGTCTTTATTAATACTGAAAGTCATGGTATGATTGTCACAATGATTTAATAATTAATAATGCTTTATTAATTCCTGATGTGCTAATGATTTGTTTATGTATTAATTCATAATTACGAAAGCATTAGTTTAGTATTAATATATGCTTATTTGTAGACCTTATAGTACAATGTTACCATTCACCGAGGCTTAGTTTTTGCCAGAGGCGGCGCATCCACAAATAGGCCAAAGCATGTGACTCCTTGTCTGTCTATAGCTCTCATCGATCCTTCCACCAAAGTGTCTGGCATTTCTAAGAAAACTCAGTTTCTGTCTCTCCCTCTGTTTCTCTTTCTGTTCCCATCTAAGAAAATGAAATGTGGTAAATATATAGAGAAAAAAACTCATCTAGTGCTTGTTTGTCAGCCTTCCCTGTCCTGCTCCATTTTTACAGGTTATAGGATGAAATAGGTGACTTTGTTGGAGAAACTGATACCATGCATGAAAGGGTGAACTCAGCAACTGCAGCAACAATTTCAATAGAAATTCCCTCTCAAGCTACACTCTATTTGATTGTTACTGACAATTTTGTTTATTCACATGCAGTACTGGCTTAGCAAACTACTTTAAAAGTCCAAATGTTCAAACATTTATACATTCCTTCTGTTCTCGCTGTTTGCAAGACTTGTCTCAACCCACCCTCTGAAGTGTGACAGAAGTTGTGGAAGCTTGGGAGGAGCTGTGTATTTTTAACTGGACAAAGTAGTTCAGTGCAGTCTTGTCGGCCATAAAAATGGTAGCATCAAACTCCCTGGAGAAAAAAAAAACTTCATCACTTCCAGAGAAAGCTGCATTTTGAGTAGAGTTTCAGATGCTCTCCAAATGAACAGCGCATTTTAAAATAACAGGGTCCTGACCTGCGTCTTCACACTCGGCTGGTGTGTGTTAGGCTTGTGTCACCTAAACAGATGGAGGTGATTTGTTTTGCACTCCCCCTGGGGAGACAGAGTCGATGCTGGGCTGAAACTCTGAGAAACAAGACTCCTACCTGTGTGTGTGGATAAATCAAGAAGAGGTTAGCAGTGTGAGTGGTTAATGATGGAAGCCATTACATTTTATTGGTACAATATCAAAGACCCCGCAGGAAGAGTTCCTCTGTGGGTGACGACGGACAGTGATAGTAAAGAGATTTGAGGTTTGAGATGAAAATGGTTTGGAAGGTGACTATATGTTTGTGTGTGTGTAAAACCCTAGACAGTCTGTAGAAGACTGAATGATGGTTCATACACAGGATTTCTGAGCAGTAAGGGGAGAAATAAGAAGTGAAATGTTCAGAGGTCCTCACTCTCTCAACTACAAAGGATGAACAGCTGAAGCTCTCACACAGTTGAAACAGTGAGAAAACATAATGGCCTGTGTTAATGCAGGAACATGCAAATACAGTCTTAATAGAAAAACAAGTAACATAATATTCTCATTCAAAATATGATAGGGTTTACTCTTAGTTTAATATAATTTTCCTTTTCCCCGTTAAGGACATGTCTATTGTATTTTTTTAACAATGGCTATTGGTGAGACTTTTTATTTCTTCAATGCAATAGTAAAACGTTTATGATTCAGAAGCTTAAAATTGGTCAGGGATATGTAACAAAGCTTAGATTTGTCAGGGTTTTCTTGCATTTTGCTGTGCTCTAAAAGTAATGCTGTTTTATAAATCAGAAAGATGTCATGTTAATGTTTTCATTAATCCAGATCAAAGGAACTTTATTTTCATCTCTGAGGATCGATGCCACCAGCCAGCTTGACTGTGCTTAAACATAAATTATAAATCCCTAAAACACATTAAGTATGTTTATATTGAATTATTTGTGATGTGCTTAGAATTTCTGGTGCTATTTATTTGGTTGATGCTGTATATTCATTGCTTCAGTGAGAAGTTATCAGTTCTCTGCCCTGCTGTCTCAGGGGGACGTTGCTAGGGCAATTACAATGATGTTTAATAGAAGACAAGGATGTAAACTATCTAAACAGAAAGGTTTCACCGTTAGAACTTAAAAACAAAACAACAAAAGTGCTTTTTCTCCCTCGCCATTTTGCAGCAATGCTCAGTTTCAAATAAAGGAGAAATCCAACTCACTAAGAATTAGTGGAGACAGTAAATGTCAGACTAAAAAGTTGCAGAATGCAATACACTATAAGACGCAGTTACTATAAGACACAGTTGTAGTTTAGCTAGTTAGTGATCTACGAGATGACAAGCATAATGGCAGTCGGTGGTATTAGCATGAATGTTGAAGCTTTGGAAGCTGATCTGTTTGAGTAGTGTTTACAGATGAAGAGGTGAGAGAGCTGAACAGACTAAAGGATTAAAGCTCTCTTTAGGTAGAGATGAAGCAAGGGCTAAGTCCCACTGGCATCACTGTGGGTAATGTAGGATACTGTTAACTAAAATGAAAATAGACCAATGTGTCGAGTTCATACCAAAAATGCAGAATTTAACCATTAAATCTGTTGCACATTCAGAGTATTAAAACTGTTTTGTTTTCAAAAATTTAGCTCATGTTCAGATTATTACTTTTTCTAAAATATTACATATGAATTATGCAGTGGTGATTGAATGTGTCTGTGGGCACAAGAGTTCTGGTGGTCATGGCCACTACAGAACTACTTGAAATCAATAAAATCATTAAAAATGGCAGCACTGGTTTCATTTAGATGTCATTTTGTCACCATTTGAGATGATTTGTAGGTTTTAATTCACGATTGGATGGTAACAATCAATCCAATTTGGTGAGTATTTCAACATAACCTCCCTCTCTGTATTACAAAGGGGGAAAGGGGCAAGGGGGCTTTTTTATTTTATTTTATTCATGTAACCATGTGATAGTATCCTCACAGTTACCCCTCAAATTGAATCTCTTTTTTGTGCTTCAGGATCATACCTCCTGTCCTTGGATATTTTGGTATCAGGACCGCTCAGACTCCCAAGTCAAACACCTCTAATACCTCTACTGATCAGCAACAGGGCAGATCTTTCAAAAACCATAATTCAGATGTGATAAACATATGTAGCAATAGTAATTGCTGCATTTTTCTGGTGTGTGAGGTGTAAAATTAGCAAAAATGGCCAAGCAGAGACACTAAATTATTTCAGGCACTTACAGTCAGACCTTATATTAAATTGTGAGTGGTGATTTGAGTGTATGAGCGATAGAAGTTCTGTTTGCCCAGACCATTATGTTTTGTGTGTCTGGTGATTAAAGGGAACGGACATATCCTGCATTCTTAGAAAGGAACTAAGGGTTCAAGGGTTATTAGCTTATTAAAAGAGTTTGAATAGGGAAGCCATCTGTTTTTTCCTCCTTTCTAGATTGAACTCTCTATGGTTCTCTCAGAGGGATAAAAAAAAGAACCCTTAATGTTTCTTTATCAATTTTATAAGAATGTGTCTAAAATATGCGATCATAGGTACATTTTTGTTAACCCCTACATCCTATACTTGTGTTTCTGTCCTTCTTTATTTTTGAATTGCTTTGAATGTATTTCATCACTCCTGTATTTCAGTGTTTACTCTTTCGGAAACCCAAGTGTAGAAAAGTCTGCCTAGTATTCTGATGCTAATCCCCATAGATATGGCCAAGACGTGACTGGAAGAGGACAGTAAAGTAGGACTATATTTTAATTATGGTACAAGTACAAAAATAATTGCTAGTAGTGGTGGAGGCTGTGATTGAAATGAATGAAAATATTTGTAGCAAGAATGTTCATGTCTTTTCATTGAAAGACAAAAGGGACACGCTTAATTACAGGTGACAGGCAATACTGCATCCAACAAGCTCTTTAACTGATGATCTATTGTTCTGACAGCAATGTGTGCATGGACACTTAAAGGGGTGTTATCTCGAGACTCCTCAGAATTATTTTGAATTGTCTATATCAGCTGCTGGTATGGAGCAGTGCACCAGAGGAGCTGTGTATATCTTTGTGTGGATGTGTGTGTGTTTGTAAGAAACAGAGAGATAGAGAAAGAAAAAGAGACAGGCAGCTCTTCCTCTCTTGCCCAAAGATGGCAGTGTGTGCCTGCAGGGGAATGGGAAGAGCAGGTCATGAAAACAGGACGTTTATCCTCCATTAGAGAGCTGTTCCTGACAAAGTGCAGCTAGTGCAACAGCAGAATACTAATATCACTGCATCTCTCTCTCTCTCTCTCTCTCTCTCACACACACACACACACACACACGTTTTCCTATAACGCACAATTGCGTTCATTTCACTGAGGTGAAAACAAGCGTCTCCGACAAACAGCCAATAAACACTGTGCTGCTATTTATCACCCTCTTTCTTTTACTGTCTTATTTTTTGCAAGGGTAGAAACTTCACACACACACACACACACACACACACACACACACACACACACACACACACACGCACACTGCACTAAGGCATGTTCACACATTCATGCATGCCATTCCATCAGCCATTCCATTCCATATTCACTTTCATTTTGGTGCAATTTTGGGTTTGCATTTAAGCACAGCCGAGATAAGGCTTCCTACATTTTGCATGAGGATCTGCCAGTTTTTATTTTCTTTCGCATGATAGCACTGATCACCATCTCTAACATCTTTACTTTATTCTTTAATCTTTTGACCTCACTGTGTCCACTCAGTAAACAACAGCTTAATAACTACTTACAATGGCCAGACCTGAATATTAATGTTCTTATTATGATGGAAAGCGGCATATGGCTACATCTCTCCATATGCCATGGATCTGGATTGACAAGTGGTCAACAAGGATTTCTCTGAAATAAGACTTTTTTTAGCCTCTTTTCCAGTCATGGGGAAATCTCATGTGGTATTTCCATTTCAAATTCGATGTTGGTCAACAGCTGGAGAGCCGTAATTCCCAGACATGCTTTATATTCATGTTGAAAAATCCAGTAAGTCAAAGTAACTGGTCCTTGGTAGAAAATGCAGGCTTTTCCTCATGTCCTATAAGGAGTGTATGAAGAAATTTCACAGCTTTTGCATGTGTGTTCTGCATTTTGTATGCTTTTTCCAGTCATCAGCTTCACACACCTACGTCGCCTGACCTTTGTGTGTGCACTGGTAGACGACAATCAAGCACCTGCTAATGCATTTCAAGGTCTCATTTTCCCCTCACTGTTGTGGTGTTTGCTTAGATGTTTACATATTCGACTGAATTATTGCTTTTTCTTCATTTTCTATTCCTTTTTCACCAGCTGTTTTTATTGTTGTCATGCGGAGAAGCATTATTTCTTTTTGATGAATACAATATTTGAACATATACATAAAACATGTCTTTATTAATCAGTTCTAAATGACTTTAAATATAATAAGAGGAGGGAAAATATTGTAGGAAAACCTTAAGAGATATGTAAATATTAAGGGTATAACCCAGTGGTCATCAACCCTGTTCCTGGAGATCTACCTTCCTGAAGACTTAAGCTCCATATTCGTGCCTACTTGACCATCATTGCCTTAAGAAGTTCTTGATAGACTAAAACAGGTGTGTTAGACTTTGCTTGGAGCTGAAACCTGCAGAAAAGTAGATCTCCAGGAACAGCGTTGGTGACCGATGCTATAATGGAATGTCACTATCTGTATGTGTATCTTTTTAGTGCTAGTTAAACTCAGAGTTTTTGTTAGTTTGTTTGTTTTATAATTAAATATGAACGCTATCACTATGCCCAACTGAAACAATATAATACATAAAACAGAGGTAGAAATGCCAGCACTGCTGGCATGATGTGTGAATTTAGGCTCTTACTCTTAGAATCTTAAGCTCCTTAAACTCAAGTACATCAGTTCATAGTCTAAACTGTGTATATATATATACCGTTTAGTTATATATTTAATTTAAACCATCGTGAAGCTCATCAGGCAGTTTCTGAGATGACTGAGTGAATGCTGAGACTTGTGAATGGGATGATGAAATACGGTCTTTCTTTGACTCTCAAGCTTTATATCTCAACTCACTCACACACACATGAAAGTAAAACATTTTTTGGTTGCATCTTTTTCTGTTCAGTCCCAATACACTCTCATCTAGTCTCATTCAAATGCACTGTGAACCTTTCTGACAAGCTTTCATAAAAAAATAATAATAATAATAAAAAAATAGTATTGCACCTCCTTTTCATACCTATATTTGAACACATTATCTGTTCATTCTGAATGTATTTGTGATTTTTGCTGGTGGGAGGCAAAAGGACACCTTTGTGATAGCTTTATGATCCTTTACATAGTGTGGGCTTTGTTAGTTTCTCTTGTTCTCATTCTTTTTCCTCACCTCAGCACGCTTCTCTGGTGCAGAACAAAAAGCAAACAAACATGGCCTTGGCTGAGGAAAGGAAAGAGAGGTACATACTCTGAGCTCCAGCATGCCCTGTGCAATTTTTTCGTTGCCAGTCTCTAGACTGCAGGAAAGTGTTTTTATTGGACATGACGGTGTGTTCATCTCCACATGAGCCTGTGGTGCTCTCTAGGCTAGGAATAATGGATCAAGCCTTAGGACACAGACATGGCATCGCTGGTCTCAGAATACTATCTCTGTCAGACAGAGCCACGAATGGTGATGTTCTAGAGCACAATTCGAAGTCTTTCCATATTTTTTCATTTGGAAGGAATGGAAGTGGGGGTGGTGAATCGTGAACCTGTTGCAGTGAAATGCCTATAGACATATTGGTCAAAAAAGATGCTAGAAAACTATCAAAACTATTTATTCATCATGAAATTTTTTATGTATCCAGCCTCTTTATGCACACAGATTAATACTAAATTAAGTATGCAGATTTGATCACACACATCACACAATGGTTACTATATGGTCAAAAAAATTATCATGCATCATACAAGCTGCCTTAGAACAGGCCATGGGTTAAGCACAGTTTGGACAAAATGAGTGTATGAATACAGACTAAAACAGACTAATGGTCTGTTATATCTCTGAGCTGTTTTATCTATTTCTTTGCTGAGTTGGAGATCAATTATTTATGTCTTTGCTGTTGAAATATGAATGGGCAAACAGGCGATATACCTACTCCATGCTTTTCCATTCATGAGACAATTTAATTGGGGAGGAAATGCGAGGAATGACTTAAAATCAGTTGTGCCGTAGATTGTTGTTAGCATTGTAAAATATATTAAGAATTAGCTAAGGTGTGTTCTGACATTAGCTTAAGTGTGCCAGTATGAGTTGCATTTGATTTAGCAGATTCAGTTTTCATGTACAGTTTAAGTGTAAAGACAACATGGGGTGGGGAAGAAATCATCCCATAATAATCTTTAGACTTATAAGGCTGTTACCATGTCACTGGTGTGAACACGTTAATCTCTGGTTTTAGTGATAGCAAAGATGGGTCTAAAGTCCCTGAGTGGACTATGGGTAAATGTAGATGAATTTCATCACAGAGAAAAAAAATGTGCCCAAGATGCCTGAGGCCTGTTAGTGAATACAAAATTTTATTTTCCTCCCTCAAATGTGGTTCCAGGTTTGGTGCCTATATGACTCTGCTTCAAAAAAAAAAGATTCAGCTAAGGTTGAGCTGTTCAAGCTGTTCATTACCAGTTGTTACTTTCCAGCTTCCTTATTACTTGACTAATTTGGTCAATAAATGTTCTATTTTTTTAATTGTCTTACTGATGTGTTATTTTCAAGGTTGGAAAGTAATAAATGTACTCTTGTTACAGTACTTAAGTACATAGTTCATAGTCAGCAGCAGCAGAGACAGGGGAGATAGATGTACAGCCCTGGCCAAATTTATCTTCAGTTTTAAGTGCTTTAAAAGAAACTACACAATAATACAAATTGTGTAAAATTGTGCAAAATCTGCAAATTGTTAGCCAAAACCAGCATTTCACTGTGTAACATCCAACCTGCTGAAATATGTACAGGTAAATGTGATTTTTATGTTAAATATCCAAGTAAGCTATGCTCAAGTAAACATCACATTTAACAACAGTTTGTAAAGAAAGGTAACATTAGCTGTTGGGGTTTCAGTAGCCTGCTTGGTTAGTTACTGAGCTAGCTGAGTGCTGTACACTAGCGATCCAGATCTTTTGATATTTTACAGTATATTCTGTTTTAAAAATATATCAGGAATTTCTACAAATAAAATGTTATTTAATTGAATTCTGATGTACGGTAGTGATTACATGTTGTGTTACAGCCTATAGGTAACACTCAGGATGTAGTGTAGCTAGAAACCTGTATGGACTGTGTACAGAACTATGTAGCTAGAAACCTGTATGAATTAACAAGAGCTAGCTAATGAACCTAGCAAGCTACTGAAACCCCAACAGCATTTAGCTAGCCAGCTATTGTTTCCTTTCTTTATATACTGTTGATAAATGTGATATTCACTTCATCATAGCTCACTTGGTTAATTAACATTTTTGGATTAGTTGTGTCAGTTGTAGACATATGAAAAACTAGCGTGTACAGCTACTCAAGTAGTTATTTACTTTGAATTGAGTAATTTTTCGATCACTACTTTTATGTATACTCCAATGAATGATTACTACAGTAGTAGTATTTTTCCTCATGTCAGTTTGATTTGTACTCTTTTCACCACTTGTTATTTTCTTAAAAAATAACATGTCTATGTCATACAGCTTTGCGAGCTGTAATTCAGAAACTGATTCCTTTCTCGGCTTGTGTTTTGAAGTGAGGCTTATCGGGATTTTTTAAACAGGGAAATTCAAGATCTTACTGTAGTTTTTACAGTTATGGTTATTTAACTGCATTTTAAAGTTAGGACTTTATTTACAGTCAAGGGACATGGGAGATGAAATCTCCATTTTGAAAGTTCCATTTGAAAATTTTCTTTTTCTTTCTTTTTGTATTGTTGGCTCATTAGTAGAAGTTTTTGTTTTGGGGTCTCTGGTGCTAAGTAGTTCAGACCAAATCTCTGTACATCTGGAGGATCTCATAGCATTTCATACCATCATAAATATCGATTGTGAGTGTATTACAGTCTGGCTTTTATTACAGACACATGGCATCTCCATCAAAGAGTGCTTTGTGGTGAGATGCATCTACTTTTCAAAAGAATACATTTGAGCTTTAATTGCTAGGATTCACATCAGTGAGTCACGGTTGAATGTAAATTCACAATTAATATGTTGTTTGCTGCATTTATTGCTCATGTAGCTGGATGTTTTATTCATGAGTTGAGGTTCTGCCCTGCTGAAAAAAATTTGTGTGAGCACAGAGCTCTCGCTTGTCTCATCCTCAGCACCCTGTCTGCTCCAGGTGACCCAGTGCTGTAGAGAACAAACCTGTAATTAGGAAAGGGAGTCTGTCAGGAGAAGACGATGACATGGGAAGATGCAAAAATCAGACAAGGCTGATATCACTGCCTGTGGTAATTGCCCCACTGGAACACATCAATTCAAATAAATAAAGCAGCACTATTTTCTAAACTTAAAGATTAAGCCATTAATACAACTGCTGTAAACATGCCTTCATGAGTACTTGAATACTGAGGAATAATATAAAGATGCCACCAGTAAACAAAGTTTAATTAGGAAAAAAAAATCTTAGAGCTTAGATATGCGTGATGATTATTTCTTGTTATGTTACTAGTTAAGGCTGAGGGAAGACATTAAAGCTAGTAAGTTGAATCTGTCCTGGGAAAAAGCTGTAAATTTGCTAATTTTCTGATGATAAGCATTTCAATTATATGCATTAATTATTTGAGCAACAGAACTTCTCCCTCAAATTTTTAATTTTTTTTTCTAAATTATTTTTTCTTTTATTTCATTATTATTTGTTGCACAGTGACATTCAGCCATCCATGAAAGGAAAAGAGGGGAAAAAACAAATGCCTTAAAAAAGCTAATAATAAATTGTTACCAAATTAAACTGCACTGAGTAACTGAAGTAAACATGCTCGTGCATGTTAAAATGGTAACAAAACCTGCCTAGATTTAGATATGTGAAACCAAAATGAAAACTAAAGTTAGCTAGTTTTATCTAGGGAGCTAATTTGATGCTGAAAGGGTTAGGAACTTGTTAGGGACACTGTTTTTGTGTAACATATGGATTCCCAGTTACAGTCTAGTGACAGATTGTAAATCAAAAATAATTCACAAGACAATAATCGTAAATGCAGGATCCACAGGACAATATCTGTGAAGTTTTGACCCTATGATGTTTACAATCAACAAAATATATATCCTAGTTTTATGTTGGAATGCCTGTTTCACCAAGTCAATAATCCTGACACAGAACAACTGCTTTTATCAGATCACAAAAAAGCAAAAACGTGAAGTAAAAAGATACCAAGATTAAACTGAGCCAAATAACCAATATTTGTAAAAATATTTTTTATTTTATTTATGTATTTTTTTATGTTAAGAAAATAATGTTACCTGCATGAACTGAGCTGTGTGACAGTTTAAAAACCACTTTTATAAAGTTAGCTAGCTATGGACAATTCAAAGATTGGGGTGCTGTGTGTGTACCACAAATATTACATTGACAAATATGTAAAGTAAAGATAAAATAAATTTTAAACATAAAGTAAAAAGTGATAAAGCTAAAGTTACCATCACAACAATGTTTCTGTTTCTGATAAAAAAAAACAACTAAAAGGTTTTTGCCTGTTCCAGCCCACTACATATTCATTTCTCAAAAATCATATTATTTTTGTATAAATGTATGACTCTTATATTTTCATTTCTGACAAAATGAACTCAATTATATTACCTAAACACATTCATCCTTAAATATTCAGAAAAATTCACATGATCAACAGGAAGTTACATCATCCAAATTTCCTGAAAATCATGGAAAGAAGAACAGTAAGTTCTCTCTTTATTTAGTTTTTCCTTTTTTCAATGATATTATGATATTAAATGATGACTTTGAAAGTAAACACCTGTTACCATACCATAATATTTTAAAAGAAAATTATTCATTAAAGTTATGCATTTTAGGTAAATCATTACAAAGTCCTTACTGTCCTCATGCTATTAGCATGGATGCTAGTTAGTTAATTTTATGTATTTAATAATTCTTTGCTAAAAGCGCAACTCTTATTTTCAAATCTGTTATTCATTTAAGAGCAAAATGTAGCTATTGTCATCAAAGAAGCTTTGTCATAAATGATTTTGATATTTGAGATGGAGTAACACAGTTTTTGAATTTAGAATGATTAATTTTTTTTTAAGAATTACAAGGGATATAAATGATACTCCAATAGTGGAATCACCCAGATATTGTCATTTTAGCCAACTTACTTCACTCAGTTTGACTTTTGAGGCTGAGAGAGTAAGGAGCTTCTCTCTAGCATGTTAAATAACATTGATCCATGATCAGAAGAAAACTTTTCACTGAGAAAACTTCATGCCATTAATATCACAAACCCTATATCCTACATGGCAATTCATAAGAAGTAACAAGGAAGAAATCTAAACCAACTAAAATATTAACAAACCAGGATGAGCAGAAAAGACAAGGAAAAGGGAAATAAGTAAACAAAAAAAATTAGTAAGCAAGCACCAAATGTCGAAACGTAGCATGTCAGAACACAAGCGCTGAAAGGGAATTCATTTTACATGTTCTCTCATGTAAGCAATGTTGATTTTTATGCAGCGTTACCAGCCACATTACCGCCTTGACATATTGAGGACACGATGAAAGCACTCACCTATACCAACTAGACAGTGAAAAAATATCTCTATTTTTATGTTCCTATCTTTGGAGAATCCTAATTCCTTGTGTTTTACTTAGGTGTAATAAAAGATTTCTGAGACAGAAATCTAGACAGTGCTATAAAACTCCTCTAAATCAGCTTATTATTCTGTACCTAGCTGAAGGCACTCATCTGGCAGTGCCACATTCTGCATGAGAAAAGCCCATTTTGAAAACACAAGCTGTCGTGTGTTTGCTGTGTTAAATATTAGAATTATGGTCAGTTCAGACAAGACAGAAATCCAGTGTGTCTAATGAGACATGACCGAGACGTTGCGTTGCACAGACAAATTAAGATGCACAGGTCAACTGTCAACACCATAATCCTTTAATAAAGAGAGGGGCTTTGCTAAGATTAGTGGAGGCAGGACGGAGAGGTGAAAGATATCACTGCGCTCTCAGACCTTCACCAGGTCTTGAACATGTACAGTATAACAATTATTTTCATATTGAGACATAAACAAGGAATGTGTTTAAGAAATAGAAGAGGCAACATTGACCTTTCTGTCCTACAATGCAAATGAGAAGCACTGTGGTTTGCATGTGCTGCATGATAGTCACACACTGGACCATAGATCCATATTGCTGAAAAACCTGTCAGTCTCCATCAGTCACCAGCTCAGGGGAAAAGAAGAGAACAGGTTTCCACACACCAAGTACACATATGAAGATTGATTAGTTCATTTGGAGGTTATTCATATTATATATATATATATATATATATATAGTGGGGGGAAAAAGTAGTTGATCCCCTGCTGATTTTGTACGTTTGCCTACTAACAAAGAAATGATCAGTCTATAATTTTAATGGTAGGTTAAACCTTAAACACTCTTAAAGGGAGTGCTCCTAATCTCAGCTTGTTACCTATATAAAAGACACCTGTCCACAGAAGCAATCAATCAATCAGATTCCAAACTCTCCACCATGGCCAAGACCAAAGAGCTCTCCAAGGATGTCAGGGCAAGACTGTAGACCTACACAAGTCTGGAATGGGCTACAAGACCATTGTCAAGCAGCTTGGTGAGAAGGTGACAACAGTTGGTGGGATTATTCGCAAATGGAAGAAACACAAATGAACTGTCAATTTCCCTCGGCCTGGGGCTCCATGCAAAATCTCAACTCGTGGACTTGCAATGATCATGAGAACAGTGAGGAATCAGCCCAGAACTACATAGGAGGATCTTGTCAATGATCTCAAGGCAGCTGGGACCATAGTCACCAAGAAAACAATTGGTAACACACTACGCCGTGAAAGACTGAAATCCTGCAGCGCTCGCAAGGTCCTCCTGCTTGAGTTGATGCCAAAGAGCTACATTTTTGTCTCATCTGACCACAACACTTTCACCCAGTTGTCCTCTGGTGGTCAGATGAGACCAAAATGGAGCTCTTTGGCCTCAACTCAACTCGCCGTGTTTGGAGGAGGAATGCTTCCTATGACCCCAAGAACACCATCCCTACCGTCAAACATGGAGGTGGAAACATTATGCTTTGGTGGTGTTTTTCTGCTAAGGGGACAGGACAACTTCACCGCATCAAAGGGACAATGGACGGGGCCATGTACCATCAAATCTTGGGTGAGAACCTCCTTCCCTCAGCCAGGGCATTGAAAATTTAAAGTAATTACTAAGTCATTACCAAGTACTAAGTCATGTTTTGCAGAGGGGTCAAATACATATTTCCCTCATTAAAATGCAAATCAATGTATAAAATTTTTGACATGCGTTTTTCTGGATTTTTTTTTGTTGTTATTCTGTCTCTCACTGTTCAAATAATCCTAGCATTAAAATTATAGACTGATCATTTCTATGTTAGTGGGCAAACATACAAAATCAGCAGGGGATCAAATACTTTTTTCCCCCACTGTGTGTGTGTGTGTGTGTGTGTATATATATATATATATACACACACACACACACACACACACACATACAGTGGTGTGAAAAAGTGTTTGCCCCCTTCCTCATTTCCTGTTCCTTTGCATGTTTGTCACACTTAAGTGTTTCGGAACATCAAACCAATTTAAACAACAGTCAAGGACAACACAAGTAAACACAAAATGCAATTTGTAAATGAAGGTGTTTATTATTAAAGGTGAAAAAAAATCCAAACCATCATGGCCCTGTGTGAAAAAGTGATTGCCCCCCTTGTTAAAACATACTATAACTGTGGTTGTCCACACCTGAGTTCAATTTCTCTAGCCACACCCAGGCCTGATTATTGCCACACCTGTTCACAATCAAGGCATCACTTAAATAGGAGCTGCTTGACACAGTAAGGTCCACCAGAAGATCCTTAAAAGCTACACATCATGCCGAGACCCAAAGAAATTCCGGAACAATTGAGAAAGAAAGTAATTGAGATCTATCAGTCTGGAAAGGGTTATAAAGCCATTTCCAAAGCTTTGGGAATCCAGCGAACCACAGTGAGAGCCATTATCCACAAATGGCGACGACATGGAACAGTGGTGAACCTTTTCCCAGGAGTGGCCGGCCGCCAACAATACCCCAAGAGCGCAGTGACGACTCATCCAAGAGGTCACAAAAGACCCCACAACAACGTCCAAAGAACTGCAGGCCTCACTTGCCTCAGTTAAGGTCAGCGTTCATGCCTCCACCATCAGGAAAAGACTGGGCAAAAATGGCCTGCATGGCAGAGTTCCAAGGAGAAAACCACTGCTGAGCAAAAAGAACATCAAAGCTCGTCTCAATTTCTCCACAACACATCTTGAAGATCCCCAAGACTTTTGGGACAACATTCTGTGGACCGATGAGACAAAAGTGGAACTCTTTGGAAGGTGTGTGTCCAAGTATATCTTGCGTAGAAGGAACACTGCATTTCATAAAAAGAACATTATACCAACAGTAAAATATGGTGGTGGTAGTGTGATGGTCTGGGGCGTTTTGCTGCTTCAGGACCTGGAAGACTTGCCGTGATAAAAGGAACTATGAATTCTGCTGTCTACCAAGAGATCCTGAAGGAGAATGTCCGACCATCTGTTCGTGTACTCAAGCTGAAACGAACTTGGGTTCTGCAGCAGGACAATGATCCTAAACACACCAGCAAGTCCACCACCGAATGGCTGAAGAAAAACAAAATGAAGACTTTGGAGTGGCCTAGCCAAAGTCCTGACCTGAATCCTATTGAGATGTTGTGGTATGACCTTTAAAAAGGCCGTTCATGCTCGAAAACCCTCTAATGTAACTGAATTAGGACAATTCTGCAAAGATGAGTGGGCCAAAATTCCTCCAGGACGCTGCAAAGCCTCATTGCACGTTATCGCAAACGCTTGGTTGCAGTTGTTGCTGCTAAGGGTGGCCCAACCAGTTATTAGGTTTAGGGGCAATCACCTTTTCACACAGGGCCATGATGGTTTGGATTTTTTTTCACCTTTAATAATAAACACCTTCATTTACAAATTGCATTTTGTGTTTACTTGTGTTGTCCTTGACTATTGTTTAAATTGGTTTGATGTTCCGAAACACTTAAGTGTGACAAACATGCAAAGGAACAGGAAATGAGGAAGGGGGCAAACACTTTTTCACACCACTGTACATACATATATATTGTACCATGCTATACACTTGTTTGGAAACATTTGCATTTATTTATCTCTATTTCTTGGTCACTATTTCAATTTAAGCACATCTGTGATATTAACTCTTTTGTACAAACGTTTCCAAACAAGTGTATAGCATGGTACAATTATGCAATTAATATCCCACTGCGTTCTGTGGTGTGTGTACACATGCTGAGCAGGCACAGGTGGCCACCATTTCCAATCAAGATGGCAAGAGGAAAAGATCTGACTGACTTTGACAGAGGGTTCATTATTGGGGCTGGCACTCTAGTCACAAAGACTGCACTACTGGCTGGTGTTTCAGTAAGAACAGTCACTGAACTGACATGTGCATTTAAATCTATGATAAACATCAATAAACAGGGATGGAACCTGTGGTCTAAAGCATACATTAAGTGGTGATGCTTGTGCATCAGACTGTCAACATGAACAGTCCATCAACATTTTTATACACTCTCTTAGAAAATGTAGAAGTATTAGAATGTAGAACTCCTATTATCCAGTAAACACGTAAAGAAACCTTGAAGAACATTTGATCTAAGAATGTAGAGAGTTATTATAGCTGTAGTGCATAGAGTGCATGTGTGCCAAACACCAAGACCATGGTACAGACCTAAATGCTTGACCCCTACAGTGAAGAATCAGTCTGGTAGCTCAGTGAGAGACATGTTTGGGTCCATTTCACTCTTTAGAGTGAAGAGTCACTGCTAATCAGTACAAATTTTATTATGACTGATCACCTTTATTCAGTGATTAAACATTTTTATCTGCCACCATTCATAGGGCACAAGGGCTTACTGAGTGGTTTGATGAAAATGACAAATAATATGCTATGGCCTTCAGTCGTCAGATCTCAACCTATTTGACCATCTATGGGAGATTTTGGACTAATGTGTTAGACAGTGCTTTACAGTGATCAACAGAACACTTAAAATTCTTGCGTATACATATATTCCCATCCATCCATCCAGTCCATCATCCTGTAATCTGTAAAAAAAAAAAAAAAAAAAGATCACACTTTTATAATGGTGTTTTTATTTTATTTTTAAAGGAGTGTTGATGGGAAGCTGTTAATGTCTTTGTTTGACCTTTAACATGGCACATGCCGAAAACAAGTAATGGTATGTGCTGAGAGCATTTTCAGATTTTTTGACAATTTTTTGCTAGTTGATGTAATAGAGTGGATATGCTATTAGCACATAAACTCCCAGGGGGGCATTTGCAGACTTACATTCCTCACTCCCATAACTACATAGTGTTCTATTAGTTTCACTATAGTTAGTGAATAATTCATAGTAGGTATGAATAACTGAATAAATCAAGAATTTAAACGGCTAATGACTCATGAAATAGCATCTTTGATCTGTTGTAGCTGTTATGTGTGTACTATTATCTGCAAATAATAACACTTTTATAACAGCGTTTTATCTTGTGCATATCTAATGGTTTTGATTCCCATACAACTGTAACAGTGTTTATAGGTCAGTTTGTTGCATCTTACTCCCAGGATAAAAAAAACGAATCCTCTGATGTGGCACAATAATGGCCATGGGCTATATTTTGTTGTGTGTATGGCAAATAATTTTCAACCACAGATGTGTGTGTGTGTGTGTGTGTGTGTGTGTGTGTGCGCATAAAATCACTGCAGGTAGAAATAACAAGTGACAGGTACAAACTTGCATGTCAGAATGCATTTTAAGCTGATAATGCATCAGCGTGAAGATGTCAGCCAGCCAAAATGAATGCTTTTGTCATTCTGTGACTTGCTCCATTGTAATAGGTGAGTCAGATTTTAGTTCATGGACTCTGTTTTACAGTGTAGGATAGATAAATCCAAGAGTTTCAACATAAAACTGTTGTAAACTATTAAATGGATTATTAGTGGACTATTATTCAGTTGTTAATACTTAATGTGTATTATTTAGTAACTAATAGTAAAAATATCTAGTTAAGAGAGTGAAGAATGTAAGTCTGGACCTGCTGATAAGTCGAAGGGTTAACTTGTATTTTAAGAAACACATATAATGGGGTAATGAAGATCTTGTTAATTATTTTATTAAGCCCAAATTACATATTTATAATGCTATTTATTAATTTAATGCTACCTAGAATCTAAATCCAAATACAAAATGGACAATTACACTTAATAAGTTGTGATTTGAACATGAAAATAATAATAATAATAATAATAATAATAATAATAATAATAATAATAATAATAATAATAATAATAATAATAATAATAATAATTAGTTCCAAACTTTTACATACAACCAAAATTAAATGTGACAGAAAATTGTGTATGTCAGGAATGAAGGTAACATGATACATAATAGACATGAATGCTGACTGTCAGGGATTACCTGCAATAACAAAAGCACGTGTGACAGTCAAAGTGCCCAGAAGAACTGTGGCAGAAGCATAGAATTTTTTTTTTTACAATTTCCTTATAAAACTGCACAAAATATACCCGAGACTATTGATGCATTTTTAAAGGCAAAGGGTTAGTTTGTTTAGTTTAGTGCTGTTTACTGTTCTTTATAGAAACTATTTTTTTTTACTCTAGAAAGCATTTGATTTAATTATTTTTGAAGGCATCTTTGCTTTATAGTGAAATTAATCAACTTTACATGTGAAACTCATTATAAAACCAATAATGCAATTATTAGTAATTTTCACATTACAGATTTCCAGTTATGTAGCAGTACAGGTATTTATGAATAAAGCATAGTGAATAAACATTATACAAGTGCCTCATAATTGCTTTATTAAACAAATAAAATATCCTAATTAACATTTATATGTCCGTATATCCTTAAAATAAAGTGCTACCATTGATTTTGTTTGGATAGTAGGTCAGCTTATCTTATGATTTTGAAACCCGTTACACTCTCACATTATTATTCAACTATTCCTCTTATCCCATATTTTCCCCATTCTAGTCAATCCTACATTGAGCTACATTTTCACTCTTCCATCCTCAACTGATCTGTATCTATCCACACTTTACTCTATCTATTTTCCCTGCATGGTGCTACCTGTTTAAAACAGAGCTGCTATCCTATTCAGAGGCTGGCCATGAGAAGAGAGCTGACAAAGATTAATCTTACATCTTATGATGGAGTGTGGATAAATGCACACACCTCTCTATTAAAGCTATGAAACTAAGCCTCATCGGATCTTAGCACTGATATTGAAGCTGACCGTCGGCGAGTTAGGTATCTTCATAAAGGTATTTCAAGCCCTGCATGATGGATTGTTTTCCATATCCTCTGCTGCTTTAAGACCCCACTTCTATGTCTGTTGGCCTAAAAGAAAAGCCCATGAGGGACAGGGGCCTCTCTACATTCTCTCAGCTCTAAATCTCCTCCATGACTTAGGCTCAAAAGAACCAAAGCGCACTGGGACACAGCAGAGACGACATATGAGATGAGGATGAGAGACTAGAGGAACAGAGGCAGAGAGAGAGAAGGATGATGGAGCCTGTATTAGAATGGCAGTGTTGAGCTTTGAATGCAAGGTAGGTCAGGGAAGTGCTTCAGGCCTTTGCACAGAGCATCATCTCATATATGAGTTTATTTTTATTTTATTTTCTGGACCTTATAGATATGGTGTCTTTGGTGCTCTCCCTTTCTCTCTGTGTGTGTGTGTGTGTGTATAAATAGACTTCTTCTCCTCCCTCATAAGAAATGCATGTATAGCAGCTGATAATTATGAACTAAAATGGAAAGAAAGCAGAAATGCTGAGAGAGCTGTGATCAGAAAAATAAATTATGCACTGGACCATGGGACCTTTTTAAGTAAAAGAATTAAAATACCCAAGAAATAAAAGCATATTACTGCAGAGAAATAGTGTGCGAGTCACTGTGTGGTGTATTCGTCTTGCATAAGAATGATCTGAAAGTAAAATCAAAGCTCACCTATATGAGACTATAAGATGCATGAGATTTTTTTTGTGTGAGAAGCTGCTCAGTCTTAATGAGGGACAGGAAGTCAGTCAGTGGACCCTGACCCTCTCCTGCCCTCTTCCATTAATCTTTCTGACGGGCCGTAAAGGGTCCACATACTGCCAAGCATGTCGTGGTGTTGCACAAATTTAATGAGGTCTTGTGACATTTAATAATTTAGCGTCTCTGCTGGTTTTTAAAAACCTCTGCTTGCACTGCTGATGAACAGGTGGGGATATAAATGTTGCAATGCAATTAGGCTTGCAGATGTTTTTTTTTTTTAATGCCATAAAGCCATTAAATAATGGAATAAGTTATTTTCCTACACCAGTCATATTTCTTGACAATGAGCATTAAACCTTGAAATGTTTTCTCTCCCCAGAAAGAGGAGACTGTTCTCAGTAACACCTGTGTTCCTATTTTTGGGCTGCACTATTCACGGTATTTTGACGTGGAAATAGAGCTGCTTAGTCATGCTTTAAGCACATAAATACAGTAACATGCTCAGATAAAAGAATGAAATGTGGATTTTTTTAGTTAAGCATTGCTGTGTTTGTTCTAGGGTGTTTTTGTGGTTAATTTTTTTTTTTTACACCCATAATGCTTTCAGGGGGCTGGTCAGCGCAGTTTGCACTTGTGTCCTCGTAATAGGCACCATAATGTGTGTGTGCTGATAAATCTCTGTTATTCAGAGTGCATTATTATTCACTCAGATTGTGAGTCATCAATGCACAAGCCATTTATTAAGGATACAAAATGTGCAATGTTGACTAGAAGCTCTCAGCCACACATCATGCTCTTGTCCGTTCTCCTTCTCCTTCTTGTCTTGCATTCATCCCAACAGCCCTGTCTGTTTATACATCCTCCTTTTTCTTCATTTTCCAGTACCTTCATCCCACATGCATAACTCTTCCTTTCTCTCTGTTCAGTGTCTGGGCCTGATGTTAAATGGCATGGAAGGCGCACCACAGCAGCACCCCTGCTTGGTGTTAATGTTGATTAATGACACACGAAGAATAAGCTGGCTTCTTCAGCGCCAGCAATGGAGCCAAGAGGTCTCTGAGGAGCAGAGGTCACAGAGCTTCTCTCTCCTGATCTCTGATAGCAGCCCCAGATGATCCATATCTGTAGTGTATCTACTTTTAGCACTAGTGTTCTGTTCGCCGCCAGACAGAACTGTGAGTCTTACATACATTAATAACAGTGCAAACCCCTGTAGCCATGACAAGACAGTTTCCTCTTCCACACCACCAGCACTGCATACAAGCTGGGGTTATACTATCTGATGTTCAAGTCAGGACTAATATTCACAGTACGTTTACACTGAACAGTCTGTGTCATTTCAAACACCTTTTCAAACCTTACTATCCGGTGTCAATTAGAAGTAGATGGGTTCAAAGTTTTCTTCTTTATGTTGTCTCAGGGAGGTTTTCCTTGCCAATCTCTGGCTTGCTGTTTTCTGACAATGTCTATTGTTAACAAGTCTATGTGAATAATAGTTTAAACATTGTTGCTCTGCTAATGGTTATGAAGAACAGAGGCAGCTAAAATCTTAAGGAGTGAAACATTCAATAATGAAGCACACTGACTTGCCAGTTCATTAGTTACTACACTGGACTTAATTGGCAACTCAGTGTATGCAGATATACATATACACCAAGTTGCCAGTTAATTAAGCATACCAATCTAGTAATTAATGAACTGGCAACTAACTGCTGGGAGAGAGAGAGAGAGAGAGAGAGAGAGAGAGAGAGATGATGATGGAGAGAACATGGAGTGGACTCAGCTTTTGCACCAGATGCTCAACAGTTACAGCAATTACACCCACCAAAGCTGCTGCACAAGCAACAAACATACACAAACATACACACACACACACGATACACACATACACACTCACATACTCACAGACCTTCGCACTCTTTTGAGTACAGTGCCAAGTTAACATCAAATCACACCTTCAAACACATATTCCCCATTGCCCTGGGAAGTCTTTGTGTCTGTGATGAAAATGTTTGAAATCCTTTGTACGTGGAGAAGAAGAAGATCTGCTCTCAGCCTGTGAGCTTTGCGACTCCGTACCTGAGATACTGCTGGGGCCTTGGTGGACATTTGTCATGCAGTTGCTAAGGTAACAGACTGACTGGAGAGATGCATAGAAATATGTGTTTCATAAAATCCTTCTTTTAAATCACTTCTCAGATAAAAACTTGAACATGTTCCTTACTGAATTGCTACTCATGGCTCAAATTATCAAGTGTAAAAAGGTCTTTATTATAGAAGCCTTATATAATCAAGTTTTTTCCACTACCGATATGAGTTCCTTTCTAATAAGATTAGAAATGCAACCTTTGAAATGAGACACCTACAGTATTTAAAGAACATTTTTATTGGCTTTTTTAAATTCAACTTGTTAAGAAGCCCATGAAGATTACTTTCAGATAAACCTGCTGTATCTTCCAAAATACACTTGTGTACAGAGTGTTATAAAGTGTCTGACTGTTGTATTAATGCAGTTGAAACAACCTTTTCAATAGTATTCCTGCTTCAGTACATACTTTAATTGGAGCGCTAGCGGTTTCCTGTTGGTGGGCTATTGATTTTTATTTGCAAGGTTATTTGTTGATGGAATACAAAGCTGGTGGTGCCATTTCGATCTGATCCTGACAAGGGGCCGCTGTGTATATGGAGGCGGTGGAGGAAGTGTTGCCCATGTAGCACAATAACAGAAAGATGGGGCTTCATACAATGCAACAGATCTGCTTCATTGCTCACAGCATCACAGTTGCTATGCAGTGGATACACCTTCTACTACATGTCTAGTAGGGCTCAAATTCTATTTAAAACTGCTTTTCAGTTTTAACAGAACACCGCTATATGCTATCCATCCAGCCATCCATTTTCAGTATTGTTTATCCTACACAGGGTCACACACACATTCACACACTGAATCATTTAGAAATGCCAGTCAGACTGCAGAGTCTTTGGACTGGGTAAAGAAACTGAATTACCCAGATGAAACCCCTGAAGCATGGGGAGACCATGCAAACTCCACACACAGGGCAGAGGCGGGATTTGAACCCTTACCCCGGACGTGTGAAGCAACATTTTTCCACTACTAAGAACTTCTGGGTTGTTCTTTATATTCTTTATTGACTACTTCATTTTGTTCATTTTTCTCCCCATATTGTTTCAGCTAATGGTTCGTTTAGACTTCAAAGACTATTCTCATCGGAACTGCCTGAAATCAGGAAGCAACAATAAAAGTAACATCCTCAATATTTTAGCATAGCCAGCCTTGACCTTGTTCAGTGTGTTCATTATTTGCGGTTGTGGAAATCCTGCTGTGAGTTTCTGTTTCAAAATTAAATTAATTGAAATGTTGATTATTTTTGCCTTTGAATGTGTAAATGGTTTTAATTTAGAAAATTGTTCTAACCAAATTGCCCTACAGTAGTTTGTGTTAAGAATATGTGAGGGGATGTGCTCTATGTCAATCTGACCACTCATACATGCAGACCTGTCAGATTATCACTGTTTAATGCAGGCTAAGCCTCTGAACGTGGTTGAAGCCTGCCAGCTTTCTGCTTGTCCACACTTAGATAAAAAGGGTTAAATTAATTTATAATTTAAATTAATTTGTGTTAATCTGTCTGTGTGCTCATTGTAGGTGCTAAAATAAAACTGCACTTTTATGACATCACATTGAACTCCTGCTCTCACCTGTAGCATTGTGTGTTGGGAGAGAAGTGGAACATAAGTTTGTATGTCAGTTTGTTCAGCAGTAGATTGTGTATGTGGGTGTATATGGTAGTGTCTCAATCTCACTTGCTTGCTGCATTCTGCATCAATTGACATTAAAAGATTGGTAGATTTTCATTCATCACTCAATTACTAGCAAATTCTTCTTTATCCTTCCATTCCGACTGCCATTAATTACAGCTGAAATCACCATCTTTACAAACTTGAATTTATGGTAGTCCAAAGGTCTTATCAAGCTCAGAGACAATTTTGGAAAAATACTAGTACATGGGATCATAAGCAAGCCTCTTATCTCTGTATTATACAGGTCACTGCAAACTAAAAGCAGCAGAAAAAGAAAACAATTGTGATGTGATTATTTTCAAGCATTGTATATACAAGCATTTAAGCTGGAGAATGAAAGTGAATTGAAAATTTAAGTCCAAAATCAATAGAACTGTAATACAATAAATTGCGGTTGGAGTAAAGTGCATTTGGAGCTTAGCTTGTAAGTGTGATGTGTGTTGTTCTTTTACAGAGGACAAACACTTGGACTGATTGGATTTGGAAATAAATTATCTGCTACCAAGGGAACATCTTTGATTTGCTTACACACACAAAGAAGCCTTAATAAGAGATAATTTTCCTGTGCCATGGATTTGTATTTTTTGCAATGCCAAAAAAGGGGTCTCAAACATTTGTTATAATCTTCTATTGTTTCCCACCCCCAAATGTGCAATTAGAATTATGTTACAAAAATTTGACTACATCTTGTAGACTTTTCTTTACTCAGAACACTTCATACAAATGATTGTCATGGTTTACTGGGGGGAGAAAAGATTAAATGGAGGTATCACTGTAAGAATTTATGAGAAATAAAATTTCCCTTGATCTTTTGACATATACGAATGGTCATTGTACCATTAAAATGTCCTGCATGTTTCATAGCTTAATATGTCCTCGTCAGTACAAAAATAGCATTTATTTACGCTAGCTCCAAAAAGTTTGTTTGGATGTGGTGGGACTTATAGGCAATACATTTGACACCTACTTATAGACACCTTCTTTTAAACCATTGCACTGTTGGCCCCGCCCACCGGTGCTCAGTCGTTCAAAACATTTCTGCGTGTGTTATTGCAGGGGGCTTTGATAATTAATTCATAGGCAAAGATGTTAGCCAATCATAGCAGTGGGTGGTTACATTGACATCTTAAAGGTAAAAGACACAAAAACCGATCGTTTCAGTCAGAGGGTCAGGGAAAGGGGGGGTCATAAATTACACAATTTAGTATGGTTTTTGTGCAAATAAAAACCCTACTAATATTATAATTACACCTCGGGGAAGATAATAAAATAAAATGTAGAAACATGTCATAATCCCTTTAAACTCATGTAACAAAGTTCTTATTTTTAAAAATCTAACCCAAAAAATATCTCACGTTTAAAAAAAAAAATGCTGAACTTTTTTGGTAGTAGAAATGCAGTCACTAAGCATGGGAGGGTAGAATTGACCATGCCTGAGTTATTGAACAGTTATATGATTCTGTAAAAAAAAAAAGTCATTTTTATTCAGTGCTTTATTGTATGCATGAAAATTTGGCCTGTAGCATATTTCCAATGTGTATATGTCTCTGTCTAGCACACCTGTGCAGAGAAAGTTCAATTTGATGTGTGTATAAGCATATACTGTATTTGTGTGTCCTGAACAATGGTCTCAAGCTTCTGGGGATAAGTGCACTGTTGTTAAATGCACTGTCATCCTGTTTCTGTGAACTTCCCTGTACCTCCTGCCCTCAGATTTTTACTTCTACTCTCAGAGAGGAAGCACATGTCCTCTTTATCTATGTATGAGTTCCGTTAGACCATAAGCGAACCATACACAATCTACTTGGTGCTAGTGTAGCTCATCACAGTGTAGCCCCGTACAACACTGGAACATCTTTCAGGCCTGATAAGCCTGACACAGAAGTGCAAACATCATTAATTTACAACATTAAATGATGAGGTGGTATTTGAACTTTTAATAAAGGCATCTGCAAAGGACATGTACAGTAGTGTAATTGCTCTGCATTTAAAAGAAAAAGACAGATAAAAATGAACTAGTTTATTCTAATTAACTGCTTTGGATGAAACAGTGGAGAAAAGCAGACGGGTACATTCGCCCTCATCTCAGACTAGAGTGTTTCTTCACTTGTTAATTTAATGTGGCAGAAAGTGAGAGAATGAGTGTGCATGTGAGAGAGAGATTACAGCCCTAGTGCTTTCTCACTCCTGTCTCCGTGCCTGTGAACACAACGCATTATGAAGCAAGCACGGATGTGCTGGGAGCTGCTTGCTCAGTGGAGACAGTGAGGAAATGAGAAAGATGAGAATGTGGAGTATAGGTGGTTATATTTTTGGGCAGAGGTTAGGTTAGTGCTAGGGTCAAGGAGGGGAGGTGAATCAGCCAACTGCTGGTAGGTGACATTTTTGGCTGAAGTTAACTGCTAGAATAAAAAATAACATTTAGAGGAAAAAAGCCTAACATGGGAAAAAATTACAAGTCTGGCATTTGTATAGTCAAGAAATCATTATCCAGGACATTTTACATGATATATGTAATCATGACACTTGTTGCTCATGAAAATTCATCATATCTAACAATACGAAATCAATAAAACAACCCCTCCTGACTGACCGAAACACACTCACACGGTTCATTCCTTAACTATTTATGATTTGGACTGTACAGACTTATGTTCTCTTAGTGACCAGCGAGTGGTTAAGGTTATAAGAATTGTTAAGTCTTAAAACTGCACATATGGGTTTGATGGTCAGGTGTCCACATACTTTTGGCTAGAAAGTGTATGTGGGTCAATTCTGACCCGTTACATAAAAGTCATGAACACAATTAAAATATCTGTGAAATACACACATGCTAGAAAGAGATCATTAAACACAGTACATGGTTCATATACATCTATAAAACCAAATGGAACCCATAAAATGCTCTAAATGTGTGTTTTGTAATGAAAATGAATTGCCTATTGTAATGTAAATAAGGTAATTATGGAGAGTAAAATACAATAAAATAAGGTAATATGTAGATATGTTTTAAGACTGTTTTGATGTGATTTAGCCATACAGCGTCTAAACTAACCCACAAACATTAACAATGTAGCTGATTTATGAACATGATAGGCGGGTAAATACAGTATATCATATATAGACAACAAATATCTACACAAAAAATGTCAAATTTGAGGCAGAATTCTAACCCTACAGCGTCTTTTTCTGGTCTATGTTTCTTAAATCTGCTGGGTGATAAGATCTAGAAACATGTATCAAACATTTTTCTTTTGCAGTTTGATGTGTTTCTGAGTAAAACAACAATGTATTTTTTTCTGCTTATGCATGCAGAAAATTTTGATGATGCTTAGAACTGGGAAAATGTCATTAAGTTGTAAAAGAAGATTACAAAAAAAAAATAATAATAAAAATGACAGGTAATTGTTACTGATGAATATGGTGCAAATTCCCAACTTTTCTGGACCTTGCTGATTTTCCACAACATTTATCCATGTTCGCATTTTTCTATAACTCATAAACAAGTCTGTACAGTTTCACCTTTTTAATTTTTCCAGGATGTGTGGAAACACTGATAGCTACAACAATGTAATAGTTTACATTTTCCTTTACCTCACATGACCCACAGTTTAAGCTCTGCAATGCAGCACACCTTGCCTGAGTGACTGCTCATCTGTAATGCCGCAGATGGTTGCTCTCACACCTGCAGCAGGCTGCGGGATGCTGAACGCTGTATGTGCAAGAGATGAAAGAGTGTGGTGGAGGAGAGGACAAATGGAGTGAGAAATCGGCTCTCGCCGGGTCCCACTCACCCTTCTCTTGTGCCCTGAGTATGAGGAGAGCTGGCAGATCTGCTCCTCTCCATACCCAGACCTCGAACTCAGGCTGCTTCCTGTTTCTCTTCTCCTCTCAGTGTGTATATGTGTGTGTATATGTATAGGTGTGTGTGTGTGTGTGTGTGTGTGTGTGTGTGTGTGTGTTTATATATATATATATATATATATATATATATATATATATATATATATATATATATATATATATATATCCATGTATAAGGGACATTTCACTGTAAGTGTTCCACTTCAGTCTACAATGGATGTGCTTTCAAAGAATGTGAGAACACACAGGAGGGTTTGCTGTATAGTGACTAAAAATGCATTTAAAAAGGACAGAAAGAAAGAACACAACAGTTAATTCTGGAATAATGATATCAAGGCATGTCAAGGAGAAAGAGAGATTGATATAGGATCAGAAACACCACCATTTGGAGCGATCATTACTATATGAGGCTGTGCACAGTTTATGTGGGAAGTTAGAGGCTTATCTGTACCAGGCATTGCTGGCTATTCCAGCATTTTACAAACCCTGCCTTCAAATCTGTCTCCTATACATCAATACCCAGACAGATGTTCCTGTGCTGCAAGGGGACAGGGGTCTTGGTAAATAAATGTTCCTAATCCTGTGATTAGATGTTGTCAAAATCATTTTGAGTGCCTAAATGCATGACTACACTCTAACTATTTTGTTGAAGAAACAAACTGGGTTTGTTGTATAATTAAGGGTACCCAATTATGGGTACCTCCTAAAAGGGTAATTGAGAAGCAGTCCATGCATCCAAGTTGTCATATTTATACTATGTGCTAAAAATATGCACTTTTTTTGTGAAGAAAAAAACTTTTTTATTATAAGAGTATGCAAGTACTGGACACTCTAACATGTCGTGTAATGGAAGAGAACCGAGAAGCGAGAAGCCTTATGGGTTCTGAAATTTCTAAGCGTGTATCTAACATTAAGAACAATGTTCGTAGCTCATGCATGATCAATAAGAAAGTAGAAATTGCCAAATGATGTTGATTGAATTGTCATGATCTAAATTTATTATGTGAAGGTGGAAGATTTTCTGAAAACAATTTTCTACAGAGTGAAGCAGTGACAGTAGTTATTTGGAAAATATAACTGAAGGAAATGGATACGGATGGAATAACTCACTTTTATTACTTGTAAATAAAGCCAAGTGAGTTTAAAGGCAGGTGAGACATGGTGATCAGTGATTTGTCATGGGACCTACATGTGCATCCACTCCCATCCTTCTGGTCTTGTTCTTGGAAATGCTTTTCACAAATTGGTCTTCAGTAAAGAGAGTTTAACCCTAACTTCCATCTATGATTTTTATTGTGCCTTTGTTTAACTCATCGCCAAAGTAAAATATGAAAAACACAATTTGGGAACAAAAGAAGTGACCATTAGGACCATAGGCTCACACAACTACAACTCGTATATTCAGCAGCTGTGATGTGAGCCGGAAATGCAGCATAGCTCAAAAGTCACTAGGTCCTTTTTTTTTTTTTTTTTAAATATAGTTACAAGAGAGGTCTAAAAAGTTACCAAATCTAACAAAAAAGTGGCCAAGATGGCAACACTGAATCTTCCTTTTTTACTGTTAGCTTTAGAAAATATTATATGACCGTGTGACATTTGGACCTTGTTTACTTTGCATAGTTTGTCATACTTGATTATAGTTTTATATATTCTAGAGCAAAGAAAAAAGATAATCATATAATTAAATACTCTTAACTACTTTGTGTGGAAAAAACACGTTTTGTGTTTTTTCTATAAACCCATTTTGAGCATTGTGGAATACTGGTGTAATTAGATTTCAGCATTATTTGGAACAGTAGGTCGATAGGTCCAGCTCTTAAATAGAGAGACTAAGACAAAGATACAAACTCAGTCTGTGCAAATGAATTTCCTATTAGTGTAGGTCACTGAATTCATTTGAGAATGCCATTCGGTGCAGCTCCTTCTGGGTCCTGTTGCACGTGGTAGGTTACATTTCTCTCCGCTCTGCAACGGGGGTGTGTGAATTTGTTCTGGGGTGACAAACTTAAATTTTATTTCCTGTCAAATCCAGCCTAATGTGTCGAATAATTAAAAACATGTCAGTGTGTGGAAGAATACATACTACACACTTATGGGAAGAGCTTTCCTCTTCACTCTGTGGCTGATCCTGTCTATCGGTATAGGACATGAACAAATGACCCCTGCAATTGTAGCGGACCATCCAGAGGGAACTCGGCCAATTCAGAAGGTGGAAAGTCCATTAAAAGATTAATGTAAGGCAGTAGCCCGGATCCTTGTGGACTTGTTAGGCACTCATTGGAATATAGATGGCAAATTTCATTTATAGGCCAAAGTGCAGTATATGCTGCCACACACTCAGCGGTCATTTATTAAAAAATAAAATAAAATAAAAATAGTGATAAATTTATTAACTTAAATATAATGATGTAAGAGCTTTAATATAATTCTCTACATACCAAAAAAAGGTTCTGTTCTGGTTATTTCCATATGCTCTTGCTATTATAATAGCATTAGTAATGGTTAATACATATTGAGCCTTTCTTGAACCCTGTGGTGGTTGTTGCTACCCAATTATCCCCAGACTTCAGCAATACACTACCACATCTGTTCATCCATGCACCATCAATTCGGCATCCCACTGCACTATCCTTTTCATATTTATTAGTTTTCTAGTGGCATGTGGTGGAGTGGAATGCACTTTTCACACTTGCTGACATTACATTTGCACATGGCACTGAGCTGGCATTTAGGAGAGGAAAAGTTTGCCATTATATGCTTTTAGTAAAGATTTCCTGTCACTGGCAGCCTGGCACAGTCATCTCTGTCTTCAGAAGAAGTTTAGCATACATAGACACATTCACACCCAGGAGGTGTTCTTGTCAGGTGCACATGAAACAGTGGCTCAATCTAGATTGTAGGACATTGTGTGCCTGTGATTGAAACTGTGAGCCGCATCAGGATGTCAAAATTCATTTCTAATGCAACTGCAGCATTTCTTCTTCTATCCTCCGTTTGTATACCCAGTTCTACCCACTTCCAATCCTCTGTATTCTTGCAAATCATCTGCATTTACACCACAAAACCCATCAAAAAGTGGTAATCAAATAGGACAAAGATACAAGGCAGCACTGATGAGAGCAGCACACTATGTTTTCTGGTTCACTGTCATCACTATTCACTGCTCACAACGTGTAAAAATGCCAACAAAACCTATTCCTGATTTGGACAAAGATTAAATGATTTTTGAAGTGGTCTTTTCTTGTACCACAGTGAGTATATTAAAAACAAAAACAAAAAAACAAACATGGTTATTATAAAAAAACAAACAAGACTTATTAACCAAGTCCTACAACAAAGTCACATAACTTTCTTTAAAAAATAAAAAGACTCAGAATACATTCTTCTAATATTAATGTGATGTGGTGGTATACACTAAAATTCTCTGGTATCCATAGAAATGGAACAAACCTTTTCATTAAAAGTCATGAAATTGACCAGTTTGCTGCAGGTAGTGTTGTCGTCTCTCAGCTCCAGGGTAGCTGGTTCGATCATGTCCATGTGGGATTCCTCTGGGTTCTCCGATTTCCTCTCAACTCCCAAAAACATACAGTGCTAAATTGACCCTGGGTGTGAATGTGTGTGAACTGATGTTCCATCTAGGGCATAGTCCCATCTTATGCCCAGTGTTCTCAGGATAGGTTCTGGATCCACCATGACCCTGACCAGGATAAAGTGATTACTCAAGATGTATGAATGAATCAAATTATTGAACCTTGAACAAACTAACCCACTTGTACCCATTTGTATATTTTTACCATACATACCCATACATACCCTGTGTAAAGCACTGTAATTTAGAAATCAGTTATTCTTCTCTGTCATGTGTTATAATAATAATAATAATAATAAACTTTATTTTATAAAACGCCTTTAAAGTGGCTTCTCAAAGCGCTGTACATTAAAAGACAAATCACAGAATAAATAAAAACTTAAATAACATGAATAAAACTAATAATAAACAAATATAAAACAGTCAAAAGATATTAAGAATCGAAAGCGAGTTTAAAAAAGTGTGTCTTTAAAAGGGCTTTAAAAATTCCAAAGGACTGAGCTTCCCTGAGTTCAGGGGGAAGAGAGTTCCAAAGAGATGGAGCGTAGACAGAAAAAGCCCTGTCACCCATAGACTTAAGGTGGGTAAGTGGAACCGTCAGTAGATTCCCCTGTGAGGAGCGCAGTCTGCGATGTGGGGTGTATGGGATTAATAAGTCAGTCAAATATTGTGGAGCCAATCCATGCAATGCCTTGTATGTTAGCATTAAGATCTTAAAATCCACCCGGAACCTGACCGGGAGCCAGTGCAGGGACTTCAGAACAGGAGTGATATGGTCATATCTCCTGCTTCCCGTCAGGATCCGGGCGGCAGAGTTCTGAACATACTGCAATTTGCTAATTGCAGTTTTAGAAACTCCAGCTAAAACGGCATTGCAATAATCCAATCGCGTGACCATGATGAGTTTATCAGCTTTTCAGCGACAGATAAGTTTAGCATTGGTCTTAATCTGGCAATATTTCTGAGATGAAAAAAGGAAGCTTTCACAGTGCTCTGAACAAAAGAATCAAAAGTGAGGTTAGTGTCAAAAATTACACCAAGGTTCCTCATCTTGCTTTGGAACTCTAGAACAGAGCCGTCAACGGATAGAGACAGTGGAGCCGCTTTGCGAACCTGATGACGGGAACCTATGAGCATGACCTCAGTTTTCCCGCTGTTCAGGCACAGAAAGTTATTATTCATCCATTTCTTTATCTCAGAAATACAGCCAGAAAGATAACCAACATCAATGCTTTCACCAGATCTTGAGTGAATGTAGATTTGCGTATCGTCAGCATAGAAGTGATAATGGAGGCCAAGTGTTTGCAGCAGATGCCCAAGTGGAGACAGATAAATATTGAACAATAGATGCTATACATGTTATACATGCTACTCAGTAATATGGTGCTGGTGAAGGATCTTGCTGTGTTTCCTCTCAACTTATGGACATACACTACAGTGAGGGGAAAAAAGTATTTGATCAACCTGCCGATTTTGTACGTTTGCCCACTGACAACAAAGAAATGATCAGTCTATAATTTTAATGGTAGATTTATTTGAACAGTGAGAGATAGAATAACAACAGCAAAAAAAATAAATAATCCAGAAAAACGCATGTCAAAAATGTTAAAAATTGATTTGCATTTTAATGAGGGAAATATGTATTTGACCCCTCTGCAAAACATGACTTAGTACTCACTGGCAAAACCCTTGTTGGCAATCACAGAGGTCAGACGTTTCTTGTAGTTGGCCACCAGGTTTGCACACATCTCAGGAGGGATTTTGTCCCACTCCTCTTTGCAGATCTTCTCCAAGTCATTAAGGTTTCGAAGCTGACGTTTGGCAACTCGAACCTTCAGCTCCCTCCACAGATTTTCTATGGGATTAAGGTCTGGAGACTGGCTAGGCCACTCCAGGACCTTAATGTGCTTCTTCCTTCCTTGGCCATGTGTTTTGGGTCATTGTCATGCTGGCATACCCATCCACGACCCATTTTCAATGTCCTGGCTGAGGGAAGGAGGTTCTCACCCAAGATTTGATGGTACATGGCCCCGTCCATCGCCCCTTTGATGAGGTGAAGTTGTTTGATGAGGTGAAGCTCCATTTTGGTCTCATCTGACCACAACACTTTCACCCAGTTGTCCTCTGAATCATTCAGATGTTCATTGGCAAACTTCAGATGGGCATGTATGTGTGCTTTCATGATCAGGGGGACCTTGCGGGCGCTGCAGGATTTCAGTCCTTCACGCCGTAGTGTGCTACCAATTGTTTTCTTGGTGACTATGGTCCCAGCTGCCTTGAGATCATTGACAAGATCCTCCCATGTAGTTCTGGGCTGATTCCTCACTGTTCTCAGGATCATTGCAACTCCACGAGGTGAGATTTGCATGGAGGCCCAGGCCGAGGGAAATTGACAGTTCTTTTTTGTTTCTTCCATTTGCCAATAATCGCACCAACTGTTGTCACCTTCTCACCAAGCTGCTTGGCAATGGTGTTGTAGCCCATTCCAGACTTGTGGTGGAGAGGTTGGAATCTGATTGATTGCTTCTATGGACAGGTGTCTTTTATACAGGTAACAAACTGAGATTAGGAGCAGTCCCTTTAAGAGTGTGCTCCTAATCTCAGCTCGTTACCTGTTTAAAAGACACCTTGGAGCCAGAAATCTTTCTGATTGAGAGGGGGTCAAATACTTATTTCCCTCATTAAAATGCAAATCAATTTATAACATTTTTGACATGCGTTTTTCTGGATTTTCTTGTTGTTATTCTGTCTCTCACTGTTCAAATAAACCTACCATTAAAATTATAGACTGATCATTTCTTTGTCAGTGGGCAAACGTACAAAATCAGCAGGGGATCAAATACTTCTTTCCCCTCACTGTATAAGTATGTGGATACCTTACCATCACATTAACATGAACTTGTTGAACATCCCACTCCAAAACCATGGGTATTAATATGGAGTTGATATAATAACCTCCACTATTCTAGGCTTTCCACTAGATTTTGGATCTTTTGGATAGATTTTGGCTGTGGGGATTAGCTCAGTCAGCCATAATAGCAATAGTGAGGTTGGGCAATGATGTTGGGCGAGAGTTCCTGGCATATAAGTTGTCAGTCTAGCTCATCCCGAGGTCTTCAGTGTGGTTGAGGTCAGGGATATGTGCAGGCCACACAAGTTCTTCCAAATCAACCTTGGCAAATCATGTTTTATAGACCTTGCTTTGTGCACAGGGGCATAGTCATGTTGGAACAGGTTTGGGCCCCTTAGTTCCAATGAAGGGAAATCTTAATGCTACAGCATAAAGTCTAGATAATTATGTGCTTCCACTTTTGTGGCAACAGATTTGGAAAGGCCCACTCATGGTTGTAATGATCAAGTGCCCACATACTGTTGTGAATTTGATACACTTTCTTGCAGTGGTTCCTCACATTTATTTTTCTTTCACATAAAATTCACCTTAGGTTACAGTGAATAAACTCACCTGGATGCCCCTGTGACTCTCCAAAAACTATTGTCATTATCATATCTGAACATGAACTATACTATGCTTATATTAAGACTCATAATATTCTAACATGAAACATCCTGTATTTCCTGTCTGTGACCCTAATAGTATAATTCAAGAAATACCAAAGCTTCAGCTTTCTGAACTGAATAGATGTGCCTTCTTGTCCTGATTGGTTGGCTACTGGTAGTCTGTATCATTTTTATTTTGGGTGCCACAGAGACCCAGAATGTGAAGAAAACGGATCTGACTTAAAAGTCACTGACCCCATCTATAATGTCAAAATCCCTCTATCTAGGATTCCCCTTTTGGTCTGGTTCTTCTCTAACACCATTCCTTAGGCAATCTTGGGGGGATATTCTTAGCTATTGTGGTCTTTGGCTTTCGCAAACAATCCAGTAAAAAATGGGTATATGGTGTATTCTACTCATCTGCTGCTGCTTTGATATACAGCTTTACTATTTGAACCTCCTGTAATACACTGATATTACATCAATATAAAGCCACATTTATTAATTGTGCATGTAGACTATAAAAAAACACAAAAAATAACAAACAAAGTTTTTGCTAGAGCTTGCTGAGTGATAACTGAAAAAACAAACAAACTATGCAACTGTGATATATGACATCAAATAAATTAATCCAGTGGCTTTAGCAGTTAACCTCAAACAGTGATAAACAACTCATCTTCTAGGTACTTAAAGCATAAACTGTTAGCATGGCTATTTCTTGTACCAGTCTGAATGCAATCCACACTTAAAGTTTAAAATGTTTACCGTAATTTCCGGACTATAAGCTGCTACTTTTTTCACACGCTTTGAACACTGTGGCTTAAACAATGATGTGGCTAATTTATGGATTTTTACGGGCTAACGAGTTTCATGCCGCCAAAACATTTAGCCTCGTCATATCGGACCAATGAAATTAGCCAACATGTCACACTGGACCAACGAAACTGTTCGAATTAAATCTAACGCGCTCACTCTACATTCTTCAGATCAGTCGTTTTGCGCTTCATGCACACCCCCTCATCTGGGAAAACACACAAAGAAATGCATATTGGTGACGTCCTGTCTTCGCCCCGTCTTGTCATGTGTTCTCGAGTCACGTGTTTTGGTATTCGGGCTAATATGGCTGGTGTGAATATATACAGAGATCCATGACACACACAACATGGGTAATTAGATATAGAGTTAGAATTAGATAGCGAATATAGTTAGAGTCTTTGTCCGTGCCATGTGTCTTAGTTCTTGTTCATGTTTCCTAGCCATGTCTGAGTTCATGTCAAGGCTAGTTAGCTTATAGCTTAGCCTGTAGCCTAGTAGCTTATAGCATAGCTTATAGCCTAGTAGCTTGTAGCATAACTTATAGCCTAGTAGCGGATAGTATAGCTTAGAGTTGTATAGACTTAGTTTAGAATATATATGTAGAAGTGGTTTATAGAGTATAGATATAGAGTCTTTGTTTCATGTCATAATTAATGTTTAGGTTAGTTGGTTTAGTTAACTTAGTTCATTGAGTTGGTCAAGTTTTGTTTCTCTTGAGTCTGCACTCTGTTTCAATAAAAGCTCTCATCCTAACCTCACTTGCATCCATCCTGTTTCCTTTACGTCTTGAATCGGGACAGTTACAATGTGGACACCTGCGGCTTATAGACAAATGTCGCCTATATATATACAAAACTGTTTTTCTTTTTAAAATTAGCGGGTGCATCTTATATTCAGGTGTGCTCAATAGTCCGAGAATTACGGTAATTTGCTCCACCTCTTTTCATTATAATACCTGATTTTATGACTACCGTTAAAGGAGCTTTGATGATTCCATTTGTATCTTATTGGCAACATGAATGTAATATGTGCTCGCAGTGCTTTACAACGTTTGTGTGGATATTTTGCTGTCTTACAAAACCTGCAGCTTTTATTAAACAAACAAACAAACAAACAAAACTAAAAGAGCCAAAGTAAGGTTTCCTTTTGGTTAAGTCAAGTTGGTTGGTTGATTAAGTTAAAGTTAGGGATAGATTTAGATATAGGCATAGCGTTAATTTGCTGCATTAACAATTGAAAGACCTCACATGGATTGTAAGACAAATCAAATGTGTGTGTGTGTGTGTGTGTGTGTGTGTGTGTGTGTGCATAAGTGACTGAGAGAGAGCAGCTCTTCCACATTCATAATTAAATATCCCATTTACTTGTCATTATCACAATTGTCAAATGCTGCAGTGGCTAAACTGGTAATAATACAATCAATTAATTTAATTTTACATATAAATAGAAGCAAAAATGTCAGAGTGTTTACAATAGAGCAAGTTTTTGCCTGCTTCATTAAGAGCGTTGAGTTTTACAAGACAATCAGGAGAACAGTTTGTTCCATAAATAGAGCTCTCAGAGGCTGTTAGTAGAGATAATGTTATCCATGCTGCTGGAGATGTTTTCATTTGTGTGAATGACACGCACATTGAACTGGAAAAGAAATGCATGCCATTCTCCCATCGCGCCATGACACAAGCAGAACATCATATTCCAAACCTGTCACAATAAGCACACTGCTCAGTGCACTTTACACTGACTTTATGCTGAACTATTCTGATCAAATCATGAAAATATAACATCAATTACTCAAATAGGAAAAAACAAAATTAAGCAAGTATTATATGCAAACAGGAGTGGATGCAATTAGATAGGATTTATGCTTGTGGTTATATAATATGTTTAGCATAAATATAATGTTAGACTGATGAATATGCTTTCACAAGGTATACAGGCATGCCACTGTTGGATGGGCTGCCTGATATTCCACTACTGGCAGCCCTGTTTGAGTTAAAACATGATTTCAGGAATGTTGCTCTTTTGTAGTGTTTATGGCTAAAATATGAAAAAGTCCCAATATACCATGTAGTCAATCTCAATCTAATTGTTATTCGTGTTGTAATTTTTTAAAAACATGTTTTTGATTAAAGGAATTTGACTACAAATGTGACTACTTTGTAACTTACAGTGTGCTATTATACTGATTGTGATAAGTAGCTTTAACATGATGCATGTGTCATATGTGGAATGGGCAGACAGATGCAAATGCATGTAGAAGTGTTTATTAATGATCGGGGTAAACAAATCCAAAACATAGGCTGATTCCGATTCAGGCAATAAAACAGGATATTAGAGGCAGGACAATATTTGTAAACACTATGCAAAACAAGGTCAGTAACAGAAACACAAGCAGAGCTATAAGCAGGCTTGGTATCATCACAAATGCAAGGAATGGAGCATATACGTCAGCCTGAGTGAGCGGAATGAGGGGGAGCAAAGTTCTCCACAAGGCCAGAGGGGGGAGCAATGCTCCCCATGAAGCATGAGGGGGGAGTGATGTCCTCCGTGGAGCAAGAAGGGGGAGCAACAGAGGGTGCAAAGCAGAGAAAATGAGTGCCATCTTCAGCAGAGCAGAAGGCAGAACAACATTCTATGCGGAGCAGAATGTCTGAGCGATGTCCAAAGAGGAGCAAGGAGGTAAAACGGAGCTCTCATAGGAACTGGGAGAGGGAGCAATGTCCTCAGTGGAACAGGAAAGCTGAGTGAGGTCCTCAGTCAAGCAGGGAGGATGAGCGGTGTTGTCCATCAAACAGGCAGGCCGAGAGTAATCTGCAGTAGGTGATATCAGTAGAGGCATATCGATGTTCTTAGTGTGGCAGAAAGGCAGAGCGACCAAGGTGGGGCAGGGAGGGTGGGAGATGATTTCAGCCTTGGTGGAAGGCCCCTTCTTTAAATATACCCTGAGGGAGTATCATGTCGAGCCATTCCCAAGGGGCTTTAATTAGGGATCTTTCTCCCACCTCAGCCGGTTCTCATCCAACAGGGCCTCCTGGACCCTGAAAAAATCTGTTGCATCCATTGGAGAGGCAAAATATTCTGTCATATGAGGAATGGACTGACAGATGAAAATGCAGGTAGAGGTGTTTATTAACAATTGGGGCAGACAAATTCAAAACGTAGGCAAAATTAAGAATCAGTAAACAGGTAAAACAATTGTGCGATCAACAAACAGTATATCAGAGGCAGGACAATATCGGTAAACACTAAGCAAAACAAGGTCAGTAACAGAAACATGAGCACAGATATAAGCAGGCTTGGTCTCATCACAAACACAAGGAATGTAGCTTATACTTCACCCTGAGTAAGTGGCATGAAAGCACATTTTTTACTGTGGCTATGAATGTGCTGGTAATTGGATGCAGGTGTGTGCGATCTGGGAATTGCAGTCCATGGCGACCATGTTTGTAGGCCACAGTGCAGGATGGTAAATGGAGTTCATGGCTTGAGTATAAACAGCATGATGCCTCAGGCACTCATTTTACACCTCAAGGTTTCTTTTTTTTTTTTTTTAAGTTTTTATTATTTTTTTTTTTTTACCTTCTCTAGCCCTTTTCTTTTGACTGATGATCGCTTTTGTAACCATCATGCTGTGCCAGTGCACCGGCAGAAAGAGGTAATAAGGACTAACATTTTATCATCATCACCATGTCAATACTGTGATTGTATATAAGTTTAATATGGATCCAGAAAGAACATATTCTAAAGCTAGATCAAGAGAGATGAAAGCTGACTTAATGTAATGTAAATGTAAGTGAATAACTATATGATTTTATGGGCCAATTTAAATCAGACCTGGCTGCCCAATAAAGGATACTCATAGATGCTTATAGTAAGTTTGATTGCTCTCTGGGTATTAATCTGAGTAAAAGAGACTAGTATTACATTTAAAATTTGCACATAGAACAAGGCATATTTTCTCTAGCCAATCTCAGTCTACCACAGCTAAACTACCAAAAGATTTAGATCTTGATCATGAGATCTTGAAATTATTACATTATAGCTTGAAATAATGACATGTCTAGAAATATAAGTTTAAATAATGACAAAATACTGATATGTATAATATCTTGAAATTATGAGTTATATTTTAACTAATATTTTAACTTTATAAGTAAAAAATAATAACAACATGGCACATTTTCACAACTTGGTGTTCAGGGCTTCTGCAATGTCTGACAGCAGACAGCAGTGTGATATGGATTTCTATTGAAAAAAGTATTTTTAGGAGAACTCAGAAATAATGTACTGGAGTTCTGGACAAACCCTCTAGTGGGCAATAATATGAGACACTATATATATTTTTTTAGGATATTAGCTGGAAAGGAGTCTTTCCAAATGTAGTCTTTTGTCCAGAACTTTAGTTATTGCAGTGTCATTATGATCACCACCATAAAAGCAATGCACCTGACCTCATGTAATGACACCAGAGGTATATATTGTATATAGCTACTATAACTTTACCCTATAGCTCTTTATTCACTCTGGCAAAGTACAGACACTATAAAGCTAAACACAGATGAAAGACATGAGATGAAATAAAGGTTGTTGTGAACTGTGTACAGATTTCCCACTAAAATGGAGCACTGTAGGTGTTTTTTCCTTTGAAAATGACAGAATGAGAAGAAACTCCCAGAAGATTTGGTGAGCAGTTTAGTGCGCTTTGAGTTGTTGTCACCTCTTTAAAGACACACAAAATTGCTCTTTGTCTTTCTATTCCCAGTGCTTATTTAAGTGTGTTATAGTTATAGATGGCCAAAGATCTATATCTGTATTTATGGCAAGCTCTGTCCACTCAGAACTACACTGTTAGACCCAATATGTATCTATGCTGTCCAAGTTAATATAGGCATTTGCCTTTTTCTACACATGGTACAAACAACTTTTAGACACTTCTTTATGGGTAATTATTACATTCCAAGCACTTTGAGAGGAAATGGGCTGTTTGGTTAACGTCTGCTAGCACTGGCAGTCTGTGAAATACCCGTCTGTGCTGCAGCTGGTGTAGGTGTGGGTCTACTGCGAGGATGGTAGTGGATGTGCAGCTCTGGCACATGGCAGGGGGTAGAAGGTGCCTGGTGCAGTCACTGGGCAGAATGGGGCTGATTTTTGTGGAAGAGGCGCAGTTGGGGGCTAAATGCTATGCCTCAGCTGGTGGGTTTGATTCGCTCTTGCTGTTTGGATTTGCTTTGTGGTGTCCAAGAGTTTTGGTGAGGCTGGGGGCTGCTGGTAGTTTTTACGCAGTGCTTTATGCATCCTGCTGCGATGCAGTCTGTTGATTTTTTGATGGTCTCTGATAAATAATGTAATGCAAATAAGTTCCTCCATTAGCTGGGCAGGTCTGCAGGAGCCAAATCTGTCTGTCGATTATTTATGCTTGGCAAACTGTAAAGCATTTTTCCCCTCAGATTTACACCACCTTGTAGTCTGTTCCCTCAGTGAAAGCCATTATTGATTAGTCCAGATGTAATCCCGGAAGGCTCTGAGTGCAGATTGTGTAGGTCTGCCTCATTGGGCTGGGCTGTGAAAGAGGGATTGGAGAAGTTCATGTAAATCATGTAAATATTGGACTCTGTAGAAATGTAGAAAATGCCATTCTCTCACATTCACTTTGGGAAATATAAAATATTAAATATTGTTAAACAGGATGCTAATCAACAACTCTTCTAATATGATCCACACACTTTCAGAAACAGAGGTGGCAAACAGTACTTTAGCTTGTTACTCCATAGCAGATGTTACACATTTTTGTACAACCAGTGTTTCAAGAACTATATGACACATAAACCTTTATATAGTATATAGCATTTTTTTAAATATAACCTGACACCACAATATAGTATATTATCCCTGACTCAAAATTAAATGTTTAGTTTTGATGTTTGACATGTCACATCTTTACTATCATGTGATATCTGTTTGAATTAGCCCTTACAAATTTAGTTAGGTTTATAGCAGTTTGTCAAGAAGGGCTTTAGGTGTCATATAGCTTAATAAACATCATTATGGTGAATCAAGTCAAGTCAAGACATTTTTTTTGTAATTACTCTCTATATAGCTTGTAGACATTGGAACAAATGCTATTGGTGCAACACAGAACTGTATGCACAACTATATAACTACATAAAGTGCAGTACACAACAGTGTGAGACGAGGACATAACAATAAATACACAGAACAGGACAATAGATACACAGGACAATAAATACACATAACATAGGCTCTAATCTGTAAACTATTTTGTAATATAGCAGCAATATTGGAAGCAAAAATGAGTTCCATAATAAAAAGTGTCTGATGCAGCTTTGTAAAGTGCAGGTGTGCAATGTTTTTGAGTCATACTGGTTAGGTGTTTGACTAGCCCAGGTAAGTGTTGGGAGGCAACAGGGTGTTGAGTAATCTGACTGGTTCACCATTGCAGAGTCTGCTGGTGGTGGGGTGGATGCGCCAGATCTCAGGAGGGTGAAGAGTCCATGAGAGGGGTGAGAGGGGTCATCCACAATACTGGTGGCTTTGTGGATGCAGCAGCTGTTGTATGAGATGCCATTGACAGGCTTGGGGAGTAACGGAATACATGCTACAGCATTATGTAATCAGGATACTGATTACATAACTGATTACCATTACTAATTACATTACTGATTACTGTGTTACAGTTGGTAGAGTGGGCTGTCGTAGGGTTGGTGGTTCGATTCCCGGCCCGGGTGACTCCACACGCCGAAGTGTCCTTGGGCAAGACACTGAACCCCAAGTTGCTCCCGATGGCAAGCTAGCGCCTTGCATTGGTGTGTGTGTGTGAATGGGTGAATGAGACACAGTGTAAAGCGCTTTGGATAAAAGCGCTATATAAGTGCACATTTACCATTTAGGATACAAAAAAATGGTAACTGTTACAGTTATGTAAAAAAACAAAGCAATCAGATTACAGGTCCTTTCTGTAAAAAAATGGAATATTCAATTCAATTCAATTCAATTCAATTTTATTTGTATAGCGCTTTTTACAATAGTCATTGTCTCAAAGCAGCTTTACAGAAATAAAAAACAGGTATGAACAGTCAGAAACATCTATAGAGAGAAAAACAGGAACAGATAAACAGAGACAAACAGGTAGAAAACAAATGGAATTTATCCCAACTGAGCAAGCCACTGAGTGGCGACGGTGGCAAGGAAAAACTCCCTAAGATGTTTTTTTGAGGAAGAAACCTTGAGAGGAACCCGACTCAGAAGGGAAACCCATCCTCATCTGGGTAACACAGATTGTGAATGTAACACAGATAATGTGAAAATGAGAAGTATGTATGGCCTTAGGAGCAGCCGTAGTCCCAGCAGAAGATTTGGGCTCATTCAGAGGCAGAAGGGATCTGGATCTCCAATATCTCCATAAATTCGTGTGGGGCTCGGCAAAATTCGTGTGGGGCTCGGCAATACTATCAGGATAATTTCTTGTTCACTTAAAATCAAAAAAATTAATCTTTTGACACAATATAGACAGCTGCTTGATTATAGTTCTGCTTCTCTCTTGCCAGTCATGGCTCACGTGAGCAACCTCCTGATGCATGCGCAAATATATTTTAATTTTTAAATAAAGTTAATTTAGTAGAAATTAACACAAATTGTTCTTTGGTTAGGGTGACCATACATCCTCCTTTCCAGACCTTAAAAAAGCATCCGGCCAGGAAAATGTCTGAAAATATGTGGAAAGAGCTGAAAACTGCTGTTCCCAAACGCTCTCCATCCAACCTCACTGAGCTCGAGTTGTTTTGCAAGGAAGAATGGGCAAGAATTTCAGTCTCTCGATGTGCAAAACTGATAGAGACATACCCCAAGCGACTTGCAGCTGTAATCGCAGCAAAAGGTGGCTCTACAAAGTATTAACGCAAGGGGGCCGAATAATTTTGCACGCCCCACTTTTCATTTTTTTATTAGTTAAAAAAGTTTAAAATATACAATAGATTTCGTTCCGTTGTTACTATGAATGCACACTTTAATACACTGAAAAAGACACACTATTAGCATCACGCACACTCTCTCTCTCTCTCACACATACACACATACACACACACACACACATATATATATATATATATATATATATATATATATATATATATATATATATATATATGTGTGTGTGTGTGTGTGTGTGTGTATGTGTGAGAGAGAGAGAGAGAGAGAGAGAGAGAGAGAGTGTGTGATGCTAATAGTGTGTCTTTTTCAGTGTATTAAAGTGTGCATTCATAGTAACACTGTTTTGAATGCTATTGATGACACCCCCAAAAAAGTATCCTCTTTTTGGAAAACCATAATATGATCAGCCTAAGGGACAGTTATCTTTAAGTTTTTAATTTAAAGCTATTTTGCTTTTTTCTTGATTTTTAATTTTTTTAACATTTTTTTTTTTTTACCTAAGTGACATTGAACTAATCCAAAAAGATTTGGGGGGAGAGGGGTAGATAAATCATTATTATTATTAGTATTTTTTTTTCTCATGTTCTACAACCCCACCTGGTGCCTGATACTCCCTGCGATAGGCTCCAGGTTCCCCACGACCCAGTAGGATAAGCAGTATAGAAAATGGATGGATGGATCAAGTTCTACACATATTTCCAGATTATTTGTACTAGTAAGAAATAATTTAAAAAAAATAAAGATTTTTGCAGATTATTGATGAAATGTATAGAATATTAATAGGAGAACAGTTGAGGTAAAATCATTCAGCCTTCTACATTATACAGACATAATGATGCTTCTGGAAACAGTAGAAGAGACTATTTACTTGAACCTTGACAGAAATATTTCCTGTCTATCCTTTGCAATAATTGTACATTCATTTACAGTATATTATATTGAGTTCGGACTTTTGTTCACTAGTTAGTATCTTTATTAAAGTTAGAACACCTTTATTTACACAGTACATTTAAAGACAACAGGTAATGGACAAAGTGTTGCCCAATAATATGAGTTAATATTTAAATGAATTTGAGCAAAGGGACTTTGGAATATCTTATACATTAGATTAAAACCTATAAGTTGTAAAGCTGAAAGTATACTTGAAAGTGTATTTCCAAGTATAAGTTAGTATGCTTATAGTAGAGATGTAACCAGGTATGAATTAAACAAAGTATTGCCTAAATGGGTGCCAATAATTGTTGCACACCTATATTAAACAAAGATATATATTTTTTGATAAACCTGTGCTCTGTTTGCAATTGTTTGATATCCATGAGATTTTTATGAATATTTTGAACAAAAGATCAAAGGGTTAAACATTAAAGACAATTTTTCACAGCCTTCTTTGCTCATATTTACCAAGGGTGCCAATATTAGTAGAAGGCACTCTATGTATAGTCACACATCTACAAACACAAAGCTGAACACTCCTGTTTTAGTAAATTATCAGCTGATGAACTCAAATATAGAGTGTGTATTGGGCTCAGCCTGCTTGAAGATCTCCAAGCAGTGGCAACAAAACTGTCATGTCACCGCAAACTACAGACCCCATTTCCCAGAAAGCACCGCAATCAACAAACATGGCCGATGATTACTCCAAATGGAACACACAGACACTCTCATGAGAACTAATCACACACACCTGTTCCCAATCACACTGACAATCACACCACAATATATGAGACTGCTCATGCACAAATGTTTCACGAAGTATTATGCGAGCTTTCTGAATACCAAGACTTTGTTCCATGTTTCTATGCCATAGTTTTTGATCACGCTCTTGTCCTAATTACTTGATTCTAGTTTAGCCTTGTTTATGCCCATTTGCAGATCGCCTGACCCATTGCCTGTTTTTTGACCATGCTTTTGATTCACATTTTAGATTTATCTGCCTCTCTTCAATAAAGCTCTTATCTACACTTGCATCCATCCCAACCTCCATTAAGTGACAAAAACAAAGTCATTCTGGATCTGAAATTATTTGTCTTACCTGACAGGAATCCCAAAGAGCCCCAAATTCCAGTCTCTTTCTGAAATAACTCTGCACTTGTTATCCATGAGCTCGCTGGAACTGGCCTTCACTGAGAGAGGAGATGTATGAAGCACCGTATAGAAAACTGGGCCTCTTAATAAAAATCATCCATTTTTGTCACAGCTCAGCAGAGAGAAGTGAATAACGCATTTACACAGTATCAATAGGTGATTTTTTTTCATGTCTCATCTTTCCCTCTTTTGTAAAGTGGATTCCTCAGAAATGGGGACATCTCAGTGGTGCCGCTGTGCTTCTCAAAATGGCTTTACCGTGTATGAGGTCTGACCTGCCACTCTGTGCTTTCAGGTAGGTGAGGGTGCCGAAATTCACACTTATCATCCGTAAATGATGAGTGTCAGACCTCCATCTATTCCATGGCCTCTTTAAAGTAGGGTTGTGCCACAAGGACGGGGCCTGAATCTTACATGCACACAAATCTACACACACCAGAGTAGAGAAGTACAGTATCTCTTGACTCAGCTTGTTTGAGAATAAATAAAGTCTTATTTTTTTATATAGTAATTGAAGATTTTGATCCTTACAGGAAGATGGTGATTTCATACAGCAGTGATTGCTAGTTGCTGATGCTTTTATTGTCAATAGATCAATCTGTGGCTAATGGCTAATAACCAATTAATTTCATATACTCCAGCAATGCATATGTGCGTTATAATGTAATGAATTGGGAGAGATTTGAGTTGTCTTGGAGTGGTCTTAGTTAGACTTAAAACATCTGGTTAAAATACATCTTTCACATATGCAGTGTTTAGTCCTTTTTAATTGAGCCCTGCTTTGTTTTTCACCTCTTATCTCCTTTAGGCAGGTAAGAAGACTGCAATCACAGTCAGGTACAGACCAAAACGGCTGGTCCAAAACCATCTGAGTGAGGTTGTCTCGCTCTACTTCCATGCGACTTTAGTGTGGATTCCAGTGAACTGCATTTTTTGTAGATGTGAGCTGCTGATTTACAATACACAAACTAAACCAAAGGACAGAGCTATAACATGGCAAAAATTTCAGAAATGTTTTGGTCATTTGGACCAATGGGCGGGAAAAAGAGAAAACAAACTAATTAAAACAAAAGGAAAACATAGTACTAAATAAGCGATATATATGTTGTTGCGATGGGCCGACAGCCAGCGCAGAAGGTAATAAAATCGCTCCTTCCCCGACTACCATGCTGGCACAGAAGAGACAGCCCCATGTCAAAAACAACAACCGGAAGCACGTAGAGGTAGGGCGGAGCCGCTGACACACCCTCGGCCAGTGATTGGGGCACCGATTGGGAAAAATCCACCATCCAGCAGATGAGGGGAGGGTATAAGAGGCCGTCCTTCCACTTGATCTCGCCTGACATGTGCGTGTCAGTTTTGTTTTCCCACATGCTCATTTTTGCCAAACAGTTTGTTTACCACAAACTAGACGCTTTTTTCCTCCTCCGTGTGCGTGTGTGTGTGGCTTATGTTTCAGGCAAGTCAGATCGCTTGCGTGACGGCATGGAAGAGCCCTCGTTCACCCGGGAAGCCAGGCGCGACCCCGGAACAATCCGGCAGCTACAGCAGGCAAGCGCACACACACACACACACACACACACACACACACACTCTCTCACTCCCCCTACACAGCAAGGGAAAGAAACAAAAATAAAAACTAACCTTCTTTAACCACCCAACAACGGCCTCCTCTTGTATGTCTGTGCTCCACCCATCACGGGCTACAACCCTACAATGGTGGAGGATGGAAAAATTTTTTCTTTTTCCCTGTCTTTTTGTTTGGTTCCCCCATCCCACGTGAGGCCAGTGAACAGCATGGACCCCATGCTACAACGCCTGCTGGAGGTCAGTATCCAGCAACAAACAGTTACCCAGCAGCTCGCCCAGAGTCTACAAGCTGCAACAGAAGAGATAGTTGCCTTGAGAACAGTGACGCTCGCCACTGCTACGCCTCTCCCCAATCCGAGCCATGAGATCTGCTGCCTGCTTCCCCACTAAGTCCCGAAGAGGATCTCGAGGCCTACCTTGAGACCTTTGAGTGCATCGCCTGCCGCGAAGAGTGGGACCACGACAAGTGACCATGCATCCTCGGCCCGCTGATCTTGTGGCCTATTATGCCCTCACCATGGAGGAAGCAGCTGATTATGGGGAGATGAAAAAGGGAATCCTAGCATGGTGTTGGTGGACTCCACACCAGGCAGCGGCAGAGTTCCATCAGTGGGCTTACCAACCGGGGGCCAAACCACACAGGCAGCTGAACGCCCTCATCCACACAACTAAGAGGTGGCTTCAGCTGGACATACACACCACCACCGAGGTGGCAGAAAAGGTATTTCATGGGGGTACATGTGCCAGGGACAGCCCAGGATCTCCTAGCTACCCTGGAGCGCGCATTGGCCACCCTGGAACTCGACCGGGAAGAGCAACGAACCCGTAGCCCGCCCCAGTTGATCCTGCCCCACCGGCCCAACCACCAGCGTTATCCTGAGTGGGGAGGACCCTCTGGAATTTACCTGCCCGTGAAACACCCCTGGATGAACAGATGCCTACAGAGCCGGATCTAGGGCCACCCAAGAAGGCCTGAAAGCCATGGCTGGCGGGGTGTGCCCTCCACTCACCGCACCCACCAAAAGCCCCTACCCTGTCAGTGTGGGTCAACGGGAGTCCAGTCACTGCCCTACTGGACAATGGGAGTACCATGACCCTCGCCCTGCCGACAATCCTGCCCAAGAACTCGGCCAGAGCGGGACCATCTCCATAACCTGCGTCCATGGGGATACCAGGGAAGTCCCAGCTCCCAAGGTCCAGATCCGGAGTAGAGCTGGGACCTGGCTCCTCCAAGTTGGCATTATCCCCAATCTCCCGGTGCCCCTACTTCTCGGAAGAGACTGGGTTCACGACCAGCCCAGCGCAAAGATCCAGCAAGACACCTCAGTGCACAAAGGAGACCCGATCTCAGCAGGCCTACTTGGCGCAAGACAAGGGGGACAGCAGGCTCCCCTCCCCTGGCCAGGGTTCCCAGCCAGCCCAGCGCCAAAACCCGGGAGGGCTCTGCCACACCTGATGGAGGTCCGAGTCCAGCAGGCCTACTTGGCGAAAGATGACAGAGATGCCACAGCAGAAGGTAAGACATACACACATGCTAACCCGATGTTGTCTGTGTTTCAACAGGTGAAATTTTGGGCGGGAGCAGAAGGAGGATGACCGCCTGAAACACTGTAGGCCCAGGTATGGCAGTTAGAAGGGGTCGACTAGGACCCTGACAAGAGGCTACCCTCCTACTTCCTTGTTCGGGGTGGTCTCCTCTACCAGCAAGCCTGCCGCCGAGGGGAGCTTGTGGACCTCCTGGTAGTCCCCAGAACCAAAACGCAGATTTTGATGAACCTGGTCCACACCCATTCACATGGCGACCATTCGGGAGCGCGGAACACTTTGGAGAAACTTAGAGTTCACTTTGTCTGGCCAGGGATGGACGCCAAAGTCCAGAGCTTCTGCCAACATTGCCCTTAGTGCCAGCGCACTGCCCCACGGAGGCCCCCGCTGGTGCCCCTTATTCCTCTACCCATCATAGGTGTCCCCTTCAAGCGGGTTAGTATGGATCTTGTGGGGCCGCTTCCCAAGTCCACCCGGGGTCATGAGTACATACTCGTTATCCTGGACTACGCCACCCAATACCTTGTGGTTGTACCACTCTGCAAGGCCACCTCCCAAAATATCGCGAAGGAACTGATGTTCCTCTTCAGCCGAGTGGGAATACGCAAAGACATTCTGACTGACCAAGGTATGCCCTTTTTTCCAAACTAATGTCTGATTTGTGTCGGCTCTTGCAGGTTAAGCACCTAAAGGCATCCGTATGCCACCCCCAGACCGATGGGCTCATTGAGAGGTTGAACCAGACCTTAAAGCAGTTGCTACGGAAGGTGGTGAACAAGGAAGGCAGGAACTGGGATCTCCTCCTACGCTAAGTCCTTTTCACTTTTTGGGAGTGCCCCCAGGCCTCCACAGGCTTTACCCCCTTCGAGCTCCTCTTTGGGTGGCATCCTCGAGGACTGCTAGAGGTAGCACGGGAAGCCTGGGAGGAACAGCCTGCTCCGTTCCGCTCGGTCATTGAGTACGTGCAGGAAATGTAGGGGAAGATTGACCGAGAGTCCCCGATTGTCTACAAGCTTATGCGAGCCATCCAAGAGGAACAGAAGCAAGTGTACAACATCCCAGCACAACCCTGAGAGTTTCAACCTGGTGACCAGGTGCTCCTACTAGTGCTGAGCAGCGCCTGCAAGTTTCTAGCCTGATGGCAATGGCCATACACAGTCCTTGAGAGGAAAGGGCCCGTGAACTATCGTCTGCAACAGCCTGGTAAGTGAGCCGACACCCAAACGTATCACATAAGCCTATTAAACAAGTGGGTGGAACCAGCCTTAGTAGTGTCAGCATTCGAGGCCCTAGGGATAGGCCATGACGAGGGTACCTCAGTCCAGCTGGGTGATGACCTCACTCCAGGGCAGAAACAGGAACTATCAGAGTTGGTGGGTCAGTTCACAGACGTATTCTGTACCTCCCCAGGGATGACGCAACTGGTCCACCATGAAATCAAAACCCAGCCGGGAGTGGTGGTGCAACAGCGTCCCTACCAAGTCCCAGAGGCCTGCCACCAGGCTATTGAGGAGGATATTGGCCGAATGCTGTGAGACAACATCATTGAGGAGTCCAATAGCCCCTGGTCCAGCCCCATCGTAGTTGTGCCAAAACGCAATGGAAGCATCTGTGTGGGCATCTGTGGGGCATCTCTGCCCCATCTGTGGGGCATCCTCAAACAGAAGGTGGAGGAGCACAAGGTCTCTAACATCCACCAGCTCCGTGATGTCATCATGGAGGAGTGGAACAGGACTCAAGTGGCAACCTGTGAAGCTCTGGTGAACTCCATACCCAAGAGGGTAAAGGCAGTGCTGGGAAATTATGGTGACCACACAAAATATTGACACTTTGGGCCCAATTTGGACATTTTCACTTTGGGGTGTAATCACTTTTGTTGCCAGCGGTTTAGACATTAATGGCTGTGTGTTGAGTTATTTTGAGGGGACAGCAAATTTACACTGTTAATCAAGCTGTACACTCACTATTTTACATTGTAGAAAAGTGTTGTTTCTTCAGTGTTGTCACATGACATTGAAAAGATATAATCAAATATTTACAAAAGTGTGAGGGTGTACTCACGTTTGTGAGATACTGTATATAATTTGTTTATTACAAATCTGGTGTAGTAGGAGGTGTAGTGTATATATATAATGCATAGCCATTTGAGTGTTCAAATATGCACCCCGCCACATTTTGGCATAATCGGCAGGATGCTCTCTGGAGCAGGATGTGGATGTCTATGTAATGTTTTTTTTTGTTGCTCCTCCATCTAGTCCAATAACCGGCTCTTCTAGCCAACCCTCTATGTCCTCCCATGATCAATCAATGTGTGCAGGTGCATCCTTAACCGAAAGTTTCTTGTTTATACCGCAGAATCAAAAATGTCCAAATGTGAATGGGTGGCCAGGTATTAAGTGAGTGGGTTGAGGAAGAAAGGGCTTGTCTGTGGGATGGTTATATGTCAGTTGTAGACCAGGCATTCTTCTTGTTTGATCATTTGGAGGGAGAGGCATGAGAGGTGATTCAATATCAGTTGGCGATAGAATGTGGGAATCCAGAGAATATTATGTCAGCTCTGCTGGAGTTGTACGGGTGCTGCCAGTTTTATGTTGTCCTGCAGGAAGCCGCCTTCTCCAGGAGACAACAGGAGGGAGAGACTTTGTTGAAGTTTTCTCTGGCTCTCCTGGGTCTCCTGGAGAATGTAAGACCGAGTTTTCCTAATGCTATGCCTAATGCTGGAATGTTATTGAGGTACCAATTTGTTCAATATGTGACTGATTGTGCGCTGTGCACCATGAATTGAAACAATTAGTTCAGCATCAAACAAATTCTACATTATTGAAGGTGCATACTGACTTTATTTGTTGGGAGCAGGAGGGGATGACTGAAGGAGCAAGGGGTCGGAGTTTGTCGGTCCCCTTGATGTGCATGAGCGCATGTGCTTCAGATTGGGTTGCAAGGAGGTGTGTGGGTTTTTTTTTTTAAAGGATAATGTGGGTTTGGCATTTTAGGGTTAGTTAAGTGTTTACTGAAGAGGTGGGTCTTTAGCTGTTTTTTGAAGGTAATGACAGATGCTGTTGTCCGGATTGAGTTTGGAAGTTCATTCCACCACTGATGGTCAGATAGTGTGAAGGTTCTGGAAAAGGGACCTTGAGTTACCCTGAGTAGACACTACTAACATCGGTCCTTAATCAATTGCAGATTGCGTGAGGGAACGTAAGCCTTCATGAGAGTGCTGAACTAGGGGGCTGCTGTTCCAGACAAGGTCTTGTACGTGAGCATCAAGGCCTTGAATTTGATATGGGCGGCTACAGGAAGCCAGTGGAGGGATATGAAGAGGGGTGGGTCCTTTTGGGCTGGTTGAAGACGAGGTGTTCTGCTGCATTCTCAATCATCTGAAGGGGTTTGATGGAGCTGGCTGGGAGGCCAGAGAGTAGTGCATCGCAGTAGTCCAGTATTGATATGACAAGAGCCTAGACTAGTAGCTGTGTAGCCTGTTCGGTGAGATAGGGTCTGAATTTGTCTGATGTTGTACAGAATGAACCTATAGGACCGTGCAGTTGTTGAAATCTGGTCTGTAAAGGGTCAAGCTGTCATCAAAAATCACCCAAAGGTTTTTGGCTGTCCTGGTTGGCTTGAGTGTGGTTGAGCCAAGCTGTAAAGTGAGGTTGTGGTTGATTGAGGGGCAGGCAGGGGTGACGAGAAGCTCAGATTTTGTACCTGTTATTTGTAGATGATGTCAAAAGCCAGGTCACATAGCAAGGGAGTGTGATGGAGAATGTTATCTACTAGTCGTATTTACACCTCTGTGTTGATCAAGCTGTTACTGGGTCTGACCAGCCACCATCTGACCACTTGTTGGAAAATTAGCTCCCACCGGGCTGGAGAGCTACAGCTCAGCCGGGGAATAAACTGGCTCTGAAGCTCTAAATTTATTTTAAAATTTGATGTCATCTTGTCCACAACTTGATGTTTTAATTGGCGGTGTTCTAATTACTTGTTTAATAGATCCCGGGTCAATGGTATCTACTATTATGGAAAGTTGGTTTTGTCAGCATTACCAACCATAAGCACATGATTGTTTATGGTCATGTTCATGGTTGCAACTTAGAGCTGGGAATGGGCTTTCCATTCCATATATAGCCTACCTCGAGTTGGATATTCAGCTCTGTGGGAAAGTCATGCCGCAGTGTAGGGTGCTAGTGGTCCAGGATCCTCCTTGTGGGTTGCATTATGAAGTAGTGGTGTTTTGGGGATGAATGTACTTGGGTAATGCTACCAGGAGCTTTTTGGATAGCATGGCTCTGCTTTGTTCGAATCCCACTTGGTATCTAGTGCCCCTCCTCCAGTTTTCCAAGTTTTTCAACATTGCCAGCAAAGTAGTGCTCAACCTTCTTGGGAACCCATGACAAAGGTAAGAGTGCATGGTCCTCGGGTGCAGGGCAGTTGGGTGGTGAGACAGTGCTTCTTGAGTCTCCTGGGCTAGGGTTACCAGAGGGCTTGTTAGTTTTTCCTGCATTGGTACGTGTGTTTGGAGGCACTGTGTATGTGCCAGTGGTCAATGTAGGCACCTCTCATGTTTTGCGTTTCCAATGCAGGGTGTAGAGTATTTTGGCTAGGTTGCAGATAGATAGCTTACCTGCCAGGCTTACTGAAGTCAAGCCAGCAACTATAGGGGTTTGTTCTCAGGCTAAAAAGGTAGCAGACACCGATGTTCCAAAACAGTGTTGGATTTGTCACCCTTGTCAGATCCAGAACAGGGTACAGTCAGGATGTTACTGACAAAGTAGCATGCCGTGTTTTCTGCATATCATGGTGATTTGGGATGCACCAATCTCATTTCACATGACATTCCACTTCTAGACGATGTGTATAGTGACATCATTGAATTCCACCTTATGAGTATGAGGTGGTGAGGGCCCACATTAATCAGCGGCTAGAGTCTCAGGTAAACCAGGAGAGTTGTAGTCCCTATGCTTCCCCTATTGTTCTGGTTAAAAAGAAAGATGGTAGCCTACACTTGTGTGTGGACTACCACCAGTTGAACAGCAGGATGAGATGGGATGTATTTCTCAGGATTTGCTGGACACATTGACTTGGGCCCATTGGTTTTCTACTATGGATTTAGCCAGTGGGTTTAACCAGGTCCCTGTCTTAAATGGGGAAGACTGCTTTTTGCACCACGTTCGGTCTTTTTGAATGGAATCGGGTGCCGTGCCCACTCTATTTTTCAGTGCCTGATGGAGAGGTTGTTTGGAGACCAATAGTATCTGTCCTGTTGTATTTAGATGACATTTTGATGTTCTCCACCTCTGCTGAGCAGCATTTTGAGATGTTGGAGATGGTGTTAGGACATCTAGAGTGGGAGGGGTTGAAGGCCAAGCTGGAGAAGTGCACTTTCTTTCAGCAGGAGGTTAGGTACTTGGGCCACATAATTTCAGCGGGTCACTACTGCTTTATGTAGTCCGTTTTCCGTGGCTCACTGCTGCTTTGTGCTGCTGCACATGTTTATTTAGTTGTTGGGTTTTCTTCTGTTTTTATGTTGTCTTTTAGAATCTACTTGGATTCTTTTTAATTTTCTTTTATATATAAGTCATACCCTTAGCGGTTAGCACATTTGCCTCACACCTCCAGGGTCCGGGGTTTGAGTCCCGCCGGGGCCATGTGTGTGCGGAGTTTGCATGTTCTCCCCATACTGCGAGGGTTTCCTCCGGGTACTCCGGTTTCCTCCCCCAGTCCAAAGACATGCATGGTATGCTGATTGGCATGTCTAAAGTGTCCACAGTGTACGAATGGGTGTGTGAGTATGTATTTGATTGTGCCCTGCGATGGACTGGCACCCTGCCCAGGGTGTACCCTGCCTTGTGCCTGGTGCTCCCTGGAATAGGCTCCAGGTTCCCTGTGACCCTGAAAATGAGTAAGCGGTAGAAGATGGATGGATGGATGGGATATAAGCCATAACATTTAAACCACTGAGAAGTGGCATGGATAACATTGATTATCTCATTACAGTTGCAGCTGTCAAGGGGTGGGATTTATTAGTCAGTAATTGAAGAGTCAAGCATAAGGATCTGAGTGACTTTCGAAAAGGCCAAATTGTGGTTCCTAGACAACTGGTTCAAAACATCTCAAAAACAGCAGGTTTTCGAGTGTGTTCCCGGTATGCAGTGGTTAGTACCAAGCAAAAAGTGTACATCAATATGGACAGCTGGGTATGTGTGCGTTGCTTACCTAGAGAGGAGATGGCACCAAGATGCACTATGGGAAGAAGGCAAGCCGGCAGACGCAGTGTGATGCTTTAGGCCATGTTCTGCTGGGAAACCTTGAGTTCTGGCATTCATGTGGATGTTACTTTGACATATACCACCTACCGAAACATCTTTATAGACCAAGTACATCCCTTCATGGGAATGGTATTTCCTAATGGAAGTGGCCTCATTCAGCAGGATAATGCGCCCTGCCACACTGCAAAAATTGTTCAGGAATGGTTGGAGGAAAATGACAAAGAGTTTGACAAAAAGCCGATCAAGCATCTGTGGAATGTGCTGGACAAACAAATTTGATCCATGGAGGCCCCACAACTTACATTACTTAAAGAATCTTTTGCTAATGTCTTGGTGTCAGATACCACAGCACACCTTCAGAGAACTTATGGAGTCTATGCCTCAACATGTCAGAGTTGTTTTGGTGGCACAAATAGGACCTACACAATATTCGGCATATGGATTTAATGTTAAGGCTGATCAATTGTATATGTTGTATATATTTTGCTTGTTGGTTTGCTTATTGGTTCCTAATAAATTTCCACAAACAAAAGCAATGTGTAAGGTCAGACAATGTGTCTATGATCTAAAGAACCATTTCTATTGTAAGATATATTGCAAAGATTTGGTGAGGGAAAGGGGGATTATGGAGTGGATAATGTTCAAACCTACGAATGTAGGTATACCACAATGATGTATCCCATGCAAAGATTGAGAAAAAGATTTTCAGAATTTTTTGGAGTAAGGTTCAGGACCTCAGGTGGTGTTTGAGATGTACTATAGTTGTGTTGTAAATTTTGTTATAACCTGGCAACCCTGGTAATAATATTAGCTCTACAGTGTGTGCCTCGCACACTATGACAGAAAGCACGCCTGCACTATTGAACACAGTCGAACGATGGTATGTCTAAAACCACTCAAAACAAGCAGCTAGAATGACTGCTTTCGACAGTTTTTTTTTTAGGTTAATGTTATTAATGCCATCTTTCCCCACCATAATCTATGGTCATGAGTCATTGCTGGTACTAATAGGTGTGAAAGTGCCAGAAGATCCCATTTATAACTCATTATGTTTCAGGATTATACCTAGAAAGGGTTTATTCATATAAAACTGCAGATGTGAAAGCACTCGAAATGTATTTAGAACAGATTTAAATGTGACAGATATGAGAGATATTTTTTTTTTGCCTTTGTTTATTTATTCATTTTCATATGATTAATTTACATGTGATTCATTTACGTATGATTCATTTTCATGTATTTCAAATTCATGCATGTGATTCATTTACATGTAATTAATTTTCATGTGATTCATTTACATTTTCATGTGATTCATATTCATGCATATTCATGTAATTAATTTACATGTAATTCATTATTATGTGATTCATATTCATTCATGGGATTCATTTACATATGATTCATTTTCATGTGATTCATTTACATATGATACATTTTCATGTGATTCATATTCATGCATGTGATTCATATTCATGTAATTAATTTACATATAATTCATTTTCATGTGTTTCATATTCATGTAATTCATTTACCTTTTCTCCCCTCCCTTCCCCAAATATTTCATTGAGAAAAAATAATAACAATAATAACAATAATCATTGTCACTATGGCTCATCATGGCTACTCAATAGCTGTTGCTGGTTATATAAAAATTATAAAACCCAAAAACTAAAGTAAAAATAAGAATATAAATAGCCAATTGGAGCTGAAGAGGGACACACACCCAAAGTCTCCATAAAAAAGGAGACAGCAGTGTATCACCCCTAGGGTTGTCCACAAAGTGGACCTAGAGTAAGCTAAAAAAATTACTAAAATAAAAAATTCCAGTACGAAAAAAGTCCCCTGCTGACTTCAAATCTACTAAATAGTCTGCGCACTTTAACAAATATAATGTCCATACCTTTTAAAGACTTATACCTAATAATATTACACAGTGTAGCATATTAAAATAAAATACAAGAAGAGAATAACAAGATGATAATAAAATAGAAATTAAAATAAATAATATTAGAATAAAGAATAGAGAATAAATTAGAATAAAGAATAAAGAATACATTTGAATAAAGAATATTATCAGAGAAAATAAATAAATAAATAAATAATAATAATAATAATAATAATAATAATAATAATAAAATAAATACCAAATAAATAAATAAGGAACACTACACTGTGTAGGTGATGCGGTTCACCCCGGTTTTAAGAGTTTCACGTATTCTGCTGCTTCCTCCGGTGAAATAAAGTCCTTCTGGACACCGTTATATGTAATGCGAAGCCGAGCTGGATGAAGTATTCCATAGCGAGCTCCATCAATATCACGAAGTTGACGTCGAACTTCGTTAAACGCGGCCCGGGAAAATGGAGATGGTCAGATCCCTCGCTTTAATCTGCTGGAGCTCTCTCGCACGGCGTAAAATATCAACACGGTCACTGTGATAATGGAATCTGCACACAATAGCTCGTGGTCGTTCACCAGACTTCGACTTCGGCTTCGGCTGAAGGGTCTGGTGGGACCGGTCCAGAACCGGCTCCTTCTCCAGACCAAACGCCTCTTTTAACAGGCCGCCACAGCAGCGGCTGAACAGGTGTCAGCGCCCTCTGGAACTCCGACTATCCTAATGTTATTGCGCCGTGACCTCGACTCCAGATCCTCACATTTATTCTCTAATTGAGTCACGGTCGCAGTGAGAGACTCGATAGTAGTCTTCATATGAACGATATCATCGGTGCAACCAGAGAGCGTGTGCCCCATTTCCCCCACAGTACCTTTCAGTGTTGAGATGGTGGCCTCGGTAGCGACTTTATCACTAGCCAGCTGTGTTTTAATGGCCTGCAGGTCAAGCTGGATAGTAGACAGCGCATCCCTGAGAGTCTTCTGAAGATTCTCATAGATAGTCTCCTGGTGCTTCAGATGATCCTGAAACACCTTCCTAAAATCAGCGTTGTCCTTCCTCATTACAGCCAGCAACTCAATGAACGCGGCGAAGTCAGAGCCACCACTCGGGGACGCGGATGAGACCGCGGGTTCACAGGGCGAAGGTAGCGCAGCTACGGATTCCTGGGCAGGAGGCGCGGGCGCGGGCGCGGGTTCATGGTGAGAGGGAGGCGCGGGCGCGGATTCACGAGGAGACGCGTTCGCGGTGCGCCCTCCATACCTCAGTTTTGTCTGCATGCTACCACCGGGTTTCAAGTTTTTCCCCGACATCTTTAACGAACCACCGAGTTAAAAGTACAAATAAGGAAACGAAGTAGAATAAGTCAAAATATACTATGTATATAATATTTTATATATAAATTATATATTAAAATATTATATTACAAAAGAAAGTGCTAATTAATTACAATTTTTGATAGAAATCAGCAGGGGACTCAAACTTCACGTCTTACTCCATCGAACACCGAATTAGAACCCGAATTCGAGATATGAGAGATATTTTATCCATATTTTTTGTCCATTTTTAAAAAAAAAAAAAAAAAAAAAAAAAAAAAAAAAAAAGAGAGAGAGAGAGAGAGTCACTAGTGTGAGTGTTACTTAATAAACACAAGATTTTCCATTCTAGATAATTTAGCTCTGTTTCTATAGACTCACTGCTTTTGAGTTTGTGCTAAACTCAGTTCAAGTTCAGAGATAAACTCATGTAGGTGAAGAGAAATGAATGGCTACCAGAAGCAAATTCCTTCTTTTGAACACATGTCCTTTCCCAAAAAAAATAAACTGGCTTTCTCACCACTCCTGTCTTTTTATAACCTAAGCAAGGAACTTCAGTGTTGTAAGTGAAATCATGTCTGACTTAACATATCTTAAAATTGTTTAAAATACTTGTGTGTTTTTAATTGGCACATGTCCACAAGTATTCACAGCCTTTGCTCAATACTTTGTTGAAGCACCTTTGGCACCTTTGGCACCAATGACAGCCTCAAGTCTTTTTTAAGTATGATGCTACAAGCATGGAACACCGATTTTTGGGCAGTTTCTCCCATTCTTCTTTGCAGGACCTCTCAAGCTCCATCAGGTTTTATGGGGAGCATTGGTGCACAGCTATTTTCAGATCTCTCCAGAGATGTTCAATTGGGTTCAAGTCTGGGCTCTGGCTGGGCTACTCAAAGACATTCACAGAGTTGTCCTGTAGCCACTCCTTTGTTATCTTGGCTGTGTGCTTAGGGTCTTTGTCCTGTTGGAAGATGAACCTTCGCCCCCACGTCTGATGTCCAGAGCACTCTGGAGCAGGTTTTCATCAAGGATGTCTCTGTACATTGCTGCATTCATCTTTCCCTCGATTATGACTATTCTCCCAGTTCCTGCCTTTGAAAAACATCCCCACAGCATGATGCTGCTACCAACATGCTTTGCAGTAGGGATGGTATTGGCCAGGTGATGACTGGTGTCTGGTTTCCTCCAGAGATGATGCATGCCATTCAGGCTATCAGACCAGAGAATTTTGTTTCTCATGGTCTGAGAGTTCTTCAGGTGAATTTTGGCAAACTCCAGGTTGGCTGTCATGTGCCTTTTACTGAGGGGTGGCTTCCGTCTGGCCACTCCAACATACTGGCCTGATTGGTGGAGTTCTGCAGAGATGGTTGTTCTTCTGGAAGGCTCTCCTCTCTCCACAGAGACATGCTGGAGCTCTGTCAGAGTGACTGTCTGGTTTTTGGTCACCTCCCTGACTAAGGCCCTTCTCCTCCGATCACTCAGTTTGGCCAGGTGTCCAGCTCTAGGAAGAGTCCTGGTGGTTCCAAACTTCTTCCATTTACGGATGATGGAGACCACTGTGCTCATTGGGACCTTCAATGCTGCAGAAATGTTTCTGTACCCTTCCCCAGATCTGTGTCTCTATATAATCCTGTCTCGGAGGTCTACAGACAATTCATTGGACTTCATGGCTTGGTTCGTGCTCTGACATGCATTGTTGACTGTGGGACCTTATATAGACAGGTGTGTGCCTTTCCAAATCATGTCCAATCAACTGAATTTACCACAGGTGGACTCAAGGTGTAGAAACATCTCAAGGATGATCAGTGGAAACAGGATGCACCTGAGCTCAATTTTGAGTGTAATGACAAAGGCTGTGAATACTTATGTGCATGTGCTTTTTTTTTTGCTTGTTTTTTTTTGCTTTTGAAAAAAAATGAAATTTGCAAAGATTTCAAACAAACTTTTTTAACAAATTTTCATTATGGGGTATTGTTTGTAGAATTTTGAGGGGAAAAAATTAATTTAATCCATTTTGGAATAATGCTGTAACAACAAAATGTGGAAAAAATGAAGTGAATGCTTTCCGGATGCACTGTACGTGAGCATCAAGGCCTTGAATTTGATACAGGTGGCTAAGGGAAGCTAGTGGAGGAAGATGAAAAGGGGTGTGCCATGGGTTCTCTTGTTCTCCATCACACACACACACACACACACACACACACACACACACACACACACACACACACACACACACACACACACACAAAATAAAAATCTCACAGGCATTATAATAAAATGCTGCACAAAGGACCTGGGAAAGATGTTGCTTTGAATTATAGCTTCCTAGGTTACTCAGTCACATTAAATTGCAAGCTTGCAAGATCATTTAAGTCCTGTAAGAGCTCTCAGGATCTGACTTGTTTGTCCAGCATATCCCACAGATGCTTGATCAGAGTGAAATCTGGGGAATTTTTAGGCCAGAGCAACGCCTTTAACTCATTGTCATGTTCCTCAAACCGTTCCTGAACAATTTTTGCAGTGTGGCAGGATGTATTATCCTGATTAAAGAGGCCACTACCATTAGGGAATACTGTTGGCATGAAAGGGTGTACTTGGTGTGCAACAATGTTTAGATAGGTATTACGTCTCAAAGTAACATTCACATGAATGCCAGGACCCAAGGTTTTCAGGCAGAACATGACCCGGAGCATCATACTGCCTCCATTGGCTTGCATTCTTTCCATGAACTTTTCAGCAATTTGTGCTACAGTGGCTACTCTGTGGGATTTGACTATATGGGCTAGCCTTTACTCCCCATGTGCATCAGTGAGACTTGGATAACCAAGACCTTGTCACCTGTCCACTGGTTGTCTTTCCATGGAGCACATTTGATAGGTATTAACACTAACTACTGCATACTGGGAACACCCCCACAAGACCTGCTCTCACCCAGTTAATTAGCCATCACAATTTGACCCTTGTCGAAGTCACTCAGGTCCTTAAGTTTGCCCATTTTTCCTGCTTTAACTTTGAAAACTGACTGTTCACTTGCTGCCTAATACATCCCACCCCTTGACAGGTGCCATTGTAAAGAGATAATGTTATTCTAATTATTTCTCAGTGCTTTATGTTATGTTATGGCTGGTTGTTATGTTTGGTATGTTATGGCTGATCAGTATATAATGCTTCATGTGTATAATGTGCTGATGCCCTTTCTCTGTATGACTGGCTTCCTGCCCTACAATATATTTAAAAAAATATATATATTTGCATAATTGCCTGTATCATGCTCATTGTTTATATTTCTTTGCACCATGCAGGTCAGTGAGTTAAGTTTTTCTTTACACTGTTGTATGCATACAGTGGTGTGAAAAAGTGTTTGCCCCCTTCCTCATTTCCTGTTCCTTTGCATGTTTGTCACACTTAAGTGTTTCGGAACATCAAACCAATTTAAACAATAGTCAAGGACAACACAAGTAAACACAAAATGCAATTTGTAAATGAAGGTGTTTATTATTAAAGGTGAAAAAAAATCCAAACCATCATGGCCCTGTGTGAAAAAGTGATTGCCCCCCTTGTTAAAACATACTATAACTGTGGTTGTCCACACCTGAGTTCAATTTCTCTAGCCACACCCAGGCCTGATTATTGCCACACCTGTTCACAATCAAGGCATCACTTAAATAGGAGCTGCTTGACACAGTAAGGTCCACCAGAAGATCCTTAAAAGCTACACATCATGCCGAGACCCAAAGAAATTCAGGAACAATGGAGAAAGAAAGTAATTGAGATCTATCAGTTTGGAAAGGGTTATAAAGCCATTTGCAAAGCTTTGGGAATTCCACGAACCAGCGGTGAGCCATTATCCACAAATGGCGAAGACATGGAACAGTTTTGAACTTTCCCAGGAGTGGCTGGACCGCACAATTACCCCAAGAGCGCGCGACGACTCATCCAAGAGGTCACAAAAGACCCCACAACAACGTCCAAAGAACTGCAGGCCTCACTTGCCTCAGTTAAGGTCAGCGTTCATGCCTCCACCATCAGGAAAAGACTGGGCAAAAATGGCCTGCATTTCAGAGTCAGAAGGAGAAAACCACTGCTGAGCAAAAGAACATCAAAGCTCATCTCAATTTCTCCACAACACATCTTGATGATCCCCAAGACTTTTGGGACAACATTCTGTGGACTGATGAGACAAAAGTGGAACTCTTTGGAAGGTGTGTGTCCAAGTATATCTGGCGTAGAAGGAACACTGCATTTCATAAAAGAACATTATACCAACAGTAAAATATGGTGGTGGTAGTGTGATGGTCTGGGGCTGTTTTGCTGCTTCAGGACCTGGAAGACTTGCCGTGATAAAAGGAACTATGAATTCTGCTGTCTACCAAGAGATCCTGAAGGAGAATGTCCGACCATCTGTTCGTGTACTCAAGCTGAAACGAACTTGGGTTCTGCAGCAGGACAATGATCCTAAACACACCAGCAAGTCCACCACCGAATGGCTGAAGAAAAACAAAATGAAGACTTTGGAGTGGCCTAGCCAAAGTCCTGACCTGAATCCTATTGAGATGTTGTGGTATGACCTTAAAAAGGCCGTTCATGCTCGAAAACCCTCTAATGTAACTGAATTAGGACAATTCTGCAAAGATGAGTGGGCCAAAATTCCTCCAGGACGCTGTAAAAGCCTCATTGCATGTTATCGCAAACGCTTGGTTGCAGTTGTTGCTGCTAAGGGTGGCGCCCAACCAATTATTAGGTTTAAGGGGCAATCACTTTTTCACACAGGGCCATGATGGTTTGGATTTTTTTTCACCTTTAATAATAAACACCTTCATTTACAAATTGCATTTTGTGTTTACTTGTGTTGTCCTTGACTATTGTTTAAATTGGTTTGATGTTCCGAAACACTTAAGTGTGACAAACATGCAAAGGAACAGGAAATGAGGAAGGGGGCAAACACTTTTTCACACCACTGTATGTGCACTCATATTGGAAAATGTGTTTAAAAATAAAGGCTCATATGTGCAGTGGTAATTTCTCATTGTCATCAACCACGCTCCTGGTCCCCTAGGAGACTTTCTTGAAGAAATTAACATGCTCCTCAGTCTTTTCCCTATCGACAACACCCCTCTTTCAAGCCTTGGAGACTTCAACCTCCTCTCTGACAAGCTTGACTTCTCTTGCCTTCTCCCTCTTCTGAATTCTTTCTCCTTGACATTCAACAGCTGCGAACCCACACACAAGGGAGGAAATACCCTGGACCTTGTCTTCATCTCTCCTTTCTCCATAGCTTCCTGCACCCTATCATCCCTTTCAGACCCCAACTCCTTTTCATCCCAACATTGCAGTTAGCCACAGACACTTTCCTCTCCTCACTTTCCTTATGCATGGACCTCCTATGCCCTCTATCCTCTAAATCTAAGAAGCTGTCTTACTCTGTTCCTTGGTTATTGGATGTGTTATGAACCAACTGGAGAGAACTAAAAACAGCAGAGAGAAAGTGGAAGAAATCTCAACTCGACACAGATCTTGTCTCTTATCGCATTCTCCTGTCCATATTATTATTTGAAGTGACTTTTGCTAAGACTGCCTTCTACAAGATAAAGCTGGAAACTTCTGCACAAGAGCCTTGCATGCTCCACAACCCACTCAACCTACTCAACCCACCAGCACCTCCTGCTCCACCCTCCCTGACTGCTGAAGACTTTGCCACCTTTTATGATGAGATTGATAAAATCTGCCAGACCTTCACATCTACCCCAACTCCTACACTACCCACAGAGGATTCCCCTTCTCCTCCACTGGCAATATTTTTTTTTTAAATCAAGCAGCAGAAGATATCCTGCAGGTCACCTTGTCCTGCAATCCTACCACCTGCCCCTTGGTTCAAATCCCTTCCACAATTCTCCGGACCACCTCACATGACCTCCTCCCCTTCATCATGACTATCATCAATGGTCATATCATCTGGTTATGTACCAACTGCATTCAAGAAAGCAAGGGTTATTCCCATCCTGAAGAAATCCACTCTGGATCCCTCTGATATCGGGAACTACTGACCGGTATCACAACTCTCTTTTCTTTCTAAAATCCTTGAACTCACTGTCTACAATCAACTGCCTCTCTACCTCTCACAGAAGGTCCTCATCCTCCTCATCCTTTCAGCAGTGTTTGTCACAGTCAATTGCAAGACTCTCTTGTCCACCTCATGAGTCTTGGAATTTGTGGTGCAGCATGGCAGTGGTTTGCTTCCTACCTGCAGGGTTGCTCATACTGGGTGACATGTTTAGCAGACATCTCATCATGGATGGCAGCTCATCAGCTGAAACTTAATCCTAACAAAACTGCTGTTCATCCCAGCTGATTCATCACCATGTCAAGATCTTGTGATCTCTGTGGACAACTCTCTGATCCCACCTTCAGTTACTGCACACAACGTTGGGGTAACCATAGTTATTCAAGTGTCCTTTTCCTCTCACAGTGCTAAACTGTCATGCTTATGTCGTGTTCATCTTTAAAACATCAGAAGGTATTCGTCCATTTCTATCCATACAGACCACTCAAGTTCAGTCTCTTCTCATTTCGAGACTGGACTACTGCAATTCACTCCTTGCAGGTCTGCATCTGAGCACCATTCAACCTCAGCAACTTATCCAAAATGCAGCTACTTGACATGTTCTCCCACACCACCCCATTGCTACACTCCCTCCACTGGCTTCCTGTAGCTGACCGCATGTGATGCTTGCCTACAAAGCCAAAAATGGACCAGCACTCACTTACCTCACACCCTGCACTGCAGCACACTTCCTCCGAACCTTTAGCACCGCTAGACTGGTGCCACCATCACTCAGGGTACAAGGAAGTCATGCATCAAGACTCTTCTCTGTTCTGGCACCTAGGTGGTGGAATGAACTTCCCCTAAATGTCCAAACAGCTGAGTCACTGTCGGTCTTCAAATGACATCTAAAGACCTAACTATTCCTAAAGTACTTAAATTAGCACCGTTCATTTAAAAAATAAATGGGGTGGGGGGTGGTATCTGCAACTGGAATGCAGTTTTCCTTTCTCCAAACATAATGCTCATTTAAACCAAACAGTTCTATTTTGGTCTCATCCGTCAACAAAACATTTTCCAACAGCTTTCTGGCTTGTCCACATGATCTTTAGCAAATTGCAGACAGGCAGCAATGTTTTTTTTTGAAGAATGTTGGCTTTCTCCATGCAACCCCACCATACAACCATTGTTGTTCAGTGTTCTCCTGATGGTGGACTTATAAACATTACTGTTATCCAATGTGAGAGAGTCCTTTAGATGCTCAGAAGTTATAACACTTATCTACTTTTAGGACTTTTAGGTGAAAATCTGATGATGTTTTTTTATGCAGAAATATTGAAAGTCCACAAACTTTCAAGCACCACTGTACTGCCAAAATTGGTTATAAGTAGTTTTATCCAGCATTCAAAAACTGGAAGTCACTCCTGTTATTCACACTCTCTCTTATGTTTGGTGTCTGTGGTTGAAGGTTGAAAAATTATGCTTATAAAACTGAAGGTTTCTTGACTACAAACTTAACAGAACCACAAATTATTCCCTCAGTAAAAAAAGTAGCTATATGTCTGCAAAGATGGATTATAAAGATTTACAACTTAATTAAAAAAAAAAAAACTTTCCTGAAGAAGGTATGCAAGTTTTTGTTTTGCTTAAATGATTACTGACTGCCCCAAAAACTTTCAACTTGCCATTTATATTGCCATTTATAATAATAATAATAATAATAATAATAATAATAATAATAATAATAATAATAATAAAAATGTTGATTGACGGGTGTGTAATTAAGAAATCATACTCGATGGGGGCTCCCAAGTGGTGTAACAGGAAAGTATCTGCCCTACTGTCCGGAGATAATAGTTCCCAACAATTCTACAGCCCTCATTGGCCAAGTGTCTAAACTCTGGGTGGGGGAGTGACATACACTCTCTCCACTGTCAATCACAGTGACACTAGCAAATCATGGGTGTCTGTGAGCTCATGTACAGTATGGGGAAGATTGCAGATAGAGCTTTCCTCTGAGTGTGTTATGCTGCTTCATGACAGTTTGAAAATATGCAGCTGGCTGGCTTCACATGTCTTGGAGAAACCATGTGTTAGGCTTCACCCTCCCCAGTTGGTAGCTGTCATATGATAGGTAAATGCTGGCTGGTGGGTGGGAATTGGCCCAGACCAAATTAGGAAGAAATTGGGGGAAAAAAATATGAAGGTAGAATACAATGTAACAAAGCTTGGCCAAATACATGTAGAAATCACAAAAAATCACCAGAGCACAAAAAAAAAACTGGTTTAAATAAATGATTAGTTATTACTTTTTGTACTTGTTGTACATCACAGCCAGCATTTATTTTCTTTTTGTTCGTCCAAATATCCAGAACACATCATATTTCTAAAGCACTACTGCAATATTATTTGGCTTAGTTTATGCACTAAAGCTAGTTTGGCAACGGATAAAGACGACCTCATTCAGACAAATTTGGTCCACACTCCATTGTGATTGATGTGCCACCTGTCTACAGTACACTGCATTAAGGAGGAAAACATACCAGGGTTTGATTCAATGTGGAAGCAACCTAATTGTATTATTTTGGGTATTGGTAGAGTTTGGTAGACAGGTGTTTATGTTTGTGTTCTAAAAGAAGTTCCTTAGTGTTGTATGCTGGTTGAAACTGAAAAAAAGCTGAAGAAAAGACAATATTTGGACAAATGCACCCACCGAGGTGGAAACATCCTCCTATATTTTCCTTGCCACATCCTCTAAAAGGCAGCAAATCCTCCAACTGCAGAGGTGTGTGCGCATGAAATGAGAAGGCCCAGGCACACACTAATATGATCGGTCACAGGCTGTTGGATGGAGGCAATGTGAAATAGCTTCCGAAGATAAGCGAAAAAGCCTTTCTCTCATCCAATGAAATATGTATGCCGTTCTAGCGGTTGGTGGTACAAAGGTGAATCTCCTCAATGCTATGCTTTTTAAGAGCACTCTCTTTTACCACTTGTGCCCTCCTCCCTATCTTCCACCCTCTATATCTCCATGAAGCCAGGAAACAGTGTGGTCTGACTATTTTGCAATTAATTCATTCACTATTTCCTGTATCGTTTGGATCCCTCAGTGAACTAGAGGATGCAGTATGTTTATGAGTGCTGAGCCTGTTAGCATTCAGAGGACTCTGAGCTATGCGTATAATGACAAACATCTACATCTAATATGCTGCTCCATTGATTCTTCATTATATTTAATTCCCAGAATGGTTTTGGGGAATAGCGAGTGGTGCCGGGTGATGCAATTAATTTGTGCCTCTATTAAAGCAAAGTTATTAATGGCATATAATTTATAATTGAAAATATGAACCAAAATACCCTGTGAACTCATTAGCATTAGCACTGTTTTGTTTTGTTTGCTTTACTGCTTACACAGTCATATTTGTGTTCGTGATTGATGGAAAAGGAGGGCTGATGTATAAGGTTACTTATCAAGGTGGCCTTTACATTGTGCAGTCACATGCTGTTATTAGGCTGATTGTTAATTGGGTGAACATGAATATGTCAAGAACACATTGCCCTGGAACAATACACTCACTCCTTACACACATTTTTCCCCCTGCTGTAACAAATGATTTCTACTGAGCAAAGAATTGCGACACTGCTTAGGACCATTAATTAACACCTTTGGATTTTTTTTTGCTATTTGCTGTCTAATTGTTTGTAGCACTTAACGTTGAACCTTTTTTGATATTTCTACACCTATTGTTCATCAGTATGATCTACGCTATTGATAAATGGTGTGGGATCGAAACAGTATTATTATACAATTTGGCAAATTAATTAGGACTTGTATGATTTTTTTTATCATGATTATAGACTCCTGTGAGCAAGTACAAATGAGCAATTATACAGTACTCAGTTTGTAAATGAATATTGTATTACTTATCGCTTGAAAAGATCTTTGCAGTAATAATGTTGTGACTCATTCATTGATAAATGTGTTGCTAAACTGCCTGCTTTGTATTGGACAAAACAACTCAGGATTGTCTGCAAAGATATGATTAATGATTGTTTGAGGGTGTGAGTAGTGGGATTAGCAGTGCGAAGTTTAGAAAGGAAACGGACAGTATCTGCACTCTGCTCCACTGGTGTAATGATTTATGTTGCTTGGTATGGACTAAGGCTGTAGGAGCTTAAAGAAGCAGGGTCCTTGGGCTTACTTTTCGTGATGAGAAATTGTATGAGCATTAGAGTGTGTGTGTGTGTGTGTGTGTGTGTGTGTGTGTGTGTGTGTGTGTGTGTGTGTGTGTGCGTGTGTGTGTGTGTAAAATTTGTGGGTTTTAAAAAAAATCTTTTTCATTTGCTAATAAAGATTTTATTTGTCAGTTTATAGCACCACCCCAACCGTCACTCTTTGCATGGCGACTACCTATTCAGTCAAGTCTGGCTTAATTCTATATTTACTAAATAGTGCACTGTTTTGGGCGTCTTCTATTTTGTGTAAGTATCCAAATTGCCAAATTATCATAGTTCACTAACTTATTACCCATAATACATCAGTTTCAATCAAAATTATTCAACCCCCATTGCAGGCTTTTAGCTGCTTGCAATGAACACATCAAACAAAAGCAACTGAAATAGTTAAACACAATGAATGCCTGAAAATGCAACTTATAATGACTTCTCCAGTTTTAAAATTGTTCAACCCCTTCATGGCAAGCATCTTAAGTACTTAGTAGAGCTCCCTTTTGCTGTTATGACCTGCTGCAAACAAGATGCATAGCTTCCAGCAGTGTTCTAGCAGGTTTAGCAGATAGTGTGAAATGGAACATGATATGCAAAACAGAAGTACTAGTGCAGTTCATCAGAGATTGTTAGTGTGCAAAAACTACAAATGTGTCACAGAACCATGGCATTTATTGGAAAGCTGTTATCTCAGCAAGAGTGAAAATAAAAGAGCTACCACAATATACAGTATCAAGTACAAAAGTAAAATACTGCTAAGAACTATGGTGCAATATACCAGTGACTGTACCCTCCTAATAAATTTGGCTGAACTACATCTGCTGAGGGTATCATTCTTTTCCATGCTGTGGGTGGAGCTGAAGATTGCTGAAAGAGCTGCCAAGTGCCCTCTCATAGAAAGGGGGTTGTGGCCTTCCTGATCAGCTCATCCAGTCTCTTTAATCGGCAGCACTGCCCTAGCAGACAGCCACAAATAAGTATTTATACAGTAGCAGCTTTAGCCTTTCTCCATAGCAACAGACAGTTGTTTCGGGACTTTCCAAAGGTTTGCAGAACTGGTTAGACATATCGCTTGAACCTTTCAATCTGACTCCTCCCATTGCAGAGGGGATTAAGGTCAAGGCCATTAGACTACACACAGCACAGCCTTCTTCTTCTGAAGGAATCTGTTGTACAAGTTTTACATCTGTTTCAGGTTGGTGAAAATAAAAATTTTTGTTTTATAAAATTTCTATAAATGACACTATATTCCTAACATTTTGAGTCTTCATTGCAGCAGTTGGTTTAATTCATTCATAATCACCTCTGGCATTTGTCTCATTATTTGATGTGACAGCATGCAATTTTGGAGATATATATTCATAAAGCTCACAATGCCGAAATCCAGATGGAGGATTCATTCGTAATGAATTTTAGATAGCCAGACTGATGTTGTCTGAAAGTAAAATACGCTCTACTTTAACTGTCACATAGAGTTCAACCAAATAAACCAGTATTTGTTGCAAACACAAATTTATCTGCTGTATTCACAAGGATATCACATTGTTTGTTTATGCTATGATACATTTATTATACGGGCGCACGGTGGCTTAGTGGTTAGCACGTTCGCCTCACACCTCTAGGGTTCGATTACTACCAGAGCCGTGTGTGCAGAGTTTGCATGTTCTCCTCCGGGTACTCCGGTTTCCTCCCCAGTCCAAAGACATGCATGGTAGACTGATTGGCATGTCTAAAGTGTCCATAGTATATGAGTGGGTGTATTTGATTGTGACTGGCACCCTGTCCAGGGTATACCCCATTGTGCTCCCTGGGATTCGCTCCAGGTTCCCCAGCGACCCTGAAGAAGGAGTAAGCAGCAGTAGAAGATGGATGGACATTTATTATAGCATAAAGATTTGCTGTGATGAAGAAATTGTGGCAAAATCAGATTAAAAAGAAATAATGTAATACTTGCACTGATTTACACACTTGGCTTCCTCGTGTGTTCTTTTCAATATGAGATCATTAGATGTTCTAAAAAAAGAAAAGGTATGCACTGTACACATAGTTAAGGTGAGATCCTATGAGTATTTAATGCTGGAGGTCCACAGGCTATTTCCAGAACTTTGTTTAATCACAAGTAAGATGTTTGCATGTTCTCCCTGTGCTTCGGGGGTTAACTCCAGGTACTCCAGTTTCCTCCCCCAGTCCAAAGATGATTTTGGTGTTTCCAAATTGTCCATGGTGTGTGAATGTGTGGGATTGAGCCCTGCAATGGGTTGTCACGCTGCTCAGGGTGCCTTGTGCCCCAAGTTCCCTTGGATAGGCTCCAGGGTCCCCGTGACCCTGTGTAGGCAGTATGGAAAATACATGATGGATGGACAAGTAAGATGACACATTCTACAAATTAAGTGGAATCTAAAATTCACTAGTAAAGATTTATCCCTAAGGTTAATTAACATGATTTACTGCATTAGTTAATATCCACATAATTTAACGTAGTAAGGAAACATATGTATTAATTTATGTAATTTAAATAGAGTAGGAAACATCGACCCTGAATGTGTGGTCTTCAATGGCATTCAGAATAAATTTTGGAATTAAAATATGATTTGAGATTTTTATCTTAAACTTCTTTCATCATGTTGGTCTGCATTCACTTAATGTTTACACTACCTGCTAATGACTACTTGCTGTTAAAGGTGCCAGTGTAATTTAACATTTGCTTCATGTGTACCTAAATATAGTGGTGCAGCATTGCTTTAATTGTTTGGTCTGTTCAGTTCTCTCACCTCATCTGTACACTGTGCTCAAACAGGACAACATCCAAAGCTTCAACTTTCATGCTAATACTGCCATCAACACCATCATAACTAGTCATCACATATACTGTATCAGTGACTAGCCCAGCCAAGTTCTGCTGGAACGTAGCGTAGATGCATTGTCTAGCTGCACTGCACTCTGGAAGTTCAATGTTTAACTAAACTATAAACTTGTGCACTTTTGTTTTTAGGAGCTAACAGTAAAAATGTGTTCTTATATTAAACACCATTGTAACTGCTCTATGCACTCCTGTGACATCAGCTTGACACAGTACAATAACCTCTCATAGAAATAAGAACATACAGCATCAAGCAACAAATTAATACCAAAATCACTAAGCACATCACACATATTTCAATATAAAAATATTTTCCTTTCATTAATGTTTATTCCTTTTATAGTAGAAAAAACAAAGCCACATAAATGAGCAGACATTAAATTACAGCATGTTCGTGTATAATAATCAACTGAAGTCTACTATTCTACTAATGAATATTGCAAATTAGCAATTGCAAACATATTATTTAAGGCACTGGTTAATTTTTCTTGTTGTAGATATATTTTTATTCATGGATGGAATAGATATTGGTTAATGTATGTGCTTGTTATCTGGCTTATTCAGTTCCTTAGATTAAAAAAATCAGTAGTGTTATTTACTTAAGGTGTTTTAATGTTGATGGAATGCTGCAATTAATTTGGTAAAGAGAACTCAATTTTACTGAAAGGAATAATAAATAATGAAATATATTTCTGACATCAATTCTAATTTAATAGCATTGACCTCACTTGGATGAAATGTTTTAAATTATTTGTTTCAAAAACTGCAATATTCACAACCAATCTTTTACAGTCTGTTGAACGCATTTAAGCATGTGTGCCCCCGATGTATTTAAGTTCACCACATTTTTATGAAGTCGATAAGATGAGCCTCTTAAAAGCACTGCACCTCTGAGACTCCAGTTTAGTGGGTGAGCGAGTGCTCCCTGATCTGCCTCTTTTCCTTCTCTCATCCTCAGACAGCCACAGCACTTAGCCAATTCCTCTTCACCGCTGCATGTCAGGTCAATTAACAGTGATGCACTCACATTTTCAACCTGACTCTTCTAATTAATGCAGCCTATATACATAACAACTTAGACCACACTTCCATGTACTTTCATTTTTGTAAGATTTTAACCCTTTTGTTTACAACTTTAACAATGAAATGAGGCAATTACTACAATATGCTCAGAAACATTTAATGTCTGGTATACCTCTCCTGAGGAATTTTAGCAGAAATATTTGTTGAATTCATAGATAATACCTAGATGAAACAAATAAGAATAAAGATTACTCCTGAAGTATCAAAGTGAATTTTTAGCAAACAAAATTTCATCTGGGATGATTGGTAGTGCTGGTTGCCATGGTTTCCCTGGTAGTGTCTGGCTAGTGTAATATGTCCACACAAACTACATATCTAGCTATAGAATGCTTTCAAAATCAGCTCTATAAGTACAAATTGCTTTATGCTAAATTACATGCATTGCTGCATTGCTAATTAGATGTATATACTCTAAATTGATGCATTCATGCTGAAAGAAAAAGGCTTTTGGGATTTTTGAACTAAGCTATTTAACCCCTAATGACTTGAAGAGATGAAGAGGTGGATTTTTCACGTTTTCTTTGATCTTTTCTTCTGTTTTTTGATGGTAATTTTGTGGTGTAGTTTTTTTTTGTATTTTTGTAGTGGATTTCTATACTATATATTTCTGGAATTGAGCTCTGTAACATTAGGAGTTCCAGTTGATTATGCTCAGCTGGTCTCAATCTTCAATTATGTGTCTACAAAAGGAATGAACCTTTTGTTACTATGTGCTGAAACATCTGCTCACTGGTCTAATTTAACTCCCTGATCTGTGCACTTTTTTCACTATGCATGTTTAAAATAAATATACATTTAATAGATAGGCTCTACCTTGTAGTTTGAATATTTTCTTGCTTCAGGCACTTAAGGACACACATACACACACACACACACACACACACATATATACTATATATATATATATATATATATATATATATATATATATATATATATATATATATATATATATATATATATATATATATATATATATATATATCTTATTTGAGCACAACCACCCTTCTACCTTCCTGCTGAAAATAAACATTTTGGAGAGAAATGCACGTGTATAAAGCCATCTATACACTGCATCACTGTCTGTAGTGTCATATTAATTTGAGCATTTTGTGATTACTGATGTCTATTTGTGGTGAAAACACTGCCACCATTATATTTGGTTGCCTCAAACATATTTAGCCAATATCTAGAACAAAAAAATCTGAATAAAGTTTCAGAATGAATGACTCTATCATCATAATTTGCACTGGTAGTCAGCATATAAATTTGTTTCTCAACTGGAAGGGAATGCATAACAAAAGTGAATGTGTTTAGATAACTTTGGATGAGTCCAGATATATCTAAATCTACTTGCCTTTCTTTCCAAATTCTTATAGTGAGTAATGGCTCTTAACATGGACACAGTGAGAGTGGGTGAGAGTGCAGCAGGACTCAGCACGGGTTCACACTGGTGGCCACATGTGATGTTCTCGGCTTGTTATACTTTCTAATTGTGCATTGCTGTGAGATACCAGTTTGTGTTTTGATACCAGCCACAGCGTGAAGTGTGTCTTGTCATTTATTTAAGACAAAGGAAATGACTGGACAGGGATTCTTGATTGAATTTTAGCTAAATTGAAAATGGGTCACTTTCTTAAGACTTTGTATAATTCACAGATGATAAACTAAACTTTAATTGAAACTCAGTATGTTGAGTTACAGAGCCAACACAACAGAGATTGTGTCAGTGGCTGATTATTTACTGACTGTGGTGTTAGATAATTCTATGGTAGCTCACTGTGCTCAGCTAGAAGATTGCTGAGTGGTGAGGAAAGCACTCAAACCCCTGCTGGGAGCACTTAGGCCTCCTTTCATTCTTGGAGAAGTCTGAACATCTGACATGTTCACATTTTGCAGATGAGTCTGGTCAGTACCCTACAGCAGATGCTACAATAATGGTCATATAATTATTGTACAATTATTGCGATTATAGCAGCACCAGCAGGCAGCCATCTAATTCGATTAAGCCAAAACTGTGAGTAATGCAAGGATAAAAGTTTCAATAGCATGGACTTAATACAGCTCATGCTGAACCTTTATTCACGACATGATGTATAAGGCTTGTCTTAATGGTAGTGCCATAACTTAAATAGAATATTGCTTTTACAGCTTGTTTCTGCTATACAAAAACAAGGCAGTGCATAAAGATCTATGGCTATAAAGCTGATATTGTTCCACAGTGGTGCATCAATGCCATTGCCACCTTTACAAACAACCAAATGGGCTTCTGTTTCCTCACAGGCTGCTGTGACTGAGTGCCATTGCTCCATCTCATGTGCCTGTTTTATTGGCAGTGGTTCACGCCTGCGGATATTTATATTCTTTACTGCACATGCAGTCCCAGTTGAAACTAGAAATAAATAAAGCACTCGAGCAGTAGCCAAACGTAGGGAGGAGGAGGACTAATGGCCTGGAAGGCTGAGGAGGAATGAGGAGGCCCCAGGCAGGGAATGGCCTCCATATCCATCTCTTTTTCTCTCTTTCATCTGTGTTCTCACTTTTCCCAGCCGCTTAAACGGGCAGTTGTTAATGGCTGCCAGGTTGATGCGCTCTGAGGTTTAGGGAGGCTGCAGAGATGACAGATCTGCTATATTTCTTTGGCTGCTTCATTCTGAGCTACAGCAGCTCTCCACAGCAAAAACTGTGTAACATCTTTTCTCCTCCATCAGCAATATGCATTAAAGCCAAATGTTCTAAAGAAACGTTAAAAAACATGTGTAACAGAATAAAATAAGACACTACTGTTATGGAACATAGTTGGAGGCGGATGCAGGTGCAGATCAAACTCTTTATTGAATATAAACACAAAACTCAAAGTAAACGCGGTCTTTACCGGGAAACAAGAAATGTGGCATAGAACACTATCCTTCTTAGCATGAACGACACAACCGCTACAAACATATCAACTAATAATACTGAGCGACGTGCTCAGTAACCCAGGCCTTTAAATACTAAGTATCATCAACTTAAAACACAAACACCTGTGACAAATCAAGGTAGTTCAGCTAGCGCTCAACCCAGAAGCGAACAAACCAAAACAAAGTCATGTGGCTTGTCCGAAGACTAGCCACAGTGCTATCTGCTGGCCATAATGTGACAGAACCCCCCTCCAAACGGTGCTCCTCCCGGAGCACCAAGAACCCCCCCTCCAACGGGGGTCCTGGGCCCCTGTCCGAATTGTCTCTTGCTGCCACTGGAAACGAGGCAGCCTCTGTTGGACAGCAGATGGGCGGAGCAACACCCCCACCTGGTTTGAAAGTTGGGGCACCGCCCCTGGCGCTGCTGGAACGCTGGGCGTTGCCCCCAAAGGCACTGGACCGCTAGGCAGCGTCCCCAGCTCGACTAGATGGCTGAGCGACATCCCCAGCGGGACTGGAGCTCAGGGTAGGTGCCTCGGTGGAGCATGGCTGCGGAGCAATGTCCTCAGCAGAGCAGGACTGCGGAGCGACGTCCTCGGCAGAGCAGGACTACAAAGCGACGTCCTCGGCGGAGCAGGACTGTGGAGCGACCTCCTCAGCTGGGCAGGGCAGCAGGGTGGCCTCCTTGGCCGGGCAGGGCAGCGGGACAGCTTCCTCTGCAGAGACTTCCCCGTAGGCCTCAGGCTGGAGCTCCACAGCTGAGGCCTCAGGCTGGAGCTCCACAGCTGAGGCCTCCCTGTAGGCCTTAGGCTGGAGCTCTGCTGTCCTCTTTGCCCACTCCGAAAAAATTTCTGGGACAGCCTTCACCTCTGGAGTGTGCAGCGCTGTACAGCTCTCCTTCATATGGAAGCCCCAGATGGTCAGCTCGCTTTGCAGGCTACGTGGCGCTGTACAGCTCTACCTGCAGTGGGAAGCCCCAGGAGTTTGGGTAGCTTGGCTGGCTGTGTGGTGTGGCATAGCTCTCTGGCAGCGTGGGCATGGGAAATTGCATGGATGGTGGCGTGGCGCATGGACCGGCTCGCTGCAACAGCTCTCGCTGTGCTATCTGGAGGTCAATCAGCGGCAGTGCCTCATCGATACACCTACTCTTCTCCCAGAATACTTGGCCCAACTTGGTGCTCATCTTTGATCAGCTGCTTCCACTTGTGAGGCTCAGTATTTCTGTTATGGTACGTAGTTGGAGGTGGATGCAGGGGCAGATCAAACTCTTTATTGAATATAAACACAAAACTCAAAGTAAACGCGGCCTTTGCCCGGAAACAAGAAATGTGGCTTAGAACACTATCCTTCTTAGCATGAACGACACGACCACTACAAACATATCAACTAATAATACTGAGCGACATGCTCAGTAATCCAGGCCTTTAAATACCTAGTATCGTCAACTTAAAACACAAACACCTGTCACAAATCAAGGTAGTTAAGTTAGCGCTCAACCCGGAAGCGAACGAACCAAAACAAAGTCATGTGGCTTGTCCGAAGACGAGCCATAGTGCCATCTGCTGGCCATAACGTGACAACTACACAGTTTTAGCAGCTGCAACTCACTTCCATCAAGTAAAAAATGGATTAGTTATGGATGACGTGGGTTTTCGTTGAAAAGAAAGCTATGCTAATATTCCCAAAGCTAGTATTCTCAAAGGCCAGTAGCTTAAAAACAGATGTGGTAATAGGTTTTATTAACATGATAGGCATGATACTTATTTGCAATATTAACTCTTTTATGTAAGACATTCTCATTCAAACAACAGCAACAACAATACAGCTCAGGGAGTTGACTTATCACTACTTTGTAAAAAAAAAAAAAAAACGGCCTTTGGTCAATTGCTGAAAAGATTGCAAAGTTTATAATTTATTACTGAGATAATTATTGGGCTATATTAAATGTTATCTTAACTTTACAGTGACATCCTGTCAAGTTAACTCTTGTCAGCTAGCAGTCTAGTGTTAGCCATCACTATTGATTGCAGAGAAGAGAAGAAAATATGCTGAAGCAGCAAAGTGGTTCGGTGTTCAACTTCAGTCTGTCACAGAAATCCCTCATATTGCTTTATTCAATAAATCTTTTAACACTTTAAGTAGCTGATAGCAGCATGTCCACTGTATTAGACTAATTTTTCTATATATTAGGGGTGTAATGCAATGCTTCTATCTGTATTTGTATCTGTTTATTTCTCTAAATATCCATATTTATATCTGTATTTGGATTGAAACCTGAACTGGGTGTGGCCTGCTCATTACTTTTCTTTTTTTTTCATTTTAAATACAAACCCTACCACTATGATCTCTGGAAAAAAACAAAAGGTAGAAATCACAGCAGTCAGCATGGTCTGTGAATTCTGGCTCATCACATCACTGGAATTCACAATTGTCTAAAGATGTGTTGATTTAGTTTTTTTGTATGCCATAATTAAAAATTTTCCCAAAATATAAACAACCTAGCCTAATTTAAACCATTGTAGCCCTGGACAGGCAGTTACTAAGAATGAATGAATGTTCTTATAATAAACATGGTCTTTGTGTTTCCTACAGGCTTCATATCTGACTACTCACTGTCATCCCCATTAAAATAAAACTTTCTGCTCATGCAACTTTTTTGTATTGCGACTTGCAGGATTCCAGTTCCAATGTATACATATTTTCTCAACCATACAGTGCTGTGTGTATTTACCCCCAATTTCTTCTGTTTCTTTGTATATCTCATACTAAATAGTTTTATATCTTAAAACAAAATACAACATAAAAAAAATGAAACCTAATTAAACACACAATATAGTGCATATATAACAATTATACATACCCCTGTTAAAATTGCAGGTTTTTTATTTAAAAAACTAAAATAAATGTAAAAAATGAAACCAAAATAAATTGTTTTTCACTTTTAATGTGATATACCAACAATCTAAGTTGCTATATTACTGAAATGTTTTAGGAGGAAGAAAAAGAAAAACATTAACCTGTTTGCATAAAAGTGTGCACACCCCTTAAGTAATACTTTGTTAAAGCATCTTATGCTTGTAATACAGCACTCATTCTACCAACTTAACACATCTTGATTTGGCAATTTATCCCACTTTTCATTGAAAACATGCTACAGATCTATCAAATTGTAATCATATATATTTTTTATATATATGATTTAGAACCTGGCTCTGACTACGCCATTTCAAACTTTTTTGTTCTTCATCTGAAGCCGTTTCTTTGTTGACCTGAATTTGTGGTTTGTGTTATTTTCATGCTGGAAGGTGAAATTTTTCTTTATCTGCAGCTGTCTAGAAGAGGCCTGCATGTTATGTGCCAAATGGATAGCTCCATGATTCCATCTATCTTGACTAGAGCTTCAGTCCCAGCAGAAAAGAAGCAGCCCAATAGCATGATGCTGCCACCACCATGATTCACCATGGGTATGGTGTTCTTTGGGTGATAAGCTCACTTGTTTTTGTACCAAATCTATGTTTCATATCTTTCTTTGTGGATCATGACATCCGAAGATGGATGAAACTGTTCATTCTGAGCACAGTGAGATACCCCATTATAAAATGGTGTGCACACCAGGTTATTGTAAGTTTTGTCTTTTTCTTTTTTTTTTTTACTATACCATTTCTATTTCTTGACTATAACTTGAATTTTGTTGGTTGTTATATCATGTTAAAGGTGGAAAATGATCCGACATGATTTTTCTTAATTTTTTTTGTATACAAAACCTGTAATTTTAACATGGGGTGTATGGACTTTTTATACTTTATATGTTTGACTGCCATGTCTTTTCTGGCCTTTATTCATTGAAAGAACCATATAAGGGGAAAAAATATTATAGAGAAAAGTGATGAAAATATCCAAGTAAAATTGCTGTTAAGGACAAAGAATATCAGATACGTCAAAGATTTAAAGTATCTGATATTATAAGGAATCTTTTATTCAAGTATGAATATTGGGTTATTGGTTATTTGGGATGGATGCGAAATAAGTTAAAAGCACACAAGCAAACACAGAAAATGTACCTAAACCAAAGCTCACCATGGCCTTCCCTTGAAAAAGTCCTATTACTTATCCTATTATTTGCTCCCTAATTAGCTCAAAGCTAAGTCATAGCACAACTGATATTTGAACAATTCTTCAGAGTGCCTTAGTAAAAGAAATTAAAGAAATTAAAAAGAAAGTGCTGGGTTTGTTTCTACTCCTGTCAGAGCAACACTTCTTGCTATGTTGCATTGTATTCTTCTATTCTGCATTCTCATTCACAAAAAAAATAATGCTGTCCTCTCACAACAGGAGATATACTCATGTTCCCTGCTCTAAATAGTGGAGTCCGTTTCAGTTCATTTGCCTGAATCAACTCTCACTTTGAAAGGTGATTTCTCTCCATTAATACAACAGAAAATTAGTTAGAAGCATTCCTGCTGATTTTTATTTTTACTTAACCATAAGTGAGCAGGAGTTCTCTCTGAAGACCCTTTCTATCTGGAGCAAAAGAAATTCATCAAAGGGAGAAGGGAAACTCATCATGACAGAGCCGGGTCTGTGTTAGCCTGAGGGCTGCTCATTGTTTAAAACTCTGATATGGATTTCTGCCAGTTAGTCCATTGCACATTAGAGCTCAGGATGATTGGCCTACTTAAGTATATTATATATTAGTGTATTTTAGTATAGGTATGAAAAACGTAATTAGAATATTTTCGATTTGGAGATTTCGTGTTCTTATGCAGTTTAATTTATGCTTTTTTCTCATTATCACAGCCATAAGCCAGTTATCATTCCCCTAGGAGTAACTTGCATTTATAGGTCTTATTCAGCTTCAGCAGCAGTGTTCGGATGTTATCAAATGATGGGATCCAATATATGATATTTTATTCATGGCCACTCTCTTAGCCGAGGCTGGTATTGCTGTAGGTAAATTACTTTTATAATAATTATATACCTAGTAGGGAATTCATATGGCCCCAGTAGAGTTAAGCAACAAGGATGGACAAAAACGACATAACAGCTAATAGTTCATGTTAGTATCAGCTGGTCTGGAATCCATGAAGAATTGTATTAAGTATGAAAAGCAACCTCCTTGAAGCTTGTTGTATGTTATTGAGTCTAACAGCTATAGCTCTGTTTTCTTGATTTTTATGGGGCTACTGTATTTATTTAAAATGTTGAAAACTCTATGGTTCATACATAACATTTGATTCAGAACAAATTAACATAGATAAAAGATATGTGGCTCTAGACCTGTATGACCACAGCACTGCAGTTTAGATTTTCAGGATTTGGTTTGTCTGGTGTTACACACCAACAAATTCAGTGACTTTCTTTGACCTTTTTCCACAACAAATGAAATAACACATTCCAACCAGTTTTACATCACATTATCAATCAATACAGCTGTTGAAACCTCAGACTCTGGCCAAAAAAAGATGATCGTATTTTATGCCTCGTTCATCCAGGTGACATTGCACTTAGTGGATGCAAGTTTTTTTCCTGGGGAGCTTACAGTAAATGTGTGTGTAATATATATATATATATATATATATATATATATATATATATATATATATATATATATATATATATATATATATATATATATAAATTATTATTTTTTAAATTATTATATTACCAGTATGAGGGAGCATGAAAGCGATGACACCAAATTCAACACACCTGCTCCCCATTCACACCTGAGACCTTGTAACACTAACAAATCACATGACACTGGGGAGGGAAAATGGCTAATTGGGCCCAATTTGGACATTTTCACTTAGGGGTGTACTCACTTTTGTTGCCAGCAGTTTAGACATTAATGGCTGTGTGTTGAGTTATTTTGTGGAGACAGCAAATTTACACTGTTACACAAGCTGTACACTCACTATTTTTACATTGTAGCAAAGTGTCAATTCTTCAGTGTTGTCAAATTAAAAGATATAATCAAATATTTACAAAAATGTGAGGAGTGTACTCACTTTTATGAGATACTGTACACACGCATACATTATTTGCTACTATTTTGCTATTGCTTCACTTTATTTTAATCATAGCCCACATAGATAGATAATAGACTATGTAGCCTACATATGTACAGTTTGTATTAAAATCTCTTCAAACTTACTTATTAGTATTGTAAGTAGTTTTGTAAGTATAATGTTTTCCTTTAACTGTGAATTTTCTGGAACCAGTATACTGATGTATTGATGTACATCCTCCATAGGCCTGTGTGCTAATTAAATGTTCACAACTTTTGAAATGAATCCCCTAACAGCTAGCTGTAAAGTAATGAGTAGCCATAGATTATTTTTCCATTCCAAATGTTTTGGGTGCCATCCAAAACTATACTGTGCATCCAGAAAGTATTCACAGTGCTTCACTTTTAACACACTTTGTTATGTTACAGCCTTATTCCAAAATGGATTAAATTCATTATTTTCCTCAAAATTCTACAAACAATACCCCATAATGACAACATGAAAAAAGTTTGTTTGAAATATTTGCAAATTTATTAAAAATAAGAAACAAAGAAAGCACATTTACATAAGTATTCACAGCCGTTGCCCTGACAATCAAAATTGAGCTCAGGTGCATCCTTTTTCAACTGATTATCCTTGAGATGTTTCTACAACTTGATTGGAGTCCACCTGTGGTAAATTCGGTTGATTGGACATTTTTTGGAAAGGCGCACATCTGTCTATATAAGGTTCCACTGTTAACAATGCATGACAGAGTACAAACCAAGCCACAAAGTCCAAGGAATTGTCTGGAGACCTCCTAGACAGGATTATATAGAGGCACAGATCTGGAGAAGGGCACATAAATTTTTCTGCAGCATTGAAGGTCCCAATGAGCACAGTGGCCTCCATCATCCATAAATGGAAGAAGTCTGGAACCAGCAGGACTCTTCCTAGAGGTAGCCCACCTGGCCAAACTGAGCGATTGGGGGAGAAGGGCCTTAGTCGGGGAGGTGACCAAAAACCAGACAGTCACTCTGACAGAGCTCCAGCGCGTCTCTGTGGAGAGAGGAGAGTAACCTTCCAGAGGAATAACCATCTCTACAGAGCTCCATCAATTGGGCCTGAATGGTAGAGTGGCCAGATGGAAGCCACTCCTCTGTAAAAGGCAAATGACAGCCTGCCTGGTGTTTGCCAAAAGACAGCCGAAGGACCCTCAGATTGAACAAAGATTGAACTCTTTGGCCTGAATGGCAAGCGTCATGTCTGGAGGAAACAAGGCACCACTCATCACCTGACCAATACCATCCCTACAGTGAAGCATAGTGGTGGCAGCATCATGCTGTAAGGATGTTTTTCAGCGGCAGGAACTGGGAGACTAGTCAGGATTGAGGGAAAAATGAATGCAGCAATGTTCAGAGACATCCTTGATGAAAACCTGCTCCAGAACGCTTCTGGACCTCAGATTGGTTCATCTTCCAACATGACAAAGACCCTAAGCACACAGCCAAGATATCAAAGGAGTGGCTACAGGACAACTCTGAATGTAATTGAGTGGCCCAGCCAGAGAACAGACTTGAAACCAATTGAACATCTCTGAAGAGATCTGAAAATAGCTGTGGACTGACGCTCCCCATCTAACCTGATGGAGCTTTAGAGGTCCTGCAAAGAAGAAAGGGAGAAACTGCCCAAAAAATAGGGGTGCCAAGCTTGTAGCATCATACTCAAAAAGACTTTAATTGGTGCCAATGGTGCTTCAACAAAGTATTAAGCAAAGGCTATGAATACTTACAGTATATACACGTGTTTTTTTTTTTTTTAATAAATTTGCAAAGATTTCAAACAAACCTCTTTCATGTTGCCATTATGGGGTATTGTTTGTAGAATTTTGAGGAAAATAATGAATTTAATCAATTTTGGAATAAGGCTGAAACATAACAAAATGTGGGAAAAGTGAAGCACTCTGAATACTTTCCAGATGCACTGTAGATGTTTCAGCAGACATATATTATATATTGTACTAGAGCTATGCCCTTTTCATAGAAAAAAAATGGGATAAAATTTATTGTGCTTTGCTGTTCACTCAGCAATCAAGATTTTGGTAAGGCCTGTGGAAAAATTCCAACGATTAATTTAAATACCTATTGCTGTTTATGGATAAATTAAATATACAGTATGGGAAATCTGCCAGGTCTAAGAAAATGAATAGGATGTTGCTGTGGCTTAATTCTGGTAAATGGCAAACAGTATAACATGTAATAATAATTAGTAAAACATACAGTAATTTGAATCGATTTGACACAATCGAGTGTAGTTCTTGAGTTCTTGTAGACCATGTTGGGGGAAGAGCCAGTTTAGCAAACACAGTTTAGCAAACACTTCTAGTGTCATTTACTCACACAGTAAATGACAAAGTTGTTAGATAGTTATGTGATGGAATGTAATGGAAATAAGATTAATCAATTTAGTTTTTAAGCAGATACTGGCTGTCAAAATGTCCATTATTTCCTGCAGCACAGTCGGCATGGATATGCCTATTTCATTTAGGAACATCTGTAGTTTTCAGACCTGCATAGTAGAAAATGTGGAAATTTCTCCATGTGAAGGCTTTTTCTAGGCTACCACACCCATACACTGTGTGAAGCAAGTTCAGGGAGTATTTCATTCATATTAAATGTAGTTTAGTTCAGTATTAAATCACATTACATAATGAAATAGATAAAAAAAGACATTTTGAAGGCCAAGAATACAGGTGACTTACTGAGACATCACATTAGATTTTTTTTCTCCAGCAGAAACATGACATTAGTTGAACCAGTCTAGACATTAGTCTCTGTCTCTGTCTCCTTGTAGTGCCACAGAATGCTGACCAGTAGACATTTTTTTTCCTTTGCATTGGGTAGTTCTCAGTAAAGTGCTTTTGCTTCCTGACTATAATTCAGAGGCAAGTTCAGGCTTTAGTAGCACTCTCATTATTTGACCTTCACTTAAATCCATCATGCTGACATTTCCAAAGGTGGTTTGGCTTTTACCAAGGTAAAGTACTTTTAAGCTTTGTCTTGACTGACGAGCAGAGGAGCGCCTCATTAATAACCTCAATCCCATTTACACCCTTAGAAGCTATAAAAATATTTGAAACAGGCAACGACAGGAAGCAGCACAACAAACAAAACAATGAGATGTTTACAATCAAGGTATTTAAGGAGATTGCAGAAAAGGAAAGGATTGCATTGATAAAGCAGTGTTTTAAATTTTTGCCTCATGGGACTGGGTTCGGGTGAGTCATCCAGTTGTGGCTTTCCTTTTTATAGGAAATAATATGAAATATCAAAAATGAAAAAGCAAGAAGTTCTCCATCTTACTTCAGGCATGCTGGATTTTACTTTTTATTTACCTGTGTTTGGAGATGGCATCAGAGGCACCAGCTTGGTTTAAACGTTGTGATTATTGTCCAGTTTGGACTTATTCTACCACCTACCACTAACAATACACATTGTGTGTGTTCAGAGATCAGACAATGCTATCAAAATGAGTTTAAGCAAGATACGGTTTTGTATTAGGGTGCAGTTTAATATACTGTTTAATGCAACTACTGTAACAACATTTCATTGCGGAGGGGCTTTGAATATACAAATGGGAAATGGGATTGAAGGTTTTAAAATGATCACTAATTAATTGTTTAATAATTGGCATGGTGGCTTAGTGGTTAGTACATTTACCTCACACCTCTGGGGTTGGGTTCGTATACCACCTCCGCCCTGTGTCTATGGAGCTTACATGCTCTCCCTGTGCTTCGGGGGTTTCCTTGGGGTACTCTGATTTCCTCCCCCAGTCCAAAGACATGTGCTGTAGGCTGATTGGCATTTTCAAATTGCCCTGTGATGGGTTGGCATCCTGTACAGTTTGTCCCCTGCCTTGTTCCCTGAGTTTCCTGGGATAGGCTCGAGTCTCACCCCATGACCATGTGTAGGATAAGGGGTATGGAAAATGGATGGATGGATGGATGGATATTTTTGGACTGTTTTGCCATGTGCAGTTTTTGTCTAGCTTTGCTTTGGGGTCAGGGGGCATTTTCTCACCCAACTTCAAGTTTTGCTCCACTTGATGGTGCCTATGGAGGGCAGTATATACGTCATGAGTCATTAGTTATGATTGTTTATGTTTTTCCATTGCCTATTCTTGTTCATGCCACTGCCGTTCATCAAGGAGCTGGAACTCAGTGGATGATACTTTTCTGGGGTGGAATTGGTTCCAGGCCAAGCTGGAGTCATTGCATCCAAATGGAAAATATCTACAGAGACCTTAGTCTCTTTCTGATATAGCAAACTGCTCCAAACTGTGGGTTAATCATGAAATTTAAGGGAATGAGATGAGACACAGCAGATAGAGCAAAAAAAGATTGAGTTTAATGATAATATGTGCCTTAAATTAGATTATTAAGGGTAGGGTATGTTAGGTAAATAGAGAGCCTAATGCGGTTTATTCCTAATAGCGAATGCTGCATGCACTTTGGGTTGTGTCATTAGAGTGATGACTCAGTGGCTGTGTGCTGGGTCACTGTAGGCACTAACGAACAAACCTCAGGAGGTCTCAGGCTTTATTAGACACAAAATACATAACTATAGTGATAAATGGAGTGTAATGAGCGTCTGTTTAATATCATTCCCTGTTGATTCTTGTTCTAAAGTTAAGATGTGGACAAAGAAATCTGTATTTTTGTTTTGGAACAGCACAGTCTCCAGAAGATGCGTACATCTTACTGAATTACATAATTAGACAGAAAACATGGAAGGCTGGTGTTTAATAGCTGATAACACTCATTATGACAGCACAACCATCTATTACAATTTTAAGTGCGATTGTCACCACTCTTTATTCTCCTTCTTAATAAAGAGCAAGGGGAAATAGTGCTTCTGATATCTGATCATGAATACCCCTCTGTGATGATGTACACTCACAACTGAAATTAGCAGGCTGTATGAAATCTCCACGCTAATTATGAAGAACGTATGTAAGCAGGCTTTTTAATTATTGTGTTTGCCTTCATTCATTCACAGAGCTTGTCTTTATGTATGCATTCTGCTCTGTTTGTTAGAGTAAATAATGCTGACCTAAAGCTTACTCAGGGGAGGTAAAACACAAAACTGTAGGTTCTGTTGGTGTTCAGCAAACCCCAGGAGAAAAGCCATTTCAAATATAACTTCATTCTCTCCATTGTAGCCTTGTTAGAAGGTAGGTATTTACAGGAAAAGATTCTAGTCATCAGTTCAGTAGAGGACACAGCGAGATATAAAAAGCATCAGGCACCATAATTTGTTGTTCCACAGCTACATCTTAATGATTGCTTTATTATATGTTTAACAGATTTGAAATGAAGAAAATGAGAGAAGTGAGAGGATAGAAAAGCTGTAGTCTTTTCCTGCTGTGTAAGTGCTCCACAGGAGCGCAGCTTCGTGCCATAAAGTCGAGTTAATCCTGTTTAGAGAGCTGTAGCGCTTTCCAAAAAAAAAAAACCTTCAACTGAAAAATGTGCTCCTACTCTACATTAAATATGGAATCAAGATGAATTATACAAAGCACCTGCTCATTTGACATGCCATTAGGTGAAGAAGAAAAAGGTTAAACACACACACACACACACACACACAGATGCACGCATGCACACACATGCATGCAAACACCTGCTCGCCATCTAAGAGCTATTTGTAATTGTGCCTGGAGCTTTGCATTTATGAATCCACTGATAAATTAAATGTTTCTGTAACACTTTCTAAGAGGCCATATCTATAATGACCCATAAACACATTTGTAAAATGACATAATACATCCATAAACCATATACTGTACATTTTATATAAAATAGACTTAATAGTTAATTAAATTATGCATTCTGAATTGTGTTCATAACATATTACATTTACTCTTTAATGCTAAAGAAATACAGTCCCACTTTGCATAGTGAATAATATTTTGTCATATTATCATATCATATTTTGACACAACTGAGACCTGCGTATTAAGTGCTCATCATCTATTTAAATGTATTGTAGCCTGTGCATGTCCATAGGCAGAGTAGCATAATTTTTTTTAAATATACTTTTCTCTTTCATTAGCAAAGTAACATGCTATAAATGTGGCTGTAATTCATTTTACATCACAAGGTTGTTGCAACCTCACAGTTGATTGGTCAGAATTTGTTGATTCATTTTGTATAACATCAGCAATGACAATCAGCTGTAATTCAAATCACAGGATTTATGTATTAGAAAGGGCCCTTTCTAATACCTTAGTGTCTTTTTGTAACTCAATCACAGTCTACATTATGTAAGGCTAGTAATGAACAGATTAAAAAAATAAGTTTTTATTTACCAATTGTAAATTTGTTGATATGGTAAAGTTTCCTGTTAGGATAAATGTTATTTAACAATTACATAAGGATGTTCAGGTGTCCATGCTATGTTACAGTAAGTTTTCAGTACAGAGGAGTTTGCATTTTCTCGTGTTCTCTGTGTCATAAATGTGTTTTTTTGCATCATTATCTTCATTAAGTGGAAAAAAAGAGGCTGGTGAAGGAACAACTGTTTATAACCGCTATTAAAGAACAGGAACTAACTTGTCTAATGGACATTCCACTACATTAAATATCCATTAAATTACTTATAACCATAAAAAGCATGAATTGTCAATCATGAATGAATGAATGAATGAATGAATGAATAAATAAATAAATAGAGTAGTCTTTGGCAAATTGCTGTGGTTTAAGAGGAACAAAACCCTTTGGGAAGTGCTGTAGACTTTTCACCTTTTACAGTCATACAAAAGTACAAGTACCTTTTTTTGTGCAATGTCATTTAGCATAAAATGTCTTTTAAAATGTCACCATGGAATTCAAACCCTTGTTTAACTCATATTTGCAAGACACAGAAGCCCTAGTAAATGCACTTTTTGAGAAGAAGGATATATACAGCCAGTTTTTATACATACACCAGACCTCTTTGTGGCTTCACTGAGCTCAGGAGCTCATCCAGGACACTGTATCTCTTCAGGCAAAGATGCTTGAAGGAACCTGCTGATGTACAGAAAGAGTCCACTCTTGCTCCATTTACTCAGTGTGTTGCACGGAGGCTTGGGCTTCAATTTGCAAAGGTAACTCCAACAAAGCCTAGCTTCCTCAAAGATCTATGCAGCTGCAAGCGTGAACTGGCTAAAAATAATCCTGAACATGCAATGCGTACCGCCAGAGGTCAAAAGCGTGGTTTACTCAGATGTGTAGGGATGAAAATACGGGTTCTTACAAACAGATATCATAAATTATGTGGCTTTGTGTACAGAACATAAGTGATTCATGAACATTTCTTTCAAATAACCATGGGCTTGCATATTACATATATTATGCTAGTTCAAGGTTAATTTAAAACTCCATACACTATGTTAATATGATTTGCTTTGCATCTGCTTAAACAGTTCCTTTAAAAGCATTCTGGTCATTCATCTCTATCCTGGTCAGGGCCACAGTGGATCTGCAGCATATCCTAGTAACACAAGGCAGGAATCACAGGGTAATCCTAGTGGGTTTAGTTTTCCTCTCCAGCTTCTTCTGAACTCCTCAAAAAGGTTTTATTTTTTATTTTTTTTGCCCAAACCCTTTCAACTATCTTTTTGCTATCTGAAAATAGTTTACATACATAAATACATACATACATACATACATACATACATACATACATATACACACTGAAAGAAAAGGAGTCTTTTTCTTGTATGGGTGTGTACATATGTATCACCCATGCCAGCCTGTATGTGTGCCATGCTCACGGACACCATACTCAGTGTGACCTTTAGCTGGTGCCGACCGGCTGTCCTCCTCCTTTGGGGTGCCAGAGCTCCTCATGCATCTGATAATGACTATTATTGTGGCTAGAGAGAGCTGTGGGTACAGCAGAGGAGTGGATGAGAACGAAGATTAGTCCTCAATTACTCTGTCAACGCTGCCACTCTGACCAAGCTGAGTCAGCCTCAATAAGAATGGCTGCTTGGATGGACTAATTCAGTCTAGTTAAAGAGCAATTTGAATAGCATGTAAAACATTGACTATTTTTAATACCCGAATTTCATTGTGAAATGTCTGTTAAACACAGCTTTTTACATTAGCTGCGTTTACATGGACAACAATAATCCACTCTTAATCCGATTAATACCATACTCTAATTAAGAAACTACCATGTAAACAGCAATTTTTACTTACCTTAATCTAATTAAGGTCATACTCGAATTAAGCTCTAATCGAATTAAGAGTACTCCTGTTTTAGTCGCATTATGGACGTGTATTACAGACATGTACACACCTTAATCACATTATGAACGTCGTGTGAGAGTTTTCACCGCATTTTGCGACAGGACACGATCACACACATGGCAGTTTTGGCGAACAAGAGAGTTCCACCTCCACCTATACGGCTTCAAGGAATTGTCTATTAGCACATATAGCATGACAAATAATTAACTGCACTTAAAGCGTTCATATAAAAATTTAATAAAAACACCCAAAACTGTATACGGTACCATAACGAAGACGAACTGTATGTTGATAGGTGAAATTCTGGAGGGACATCGGAAGGCGTGGCGCGGTGACGTAATGACGTGTGCTGTTAATCTAATTATGATCTAGAACATGTAAAACGGGTACATGAGAGGAATATTCTAACAGCGACTCATGTAAAAACCTTAATCACGTTATTATCTTAGAGTAAGGTCAATTAGTAATAAGTAATAAGTAATAAGATTAATGCTGTCCATGTAAACGTAGTCAATGACTACAAACTCAGCCACAGTATTTATTAAAAATTAATTCAAATAAATAAAATTACAAAGGGGAGTAAATGAAAACTTTTTTTTTTGGATTGTGTACTATAAACAGTAGTCACAGAAGTGTATCAGGTTAAGGTAGCAGTAGAAGTGGCTAATGAGGACCATGGACCAATAGTACATTTTGACTTTTGTAACTACAAATGTAATGTACTGTTTCACCAATGTTTGTCATGTACATGTATTAAATAGATTCAAATGTATGTAGTCTAGGCAATGGGTGTCCAATATGTAGCAAGATGGCACAGTGTGTAGATTGATCCCGAGCTTAGGTCACTGTCTGTGTGGCGCTTCTGTTCTTACCGAAGACCCCGTTTTAGTTTGAAAACAAAAACGGGCCCAGAGCCCGCGTGTAAACAGACCAAAATGAAGACTTTTGAAAATGAAGGCGTGGCTGCCCACATTCGTCCCCTGATTGGGTTTTCTGGATCATTGTGTATCCTTCCCTGATTCATCAAGCCCCTACCATATGACTATTACTCTACCTTGATCGTATACACAACAACACAAAGACTGAACCGCAAGCTTTGCTGGCTTTGTTGTCATTCTTAGCAGCCATTATGCAGTAAAATTCTGATTTTTTTTTTTTTCCCCTCCCCCCCTATGTAAAAAAAAAAAAAATTTTTATCAACCCACCCCAAATATTTTTTTTTCCCCCTTTAACCCAAAAAAAAAGGGCCCCCACCCCCCAACCCCCCCCCCCCCTCCCCCCCCCCCCTTTTTTTTTTTTTTTTTTTTTTTCTTTCCTCTTTCTTTGCGATGGTCATGTGACATGCGTATTTGGTTGTGTAGTGTGGACGGAGATCGCTTCTGAAACACAGAGGAAATGCCAGTGTGGACGAGGATCATTGTTTTAAACAAAAACGCACTAGTGTGAACAAGGCCTGAGTGGGTTTCCTTTAGCAGGTGCATTGGTAATGCTAAATTGCCCTGGGTGTGAATGAGTGTATGAATGTCTGTGCATGTTGCCTTGTGATGTGTAAGACATGATTGCACAGAAATGTATACTGAATGTTCTAATGTATTTTTAAAATATTAAATGTTTTGCAATAAAATTTAAAAGGTAAAATGTCAGATTTTAAAGTGAAATATTTTGTATTTTATATCTTACAGTGCCTTGCGAAAGTATTCGTCCCCCTGGAACTTTTCAACCTTTTGCCACATTTCAGGCTTCAAACATAAAGATAAAATTTTAATTTTTTGTGAAGAATCACCAACAAGTGGGACACAATTGTGAAGTGGAACGAACTATATTGGATATTTTCAACTTTTTTAGCAAATAAAAAACTGAAAAGTGGTGCGTGCAAAAATATTCGTCCCCTTTACTTTCAGTGAATATGTATTCAAAAATACATAGATTAGTCATTAGCTGGGTATCTTGAGTTCTCTAGCTAAACACCTGAGAAATCATTCACTAGTTTCCCAACAAAGAACAAATAAGTGCTTTACCTGGAAAAAAGAGATCAGTCCTGAATCCACTTTCTTCTTATAGTTTCAATGACTTTTACTCACAGTGCAGTTTTGAATGTTTGAACAGATTAGGACAGCTTGATTTGTTTAAGGGGCACCAAATGTAAAGAGTTCAATAATCGGTTCTATCTGACAAAAAAAAAAAACATTTTACTCCACTCTGAAACATTTAGTTAGTGATTCATAGCAAATAACAGTTTAAAGTTTCTGCATACATTTTAAATATAAATGGAAATGTTAAATAAAAATGGAAATGTTAAATAGAATGTTTTTAAATGTTTAATATTCTCTAGCTAAAGCTAAGCTAAATGTTTTGTTCTGATGCTAATGTGCACCACCGTCTTGGAGTGTGCGCCATCGGGAGTACATAGGGCTGGTAAGGGTTGCCAGTTTGCCATGTATCCAAATTTACTTACTGTGACAGTACATACTGCATTCGATTCGGTCTCCGCCATGTTGGCGCTACATCCGCCATGTTGGCATTGTAATGTGACCACATTTAAAAAGAGCCAACACTGCCTTCAGCAAATTTTTATTCTGACAGCTCTTCCGCACCAGTCCTGTCGACTGATGGGATAGCGCAGTATCCATTGGTTCCATACTGCAGATTTTTGGTGGAGGAAGTAGATTATATGAGAACTTCTCGCCTACTGTTTTATGAATACTGACATAATTCAATTTATTTGTATAGCGCTTTTTACAATAGTCATTGTCTCAAAGCAGCTTTACAGAAATAAAAAACAGGTATAAACAGTCAGAAACATCTAAAGAGAGACAAACAGGAACAGATAAACAGAGACAAACAGGTAGAAAACAAATACTACTACTACTACTACTACAAATACTAAACAAATAATACTCCTATGGTGTACTACTTTTTGCCTACTGAATAGTCGGGTAATAGGGTTATTCAGATGCAGCTCATATCTTTGCAGTCTCTCTGAAAACTGAATGATTCTGTATACTGTACATAGACTTACACTGTCTGCATTAATATTTCCCTTACTTTGCCATAGCCTCTGTTTGCAGAAACTGATTTGATTTGATTCTGATTATTTGCTTTAAACCAAGATCTTGGTGACCATGAACTGTTTTTAACCAGCACAAAAAATGCCAGCAGTGGACTTACTTTTTACATCCTTAACTTAGTTCCAAAGCTAGCACCTTTGGCAAAAAACTTGCAAACCTATGGGACTCAGAGTGCAGGGGCAGTTAACAATACATTGAAGTTTAACATTTACATTTAAATTAAATATTTATATTTAATATTTTTATTTATTCATATTTTAAGTTTACAATGAATCTTACAGTTGCCATCAAAATTATTCAAACCCCATTGCAAATCAGGTTTATTATCAAAATTGACAGACTTTCAGCTGTTGAACAAATCAAACAAAAGCAATTGAAATAGTTCAACACAACGAATGATTCAAGTGGTTTCCCCAAATTAAACTGAAAATACAATTTACAATTATTTCTCCAGTTTCAAAATTATTCAACCCCTTCATTGCAAGCATCTTTAGTACTCAATACAGCACCCTTGTGCTGTTATGACCTGCTGCAAATGAGATGCATAGCTTCTGGCAGCGTTCCAGAAGAATCTTAACCCATTCCTCATGATCAATGGCTTCCAGTTCAGTAATATTCTTGGGTTTGCGTGCTGCAACCGCCTTCTTCAAATCCCACCAGAGATTTTCTATGGGGTTCAAGTCAGGTGACTGTGATGGCTCTGTAGAATATTCCAGGACTTCTTTTGCAATCAAGCCTTTGTGGAGTTTGATCTATGCTTGGGATCATTGACCTGTTGGAAGGTCCAGTGATGCCCAAGAGCATCACCAAGCCACCTCCATGCTTGACTGTGGACAGAGTGTTCTTTCTTCTTTCTCCAGGCATACATTGATACATCATGCTGAAAAATTCCAGTTTTGTTTCATCACTCCACAGAACAGAATCCCATAACTTCTGTGGCTTATTTATATGATTTTGAGCCAACTTTTCTTGTGCTTTTGGGTCAGTAGTGGTGTATGTTTTGGAGTTCTGGCATGGAAACCTTTGGTGTTTATTACGCGCGTTACTGAAACCTCAGTGCTTGTTGCCACCAAGTCTTGCTGCAGTTGTTTTGCAGTCACTCAAGGGTTTTTCACAACCTGTTTCTCAGAAATATGGTTGCAGCCATCAATAACTATTTTTTTCTGCCCCGTCCAGGTAGTGTATGCTGTACAAACTCCTAGCAGTTCAGGTATTTCATTTGTTCCAGCTCAAGCACACCTCAAGCGACTAATGAAGCCCTTGATTAAGTTGTATCAGGTGTGCTTAAGACAACACCTCTTTTGCATTTGGGTTGTTGTGAGGGAATCTATTCAGGGGGTTGAATAATTTACAAAACTGGAGAAATCATTATAAGTTGCATTTTCAGTTGAATTTAGGGAAAGCACTTTAAGCATTCATTGTGTTGAAATATTTCAATTGCTTTTGTTTGATTTGTTCAGTGCAAACAGCTGAAAGTCTGTAAATTTTGACAATAAACCTGATTTGCAATGGGGGTTGAATAATTTTTTAACTGTAAAAATTTTTGTCAGGAATCACTATCTAAAATGTATCAGAATGGCCTAAAAATTATGATTAAAAAAAGAATACTCATTTTTAAAAAATACTTTTTATACTTATTTGTTTACCTCCTTACCTTCTGAAAACCTAGTTGCTGGTTCTCTCCAGTCACCGTTTGTCAGACTACTTTCATGCCTAATGTTGGGGCGTGATGACATTTGACATACAGTATTTGAGCTGGCTGTTTTAACTGAATTCTAAGTAAACATGTCTTTCATCCTTTCTATTTAATAATTTACTTCCCTACTTTTATACCACCCATTGCTGTGCACTTTTCTCACATTTCTACCCTACTAAAGTAACACTCAATAAATGTCAATCTGCCAAGGGGTTGGTGTTTGTGAACCAATCACAAGTTTAGAGCTTGCAATCATGTCAAAGCCTAACTAAAATTAATGAAATGCCAGTCCACATGGGCGCTATCATAAATTTACATCATATTAATTTCACTCAGTGATTTTTTTTTTTAGTGTGGAAAGATCCATATTGCTCCAGTCACATTTCATGCTATATTACAAAATTTGAAATTCCTGTAAAACCTCCAGCATGCAGGAAGGATGTTTATTCCCTGGTGGCATATGCTCATTTTTTTGTAGCCTGGTCTTTTTATAACAGCATTAGCCAAGCTATGCACCTTCCAAGCAACATATTCACAATGCTTTATGGCTATGTGAGCCTTCTTTTAATTCCTTTGGGACACATTTTTTATGCTTCCAGCAATTGAATTCCTAGGGAAGATTTACAGGGGCATTAGTGGCTTAGGACAGATGAGGCTCAAATAACTGGGTGTCTTGAAATTACCAGGCTGAGGAGAAGGAAGAAGGAGGAGAATGAACCAAGCTGAATTGTGTGGGAAAGCGGTTTCCTTTAGATTGTGAATAGTTGTATAGCATGAGATCGTATTTTGCCCAAAATTATATACCTGTGGATCAGAGCAACAAAATACCATTTAATTCCCCTAAATTTAACATAATAGCTGGTTCATAAAGGTTAGAATAAAACGATACATTTTGAATCAGCCAGTACTACAAATTGATACAAAATTTACATTTAATAGATTTCATTCAACATCTTGAAATGAGTGCAACATTTCCTTATAACTGTTGGTTAAAAAAAGAGAGATTTTTAATCAACAAACCTGTGTGCTATGTGAAAGCAAACATTTCTTAATCACTTTTGATGCCATTGTTTAAAGCTTAATTCTACCACTGAATAAAGGACATCTTCTAAGTTTCCACTGGACTCTGTACAAGCTTTCTTATTGTCTTCCCAACTTTTATCTTAAAGGGCACTTTGCTCACAATTGCTGACTCACCCCAAAAGTGTAATGTGTAAAGAAAATTGTTGCTCAAGAGAGAAGTCGCACTTGTTCTTTCTGACTAGCTGTTTCTTCTAACTCCGCAGCCTGAGGGAATTCTGTTCAGTTACGGGTGAATTGCTGACATCCAATTCTCTAGGATGAAGAATGTGCTATTACAGCTAAAGGCCCACACACTTGTACTCCATGCCTCAGTGTTCATATTTCCTTTAACTGCACTCATATGGGAAGGAAAGAGTCCACATTAAAGGCAGCTGGCAGCTCGGTTCATTTCTCTTGCTGCTGTAGGAGTGATAGTGGATTAATTTGATAGTAGCCAGCTTTGGATGGGGATAGTACCTTCAGTTTGGCCAGATGGAGAATTTTGCCAGGCTGAAAAGTGGCTAAATATGAACTGGTTATGGCTAATGTCTCATTAGCAATGCTTTACACAGCAATCAGTGAGATTAGTGAAAAGATGGAATTACACAGAGAAGAGAGGTGCTACAGGACTCATGAGGCATAGACAGTCAAATATCCATGCCCAAGTTCCTTCTATTTCAGGGACCTTGATGGTACAGGAGTAAGCATGGGGCATTCACTATAATAGCAGAACATGCTATGCAATGCCAGAGATTTATATATATATATATATATATATATATATATAAAATATATATACACACACACACACACACACACACACACAAATGGGATATTTACTATAAAATTAATTTGAGACAAAGGCCACAAATAAAAATCTGATGTCATTGTTACTGTATTCTTCTGAGAAAGGACTTACGTAATCCATGTCATACCCAACATTCGAATCATATCGGAATAAAGCTATGTACACAGACCTTTGGCAAATAGTAATCAAAATTACCTGACCAAGCCTGGAATGGAAACCATTTACTGCTGTGCACCTAAGTAAATAAAGAATATCTACTTAATTTAAATTATAAAATATTTTATATTGAATTACAACTGATCAATTGCCCATCCCACTTTAACTCTATTAAATATTAGGAAGAGGATTAATGTTTAATATAAACATGACTATATGCTAATTCTATCTAACAGATGAAAACCAATACTAACATTTTTATCTAGTAAATGAAATGGCAACATATGAAGGCTTCCACGTAAGAATAATTGGACATTTTCCCCCTTTCTCCCAAATTCTTCCACATGAGTTTGATTGTAGCATCAATTCCCAGGAATAAATTGAAAGGCCCACACCTGATACAACTCATTAGTCACTTGAAGACCAAGACCAACTGATTAAACAAGTGGAAACAGGTGTGCTCTGCTTAGTTGGAGTGAAAACCTGCAGCCACACTAAATAAAACCAGATATCTCAACGCGGTCGTCTTCTACGACTTTAGTAGAAATTATAGTCTTATGAAGCTTCTATATAGAAGTGGCTGATTTCTTTGGTTTCTGGTTCTGACTATCAGTAGTGCATGCAAAGATTGATGGGGCTGCATCTATTTTAGTTACAATCAGAATTATGTGTCTGTATGTTTAATCTTAAAATCCTTAAACTCTTTTGCCTTGAAGGAATAGATGATTTTTATATATTTTTTTATTCTGATGATAGCAGCTAACTTTCAAAGCTTTGCTTCTAGCATATTCAATTAGAATTCACTGACTCCGATTAAAGACATTTGTTAATTTCACAGAAAATGTAGCTCCCTACTGACTTTGCAGTTCTACACTGCCTTGCCTTGAAGTAGATGAGAATAAGGATTCCGAACTCATCCATACTGTCACTTAGTATCTGGAATAAATCAATATGGCATCTCAGACTTGCAGGAATTGAAAGCAACAAACTAGATCTACTCTTGTTAGAATACTTGAATGTGTACAGTGGGGTCCAAAAGTCTGAGACTATAGTGAAAAACTAAAAAAATTTTTTTTTTTTCTCTGCATTTAAAATAGACAAACGTGTTTGAAATATTATCCCTATTTAAATGTAAGCACATTTGTGATATTGACCATGTTAACTGCTTTGTACAAAAAGGTGATTTTCCTCATACCTAATCTTTTCTATTGAAGCATATCTTCAGATGGCACTCTAATTGGTTTAATATAAAATTAAGGACAAGGTTGTGCACAAACTTGCAGAGTCTATGCCAGCTCGAGTGTACACTGTCATTGAAGTAAAAATGGGACATACCAAATAATAAGAAACCTGTGTAAATATTTAAAGATGATACTTTTCATTCAGGTTGTTGTGAATGATATAATTTGTAATAAAAATTGTTGTGTTTAATTAGAAAGAAATGCTAAATTGATAAATTCTCACTAGTGCTCTCAGACTTTTGGACCTCACTGCCAAGGGTCTTATTTGAGTGTAATTAAATCAAATACTTGCGGGGTTTTTTTTTAAACAAAATATTTAACTTCACAAAGTTTATTTTTGTCTCTGTGCCAGTTAAGACAGTATTTACAAATTTTAAAACATACAATTTCAACCTCCTATATATATATATATATATATATATATATATATATATATATATATATATATATATATATATATATATATATATTTATTAATGCTTAGTCATCAGCTATCTTTAGAGATAGTGGAGATAGAAGAGCATCCCTAACCAAATTTTTCTTTAGTTTTCAATTCAAATGAAACAACGTGATTATAATATACAAATTCTGCGAGCCAAAACATATGTAGATATGGGCATTTCACAACTCAATGTCCAACTTGTGAAAATACATGTACAGCAGGTAGCTAGCTGAGTGAGCTACTCTAGCTAGACATATATTTTACAGCATGAAAGCTCAATATTGAACATAAGATGTCACTTCAGTGTTCGGTAGTGATTACCTGTTGTATTAAATATATCTAAGTGCTATTATAGCCTGCAGGTAACACTCAGGATAATGTGTAAGGAATATATTTGCAGGTTGCTAAATATTTATCTATGTATCTAGGAATTAAATTAATATGTTTGAATCTAGCAAGCTGCTGAAACCCGAACAGCATTTGGCTAACATTACCATTCTTTATCTACAGTTGATAATTGACGTGGCGTTCACTTCAGCATAGCTCACTTGGTTAGTTAACATAATTGTTCAAAATTGCATTAATTAGATATAGAACATTTTCAGATTAGTTGTCAATTGTAGACATGTAAAAAGTAATTTGTAAATTAATTGAGTCAGGTTTTTTAGCAGCTAACTTAAACTATTTACTTTTCTTGATCACTACTTTTACTTTAGTTAATTTTTAGTACAGTGGCCACTCTTTCACACAGGTCATTTTGTCTTGTACTCTTTCCACGACTGCTAAATGGTTTATTGCACTGGACAACTGATCCCATGACTATTCCACTGTGTAGCTGTTCTCCTTTAATAATGTCGCCCATCAGTTAGCATGGACCTCTGGGACATTTGTGAAAATGTTATTGTCTGGGACGTTTTGGTAGAGTGTAACTTAAATGTAGCGTCGGTGTCAGCTCAGTGTGCTGGGCTTTTTCCAACATAAGAGGTTTTGGCATGGAGGCGGAGGCCCTTCACCACAAGCTGCTTCATTACTGTCAGGATCCTCAGAGAATATGCAGCATAATTAATGCTTCCATGATGAATTACACGCGCCACTTCCTAACATTGCCGATGCCTGCACTTTTTTTGAGAAAATAAATTAATTTACATCCCCGCCCTCCTTCTCACTCTCCTGAATGATTTACTCTGACTTTCAGTGATTAAAAAGTCACAATATTTACAGCCCTAATAGTTGGGGTCTGTTTGGGCAAATTATCTGCTGCATTGATACTACTTACTGCTTTCTAAGCGGTTCTGGGTGTAGCTGGCTCTGACAAGTGATGGCCTGTGTGATACTCACAGGTGTTTTGTTCATGCTTCTCATAATTAGTCAACTCTACCATTAGCAATGCCCCACAGCCGAGTCAGCAAAATTGAACCTCTCAATGCACACAATTTCATGCTATGTTAAACTGCTGCCATTTGTCTATGACTGGGACTGGAGCTAAATATGGAGGTATTAAGTTTCTGTTTTTTCATGCTTCATAAAACAATCGATGTGTTTATTACTTTGAATTTATATCGTATAATTTTCTGTGTGTTGCAAGATGTTTGCAAGAAAAGCGTGTGGCAAGTGGGTTTTATAAGTAATTGATAGGATTAAGTAAAATTAATGATGTGGATGTGAAACAGTAAATAAAGTTAAAATAATTATCTGTTGTTTTACTGGACTTCATCAACAGCTATTTGCTTGTTTTTTCTAGGTATATGGAACAGAAGAATATTGTGACTCCAAATTCAAATGTTTTTGTAACAATTTGCACCTTAGGTCAATCATTTGTATTAGGAGACGAAACGTAATGTTTTACTTGTAATATCAAGTTTTGTTATGAAATTTTCCATGCTGACGTAAACTAGAACACCTTGACAACTGATTTTGTAGATCAGTCTACTTTGAGTATGTTAGAGTTACACAATGTTGATCTGACTTAGGTCAACATAAAAAAAAAGGAAGAAGCTGACGATAATTTGAACAAGACTTTGTAAATGTTTATGTAGGTTTGGGTCAGTTATCATGGTTTATGTATATTTCATGTAGCCCTGTGAACACTACCCGTAAAGATGGAGTTGCCAAACTAGGGGTTGCGACTCGCTGTGGTTGATTTACAAGTAGGGTCATGAGAGAAACTAACTATTATCTTTTTTGTTGTATTCATTTATTTAAAAAATGTATGCACTCTAACTTTGAAGATATATTTTGTGTACTACTGAAAAAGCCACATTTCAATAGACAGTACATGATATATATTTTTTGTCCTCTTTGAAATCCTGACATTCTTGTAAAAGTTCAGCATTAAAAGGGACACATTTCTGCATTCATCTTCCTCTGCTAGTTCCTTGACAACATCCAGTTAAAAAAACAAAACAAAGAAAGGCAAATTAAATTGAATTTACCCAAATATTTATTGAATTTGGGTAATGATAAATAAATATTGAATGAACGAATGAATGCCTTTATTGTCACTATACACATGTACAATGAAATTAAGAACCACTCCTTATTTTCACGCCAACATATACATAAAATAAATAAGATAAAAAACAAAATAAAAAAGATGTATACAACAACACAAAATAAATAAATAGTACTGTGAATTCAGTACATGTGTGTATTTATAATGTTTATTGCTTTTGGGAAAAACTATTCTTGAGTCTGTTAGTCCTTGTTCTGATGCACCTGTAACGTTTCCCTGAGGGCAACAGATTAAACAGATCAGAGCCAGGGTGAAAGCTGTCCTTGATGATGGTTTTTCCTCTGCTGAGGCAACGGGAGGTGTATATGTCCATCAGGGAGGGGAGAAGGCTTGTGATGTTCTGTGCTGTTCTTCTTACTCTCTGAAGCCTCTCTAATGAGGAGAAATGCCAAGGTTTGGAGTCATAGAACATTTCATAATGTCTATTTGGGTTTGTTTGACAAAACATTGCTTTAAGTGTTGTTTAGCAAATTAAATAACCCATTACAATTCATGCACCGTTTATCCAATTCTACACTCTTGAGTATTTTCCTCATTTGTGCTAAAGTGTGGATCCAGTTGTGTTCAATAACATGGAGGCATTAAATGTTTTTCATATCCTCATATTCAGCAGATTTCAAAGACCCAGCTACACTTTACCTGAGGTTAGAAGACTCTCAGCCTGTGCTGAAAGAGATAACATTCAAGATGTTTATTTTGCCTCAGTCCAACATCTCGCACAGATTATACCTCATCAGTTTGACAGTAACCCATTTCAGTGCCACTGCTTACTGAGCTCTACTTACAGTGCTTCACAACTCTTAAATTCTACAGTCAGAGAAGTCCAACTTTTATTCTTCTTCTTTTCTAATCTGTTCCCTCTCATGAAGAATGGCAGTTGCCAGATTTGGCAAACAGCTCATCCTATATTTTCTTCTCAATCCTACACTCCTACACTTTTCAGCTTAGGATAGAGAGTAAATCGACTGAGATAAAGGTAAAAGGGTTGTTCATGTTAGACGTGTGACAGCATAGACAAGATTAAAAGAAATGTCAGCATAGTATCTTCAGACACCTCACCCAGCTGCCTTGTTAAGATAAAGTACGTCATCTTAGCACCCAGTGTCTCAAGTCTTTTCACAGCTAAATTTAAAAATCATCTCATCATGCCACCAAAATCCTGCATATGTTCTGTAAGATGCAGGTTGAAATTAAAGTGGTGACACTGAACATTCAATTTCAAGTCATTTCTACACATCATTGATTTAAAAAATGTTTAATAACAAGACCTGCCGTTATTGACTCTGTGTGAAACAGAATCTCTTTTGTTGAACTGTATATGAACAATTACTCCACCTAAGACAATGGCTAAAGATACACTACCAGTCAAGATTTTAGACTTTTTTTTTTTTTTTTTTTCTTCCACATTTTAGAATAATGTGGTCATCAAAACTCTGGAGTAACACAACTGGAACTATGGGAATTATGTTATGATAAAAAAAAAAAATCCAAAATAAATTAAAATAATTTTGTATTTTAGCATCTTCAAAGTAGACCCCCTTTTTGCCTAGAATTTCCAGAAATGAATTCTCGCCATTTTCTCAACTGATTTTTTAAGGATGCTTTTTTATTAACAGTATTAAAGGAGTTCCCACTGATGCTGGACACTTATTGGTTGCTTTGCTGAATATTTAAAATATTTATCTTACATTTAAAAAATATATTTTTTTGAAAATAAAATGTTCATTTTGTAATGAAATAAATGAATGTTGGCACGATTATATTACACCGATTTCAAACATTTAATCATACACCTTCAGATCAAAAGATTTTTTAAATTAATGAAACATTTCAGTCATGTCTCCAAACTTTTGACCCCCGGTAGTGTAGCTCATTTGAGAATTGAAGAAAAGAAACACCGTAAAAAGAAAGGGAGTGGGGGAAAAAGCAGAAAAGTGAGCAATTATTCATAGCATGAATAATGCTCCACTGTCAGCTCTGGTAAATGTATCAGGAAGTGCTCCATCCTGAATTTACAGCACTCTAATTGGATGAACATACTGTGTGGAAGGATTTCATTTGCAACAAATTAGCAGATCTGATGGTCTTAAATTGTTCTGCACAGTTTTCTCTGCAGTATTCTTCTCTCCTCTCAACACATTCTATCCAATAATTTAGCAACACCTTGACTTGAGTCTCATTTTTGTTTAGTGCGGCTGCTGCTGATTTTTTATTTATTTATTTATTTTTTAAAATTTTTTTACATTTATTTTTTTATTCTTCACCTTTCACAGTCTCTTTCCCTGGCATTTCATTTCAGCACATTGTGCTGCTGTAATCAACACATTTGTTTGAATATGTGTCAAATCTGAAGAAGAAGCAAATAAGTCTCCATAACAATATCTGCACATACAGTAACGGTGCCTCTCATTATGAAAAAGTTGCTTCACTCTGTTAACTTACAGGAGAACTCAAATGAATAGATGTGCACACAAAGGCCTCAGATTCAATATCAAGCTACACTTCAGGCACACTGTTTCCACAGCAACCTCACAGTTGAAACTCATGCTTGTTGCGTACATGTCTCAGCACAGTCCAAAAGGCCTTGGTCAATTATGAAATGTGTTGCACCTTCAGAAGCCTTACTATACCTTTAAAGGATGGCATATCTTGAGTACTCTTCCCTTGTTGTCGGACTCTGGCAAATTTTCAGGGTGAAAAGCAACATTCAGGAGAGCCTTTCTTTTCCAGCACACTAGGTCTCATGACAGCGCGAGAGCTGATGTGAGTGTAAATAATCCATCCTGCGGCGGTTGTCAGAAAAGGAAGAGTACAGACTGTCAGCCGCAGACAGAGACGCCACTCAGTCTGAAACTCTGATCAAATGCTCCTCCTTCCCTCCTGTATGGAATCAAAGAGGTTCTATCAGCTCTCTCACACCAGACATCTGCTTGCATCTCTCTCTCTCTCTCTCTCACTCACACACACACACACACACACAGACAGAGCATACATACAGCTGATGTCCTTGTACTGTAGTTGGTTGTGTGTTGGATGGCTGATGATTAGTGACTACTTGTCATTCATGTCTCCACCTGATTGATGGTGTAACATCCACTAAATACTATGTCAGGGGTGTCACACCTAAATTGTGCTAAAGTCCTGTTACCTTTTCGTGCTTAACCTTTCATAATTAGTCCATGGCATTAAATAAAACAAATTGAAGTAGTCATGTTATGCACCTGTGTTTGATGTTACCACTTTTTTTACTAGTATCATAGACTGTGAATAGATGAGATGTCTGTTTTAAGTTTAAAGAAGGGAGAATAAATAATGTTCATAATTCTCTGTCCAAGTGTCTTTAAACATTATCTTTGTCATCAACTTGGCTTTTGTTTTGAAAGGCTGTTAAAACACTGTCTTTTCAGAGGCTCTGGTACACAAACTGCATTTTTAACCCTTTCATGCATTCTGAAATCCTGATTTATTTCTCTGTTTTACTGTTCTTTAGGCATAAAAAAAATGTTGTGCCCTCATTTTTCTTTTACATACATTTTTCTAAATGTTATTGAAGTGTCCACTCCAGTGGACTACATGTGTTTAAATGAATAATTAGTGTCCACTCTATTGGCTGTTATGCAGTTATTCTTTTGAAATCCTTGCAATAACCGGAAAATGGCTTTTACTGTCCACTGTAGTGACGATTATGCATGAAAGGGTTAAAAAAGGAGTTGCTGAATTATGGCAATTTTGTGATATATTTATCAGTTCTGCTGCATTATTTTGGAGTGCTCGATTTGTGCATTCACACTAAACTCCCAGTGGGCGAGTGAGATGGTTCCATTTTCCCTTACTGTGAAACATCTGTGTTTGTTGGTTCTAGATATTTATTCCTACTCACAGCTTCTGAACCAGCCAGAGATATTTGTTTGAAGACAGTCCTTCTGACACTATAAACAGTCATGTCTATACAGATGGTAATGTTGAAATTTGCAAGGAATTCAGGAAACTTAAAAGGTAACTTGCTTTGAATAAGATTCAATTATATTAGATTCAACTTTATTGAGTACAGGCACTAATACAAAGTTAGCAGTCTAGCATCTAGTGAAGTGAAGAGTAAGCAGATAAATAGAATGGCAAAGTATACATGTACAGTGAAACCCAGTGATGAATATAAGCAGTGTAAATATAGTGTAAATATCAATCACAGGGAATAATGTACACACTCATTCACACTTAAGGGCAACTTACAGTAGCATTGCCAATCCACCAAACACCATGTTTTTGGAGGTGGGAGGAAACCCATGGATGCAGGGAGAACATCCAAAATTCCACCGAAACTCTGGACTGAACCAAAGACCCTGGAGTTATGAGAAGACAACTGTGCCACCTGAGTGGTAATTATGCATATAATAAATATTAATTTATATTTATATATATATATATATATATATATATATATATATATATATATATTGTGTGTGTATATATATATGTATTTTTTAAAGTGTGATATAGCATAGTAAAGACTGTGCAAAGGAATATATGCAAAAGATTATGTGCAGAAACAATGTATTTTTAATATGTGAAAACATGTGCATGTATATCTTTATTCATGCTTTGTTTGCATTTAGTTCTGTCTGATTACCCTAGACAAATTATTTGTTCTTGGTCCAAAGAGGAGAGACTAACAGTGTGAGGTTTGAGCCATATAAGAGTGTTGCAGACCAAATTCGGCAGTTTCTTGTGCTCTTTTGATGCACAGTGGAAATGTGGTAGTAGGCATGAAGCCGTGTGACAGGTCAGGCTCAGAGAGCACCACTCCTCCATTTCATTATCATAGCAGAACAAAGTGGTGCCCCATTGCTATGTGCCTCACCTGTCACCTCACTGTGCTGCTCCCTGTATGTGTGTGCTTGTGTGCATACTTCATCGGCAGGTGATCCCACTACAGTATGGGAGCATGTCAGTGTGTTTGTGTCCAATTGTTGGTTACAGCTGGATGAATATTTGATGCTGCACTTCAGCATGAGCACTTTTCCTTTCCTGTTGCAGGAGCTCACACACTCATCTGAGAAAGGAACTAGGGCAGTCACAGCATGTAAAGGGGCTGCAGGTGGCTCAAGGATTCCTTGGAGGTTTGATTTAACTGTCCCGGCATATCTAAAAATGAGCTACTTTGGTGTAACTTGATGTCAGGATCTCCCATGTTCCTTGCTGCATTAAACTTTCAGTCTAATTGATCTTCCCAAAGGCTAACTGGCTCTTTTGTTCAACATCGCAGAATGCATCAGACTGCTAAATAGGGCTGCAAGGCAGAGAGCAACTATAAAAGCCTCTTCTCTGTGACCTGGCAAAGGCTTTTTTTTATCTTGTTCATCATTGCTTCAAACTTCTTTTCTTTTCTTTTTCAGAAAGCTTTTAATCTACACTTTATTTTAAGGCAGCAATTTGCTATACACAGAAGATACATTCAGAAATAGAGGCGCAGTGGTACATTTTCCCGACCTATGTGTGCCGACTGTCATGATGCTTGGCACTGTGCACTGTATTTTGTTTTTTTTTTGCCCTTCATCAGCAACAGCATGTGCTTGCACATCACCAGCTGCCTGAAAGCATCCATCACTACTGCTCATAAATCTGCACATATTCTCATTTTCAGATGTCATGAAAAATTAGACACACATTTCTCCCATTCTGCTCAGATTCAGGAAGATTAGTACAACATTGGGTAAGATAATGGTTTACTCATCTGGATCATCATTTCAATCCCTGATTCTTTGCAACATTTATGAATTTCCCTATACATGCACCAGCTCATAGCTTCTGGTCTGATAACTGAGGTTGTAGAGACCATGATGAACACTATAGCACTACCCAAGAGGAAATTTTATGCACTCAAGTAGTGACTTTTTGCATTGTAGTGTGAGGACTGTCAGCTAGACCAAGTGAACTGCGCAATTGCTACAGTCCTGCAGGACATTTCTCAGCAGGGTTTGCTCCTTCTACAATCAGGGACTACATGGCCACCATTTTAGCCAGCCATGCCCCTGTTGATGAAGCCTCTGTGGGGCAACATCCTCTAACTTTGAGATTTATACATAGTGTCAAGTGGCTGAGGCCCATCTGCAGAACATTCATACCATCCTGGGACCTTTCTGTGGCCCTTGAAGGTCTGTCAGGAGCCTCATTTGAGCCTTTTGGAGTCAGCCTCTGAGATGTTTCTGACTCTAAAATAGCTCATCTGCTGGCCTTGAAATCTCTGAAATGTGTACATCTACAAGCTCTCTCTGTTGCCTCTTCCTGCCTTGACTTTGCCCTTGACTTTGGATTAGCGAAGGCCTTCCTATATCCTAGTCCGGATTATATTCCTAAAGTGCTTACATCTGCTGCCCAGCCAGTAGTACTGTAGGCTTTCTGCCCTCCTCCATTACTCACACTGGGACAAGAGAAATTGCATCTACTGTGTCCAGTAAGGGCTCGCTGTACTTATGTCTAATGCTCCGGCCAGTAGAGTAAGTTGGAGTAGCTGCTGGTCTGCTTTGGAGGTGACAGTAGGGGTGATGCTGTGTTGAAGCAGCACATGTTTAATTGGATAGTGGAAGCAATCTCTTTCGCTTATGAGGTACACAGTCTTGCTATGCCTCTGGGCATAAGGGCTCATTCCACTAGGGGGGTTGCCTCTTCGAAGGTTTTGTCTAAAGGGGTACCCTTAGAGGATGTATGTGCTGCAGTGGGATGGTCTATGCCACACACATTCATTTGATATTACAACCTGAATATACCTTCCACCCTGGGCTCGAGTGTCTTACAGTGACCCTCAGGCTCAGACCTTTTGAACAGGCCATGCACTCAGTATTACAGAGTGGGTATTCTCGTTCCCACAGCATATAGCTCATGCAAGATTGTGGTTGCTCATGCAACCCTTTGAAATGGAACATATGGGTTACCCCTGTTCTTTGAGAAGGAAAGAAGATAATGCGTATCTCTTTCATACTGGGGCATGTCTATGAATTGCGTCTTCATGGTTCACAGCCGTTTTTATATCTTTCAACACGATTAATTGCCATGTCACCTGATCACGGCAGGCCAATAAATAGGCATGATGTTACACAAGCTTCAGATACCAGTCATGCACAAGGGTGCTTCCCACAGAGTACAGCTCATGCAACGTCAAGTTCCCTTCTCGGAGAACAGGGTTAATCCAGAGGTTTTTGGAATACAAAAGAAACCAGAGAACTCTAAGGAAACCCATATGGACATGCACAGACATTTACATTTACATTTATTCATTTAGCAGACGCTTTTATCCAAAGCGACTTACAAATAAGCAAAGCAATACATCAAGCAGGGAACAATACAAGTAGTGCTACTATACAAGATCCATTAATTGAATACCAGAGGAAGCAAAGTGTACAGAGTAGAGGTGTAAGTGCAAGTCTGTGTTTTTTTTTTTTTTTTTTTTTAGGAGATGGTTAGGTGTTCACGGAAAAGGTGGGTCTTTAGCTGTTTTTTGAAGATAGTGAGAGACTCTGCAGTCCGGATTGAGATCGGAAGAGCATTCCACCACTGGGGAACGGTATGTGTGAAGGTTCTGGAAAGGGACCTTACGCCTCGCTGAGTGGGAACTACTAAACGTCGGTCGCTAGTCGATCGCAGATTGCGAGAGGGAATGTATGCCTTCAGGAGAGAGTTGAGGTAGGAGGGTGCTGTTCCTGACAAGGTCTTGTAGGTGAGCATCAAGGCTGCAGACTTGATGAGGGCAGCTACAGGAAGCCAGTGGAGGGAGATGAAGAGGGGTGTGACATGAGTAGTCTTGGGCTGGTTGAAGACAAGGCGCGCTGCAGCATTCTGAATCATTTGAAGGGGTTTGATGGAGCTGGCTGGGAGGCCTGAAAGCAGTGAGTTGCAGTAGTCCAGTTTAGAGATGACAAGAGCCTGGACTAGTATCTGTGTAGCCTGTTTGGTGAGGAATGGTCGGATTTTCTTGATGTTGTACAGGATGAACCTACAGGACCTTGCAGTTGCTGAGATGTGGTCTGTAAAGGTCAAGCCCTCATCAAGAATTAGACAGTAACTTAAGCTCAAATTCACACTGAGGATCCTTGAGCTGTGAGGCTTTGTGTGCTTTCCTGGTCCTAAAATGTAAGATATAATGTATAAAATATTAAAATATGTATTGTCTTCATTACATGAGGATTCAGGGTTGCAGTCACCTCACCTAATATCAAATGTAGTGCCATCAACAATCAAGGTTTTCAAATACTGTATTTCTGGTTGCATAATTCTTTACCATTATGCATTCATAAATGTATTGTGATATGAATTGGAATATAATTTACAAATTTAACACAGGTTAAATCAATATTTAAGTGTTTATAGGTTGTTTTCTCCAGAGTCCTTAAATATTCAGTCCTTCAAGAGTGTTTCCCTATTACCGAGGGTTATTAGCTTCCTCTATTAAAATCCTTTAGGAAGCTAAGAACCCCTAATTGAACCGCTTCTATAACTATACTGTATCAGACATCACTGGTAAATGCCCCATGAGGACAATGTCACCCTTACTCAGTGTTTAAGAACCTTTATTTTCAGTGACAGTGTGTGTGTGTGTGTGTATATATATATATATATATATATATATATATATATATATATATATATATATATATATATATATATATATATATATATATATATATATATATATATATATATATATATATATATATATAGATATATATATATATAGATATATATATATATAGATATATAGATATAGATATATATAGATATATATATAGATATATATATATATAATATATATATATATATATATATAATATATATATAGATATATATATATATATATATATATATATATATATATAGATATATATATATATAGATATATATATATATATATATATATATATATATATATATATATATATATATATATATATATATATATATATATATATATAGATATATAAATATATAAATAAATAAATAAATAAAAATTATTAGCTGGGAACTTGTAATGCCATTTATGAGAACTCTAGATGTTTTATGAATATATTAGTGGTGGTTGGATTCATGCAGATGCTGTAGCTCAAGCAGTTAAAGCATTAATGTAAGCATTAGTGTTCTTAGGAATCTAGCAATAATGGATACGCACAAATAAAAGCTCAGTTTTTAGGTTTGAATTTGGTTAATTATGCTGAATAACTTTCAGCATGCAAACCGGATACACATTTGCAGCTTCTAGATATAATTGCAGGTGTTCCCTAATGATGCCATTTTATTTACTAAGCCAACTCTCCATGGCCATCTGCATGGGCAGGAAAATGCCCTGAAATAATGGCATTGCAAGCAAATAAGTAACTACATGTGTAATTATTTGATTTGTGTTTCTGTTTTGCTTTATAACAATTGGAAAGGCTCATGAAGAACAATGAAGGAAGTAATGAATACCTAACCATGCAGAATACATTTTTGCCAGTGCAAAAGAAGGGTGTGTTTAATGGGCACATTTTCTCACATGGCTTAAAATAGAGTGCCTTGGACACCATATCTCAAATGATATTACCTTTTCCCATTTGTATTACACTATTCAGGGGAAGTGTGAGAAGGGCATTGATTTCTTTCTGTATCACTTATACAGATATACAGTAGCAAGAAAAAGTATGTGAACCCTTTGGAATTTCATGGTTTTCTGAATACATTTGTACTAAAATGTGAACTGATCTTCATCTAAGTCAGGGGTATTGACAAATGTAATGTGCCTAAAAGAATAACACAAAAAAAATTCTGATCTTTGTGTTCAATAAAGACATGAGTCATTCAACATTCAAAATGGCAGTGGAAAAAGTAAGTGAACCCTTAGAATTAATAACTGGTTGACTCCCCCTTGGCAGCAATAACCTCAACCAGGCACTTCCTGTAGCTGTAGATCAGACCTGCACATCGTTCAGGAGGAATTTTAGCCCATTTTTACTGGCAGAACTGCTTTAGCTCGGTCATATTCTTTGGACGTCTCATGTGTATGGCTTTCTTCAAATCATTCCATAGCATCTCTATTAATCATCTGGGTTGAGGTCTGGGTTCTGACTCGTCCACTACAAATGGCAATTTTTTTTTTCTGAAGCCATTCTGTTGTGGACATGCTCCTGTGGTTTGGGTCATTGTGCTGTTGCATCACACAATTTCTACACCACATGTGTCAAACCCGTGGCCTGCTACATCATTTTATCTGGCCCGCGAGAATGTGTTGGGTACATGATTGTCTTAACATATGTTTTACGGGTTAATATTGGTGTGAATGGACGGCTGTAGCCTCTGCTCTAAGCGTCTCTTACCGCCGCGGATGGGTTTACATTCGAGTCAATTGAGAACCCAGAGCATTTCATAAAGATGTGGAAGGGTCCCTTTTGTGTCAGTATCAGATGCCTAGGGGTATGACAAAGTGTTGGTGGTCGAGGATTATGGGTGGTGTAGGCCTTTCCGCTATCCAAAACATGCCAATAAAACTTTATTGATCAAAAGTAGTACCTAGGGCCACATAAACTACATCTGCAGCAAAGTTACGTCAAGGCGATCTGGAATTGAGAAATCTCAACAAATTAACCTCAAAATGTCCAAGAAGAGAAAAATTGATGCACAAGGAAGGCAGTTTCACAAACGATGGGAGAACGAATACTTGTTTGTACTTCAAGGTGAAAAACCAGTATGTCTTTTGTGTTAGGCGGTGTCAGTCATGAAAGAGTACAATCTACGTCTGCATTTTGACACCCAACACGGAGCTAAGTATGGTAAATTTAGCCTCCAAGAAAAACAAAGAATTGTAGCAGAATTAAAAGGCAAACTGCAGTCGCAGCAGAATGTGCTCATAGTTCACAGCCAAAAATGATACAGCACTGAAAGCTATTTTTTTTCGTGAAGAAATTGCCTGAGCTTCAAAGTCTTTTTCAGAGGGTGCTGTTTTGAAGCAGTGCATGCTAAAGGTGTGTGAGCAGGTGTGTCCCGACCAGATACAGACTTTTCAAAATGTTAGTTTGTCAAGAAACATCATCATGGACCGAGTTAAGGAATTAGCAGGAAATTTAGCAACACAGCTGGCCGAAGAGACACGCAGCTGTCTAGCTTTTTCATTAGCTGTGGATGAAAGCACAGACAACATGGATACAGCGCATCTATCCATTTTTATTAGAGGCGTGAAGCCGGACCTCTCTGTCACTGAGGAGCTCTTGGATGTAGCTGTCATGCATGGGACCACAACGGGCCAGGACATTTTGGATGCAGTGGAGAAGTCTGTAAGTAAAAATAAATTGCTGTGGGAAAAGTTGGTGGTACTAACTACAGATGCTGCACCTGCAATGTGTCGAGGAAAAACAGGCTTGGTTGGACTAATGGTTGGACTTGAAGGAGAAATTGCAAAAAAGTAACTGTCACACGCCCCTGATAACGTATCACTGGATTATCCATCAAGAATCTCTGTGTGGAAAGGTTCTGGAGCTGGATGAAATTATGAACACGGTCATGAAAACGGTGAACTTTATTCGGGCGTGTGGCCTGAATCACCGCCAGTTCCAGCTGTTCTTGCAGGAGGGGGCCTCTGAGCATGAAGATATGCTGTACCATACAGAAATAAGGTTCTGAATGAAGTTAAGGGTTAATATAATAACTTGTTTAAAATATTGTTCTTTATTTGGTTAAATAGTTTGACTGATTTCAAGTAATGTGGGTTTCAAACTGAACATTTATTTTTACATTTGTGCAAATGCATATGTAATATTTGTAAGTTGAATACATAATAAATACAGTAACAGTTATTTAACAATATAATAAGGTGTAGTTTAATTTATTTTAAATTACATTGCATTTTGTTACATTCATACTGTTAATGTGGCCCATCAAGGGCAACCATTATGCTGATATGGCCCTCGGTGAAAATGAGACAACCCTGTCTACATAGTTTCAGCAGACATACAGACATTCTCACATTATCCTGAAGAATTGTCTGATATACTTGGGAATTCATCTTCCCCCTCAATGATTGCAAGCTGGCCAGGCCCTGATGCAGCAAAGCAGGCCCAGATCATGAGGATTCCTCCACCATACTTTACGGTTGGGATGATGTTTTCATGATGATATGCCGTGCCCTTTCTACGCCAGATGTAGTGCTGTGTGGTTTTTGCAAATAGTTCAATTTTAGTTTCATCTGTCCAGAAATCATACCGCTGTGGAGTGTCAATGTGCTCTTTTGTAAACTTCAGGCATGCAGCAATGTTCTTTTTAGTAAGCAGTGACTTCCTTCGTGGTGTCCTGCCGTAGATACCCTGCTTGTTCAATGTTTTTTGTGTATTGTTGACTCATGAACAGAGATGTTAACCAGTTCCAATGATGCCTTCAAATCTTTGGCTATCATTCGGGGTTGTTTCTTTACCTCAGTGATGAGTCTTCGTTGTACTCTTGTGGTCACTTTGACTAGGCGCCCACTTTTGGTAGAGTAGCAACAGTCCCAAAGTGTCTCCATTTGTAGAATGTTTGCCTAACTGTAGACTGGTGAATTTCTAAAGTCTTTGAAATCACTTTGTAACCCTTGCCAGCTTTATGTAAATCAACTATTCTTGATCCTCTGAAAGCTCTTTTTGGCGAGGCATGGCTCACATAAGCATGTGCTTCTTGTGCAGAGCAAACTCCAAAAGTTTGAGGGGTTTATATGAGTCAAAGTAGCTGTAGTCCGCACCTCCAAACTCATCTTATTAATGAGACTCCAGGTCTTTAAAAAAAAAAAAAAGCTGTTTTGAGTATGTCTTTGCAATTAAAGGGGTGGGGGTGTCTCTCTCTCACTCACTCACACACACACACATACATAATTTTTTTTTTCTTTTTTTAAAAAACCAGGGTGCAAACAGTCATTGCAGTGTGCATTGATTTAACAATGCACCCCCCCCTTCACTAGTAAACAGTGCAGCCTTGTATTGGACAGATTTCCTAGTTCAACTTCATTTTTCTTTACATGCCTTTATATATATGTTTGATAACCAAAACACAGTAGTGCACATTGGCCATGGTTCTTGGCAGTCTGAAGGCCATGTGCTGAACTCTTCTGTTCTGAATCCTTTTCTTTGCTTTGTCAGATGCAAGTACTAAACAAAAATGATGCAATCAAAGGCCACTGCACTGTTGATTGCAATATAAATGCTTTGAAAGAACTTGATACAAATAATGAATAGGCAATGATTGTTCGGTAAAGATGGCCAAGTTTCAAAAACACAACTGCAAACAGGTGCTTGCTAAAGTTTCATCTGAGCACCTGCTTGTGTACCAGTGGACCAACATTTTCATTCTGTTCTGGAGACAGATCCAGCACTGGCTGAGTTCATTATCTTTAAAGGCCAAACTCATATCCCATATTCCAGTCTCCCAATTCCACTCATTAATGAGTTTCTCTCTTTTATTGATCATAGAGCATGCCAAGCACACCAGCGCTAAATTGATTCTGATAGCTCCTGCTGACTGCAGGGTCGAGTGGCCAAGCACAGAAAAATATCAAACACCTACACCGACATCTCAATCATATGCTTGGAGCCTGAGATCACTCTGAATGGCACAATGGTTCAGTTAGGCCAAAAAAGATTACTGTTTTCTTTTTTTTTTATCTGCCACCCTAATTTGCACCCTGAAGTGTTATGTCCTTGAAGATCATGTGTATTAAAATAAACAGACATGACTAATGACTTTTCCAGTCAGAGAGCATGTTGAAAGACATTTTTCAGAAGACACACAATTTCCCTTCCTTCTCTCTTGGGGCCTTAGGTTTAATCTGTCTATACACATTCTGATACATCATGCTTTTTAATGTCCTGTGATGCATCATTGATTTTATTAGAGTTGTCTAATTAATCTCCCAGACTTAACCAATGGCTTTAAAGTACACAGTCCTCACAGCAGTGAACACTCAACTGTCTTGAAAGGTAAATGGATGATATAAGTGGTGCTTGTTTTTAACTGCTGATTATACATAACCAAATGTATTACTTTAAGGGCTGCTACTGGGGGTTTTGTTTAACAAATACACAAATGTAGCAGTTAGAGAAATCCACACATGCCTCCAGAAGACACAAAACATAACTTCCTTCTGTAATAACTGACAAGCGCAACTCACTGGAAAACCATCAGTGGTGAACGGTGACCTGAGACTTCCATGAATCTGGGGAACCACTTTAGTTTTAAAAGGCAATCAAAAATAATAACCATGAAACTCTGTTCATGAGAGACAATTTTCCTGGCTGGAAAATAAGCTGGCAGTTATTTTGCTTTTGTTTTACAACTGTATTTTGCAGCATCCTTGAGCATTGCAGGTTGGAATATGAAGGTAATTTTTCCTAAAGATTTCTCTGCTAAACTCTCCACATATTAGCTCTTGTGGGGAAAACCAACATCTTTATAAGCCTCTTTCAAATGCTGTTGATTTCCGGTACAATAGTCTCACTGGATGCAAAAGCTGCTTGGCGAAGAGCAAAAGCAGAAAGCAACAAATTAGCCAAGCCCTTAAGAGGCTTTCTCCATTTGATAGTCCAGGCAGTCTGGCACCTTTTGATATGTAACATACTTTTTCTTCAATCTAACCTCTTTACTATTACAATGTAGCGCACTAGTTTTTGCGAGACTGTCAGATCAAGCGCTAGCTGTAAATTGCCTGTGGCACCCCGGGCAATGATAATTGCAATAGCTGAAGAAACATAAGGAAGCACACTGCCATAGATTGCCAGATTGCAAAATGATTCCCCTACAGCTGTCTGTCTGGTTTACCAAATGCTTTGTATATTATAGACCTCTGCAATATGGTAAAGCAAACCAGCACACTGAATACACGCTCTAATAGTTACAGGGGTGGTTGACACTGCAATGCTTCTGCGAAACTGGTTCTGGGTTCTGCTTTGCTTAATGAGGTCCTTGGCATTGGAGCTCTGCTGGTTCTGAGCCATGGCTCTTATGTGAAAGATGGATAAAATGAATAAAAGCCTTGCTGTTAATGCCCAGCTCACTTCATAGTTGTGCATTGCTGCTGTGTTCCTGATGGCACGTTTTGTGTGAACATTATATGCTAACATATTTTCACAAATCAAGTTAACATAATCACTTGAGCGTACTGTCTTTCAATTATGGAAAATAGTTCCCTCAGTAAAGCACTCCAGCCTACATTACGCTCTATAAAACCCTGATACATTATATGCAGTGCAGTCTCTCTGAAACTGGGCAGTGACACAGTCCTTTTAATGGTTGCTCTGTAATGTGGTGCAAGCAGGTGTATAAAAACTGCTGAGAAATTATACTTAAGTGAAAGTATAGATAATGTGTCAAAATCTAAATCAATTAAAAGTGAAAATGTACTCAGTGTTTTTAACTAATTAAATTATGTTAATATTGTGCTTCCATGTGAAAAGTATAAATACATTACTTATCTGAAACTGCAATTACACCATTTTGGCTGAAAACATCATTAAGTGTTTAAGTTATAGTGTCTCTCATTACTAATGCTATGTAGACTGATAATGAGTTAATCAGAAGTAAACCGTCCTGTAAATAATGTATAACAATATTTAGCTAGAATTTGACTTGCTGCCTAGCTAATTTATGTTAGCTACTGGAATAGATGCTAGTCTAATGCAGGCTTAGCAAAGGAAACATAGAGGACCGCTATCTTACAGTAAATCAAAATGCTTTCTTTTTATAGGTGTTGATGTGTTCTTTCATATATAAAAAAAGTCGCTTAAATTTTTTCTCTTTGCTTGCTCCAGTAAAGTATCAATACCACCAACATTATACTTATGTATAGCATCAGAGTACAATTACTCAAATACTTTCCACCACTTACTACCTGGGTTCTTGCTATCTCCACCATTGTTGACTGTATCTTTAGAATAGTCATGTGACCTGTTCTTTGTGTTGGTGTGTAAAAGTGTGGACAAGGAGTAACTGATTTCATATTATGTGCCATGCAAACATTCTTTACGGACGACTGCCTCAGTCTTTGCAGAAGACTTTCTACATCTACCTGGGATAGTATCATTTGCAGCTCTAGTATTTAAACTGGGTATGTTATCAGACAGAATGTTTCAGAATTGGCTGAATCCTCAGTACCTGTCAAACATATGACAGATTGGCATCAATAATAGTGTGTGAGCACGATGAGAGCTAGGTCTAGGTCATGTTTTGTCCCTCCAAAGAATAAGAGTAATTCTTATTTGTAATAAAGTACTGTAACACTTGATATCGAGAATGTGATGAGATTGATATACAGCCTCAACAAGTTCAGAAGTAAACTGCCCTTGCTTGATATCTCTTGTTGTTTCATCTTAATACAGTATATGACCAGAATTTTGTGGACACATGACCCTCACAGCCATATGTGTTTCTTCTCCAAACTGTTGGCACAAAGTTGGAAGCATACAGTTGTCTAAAATGTTTTTGTATGCTGTAGCATTGTGATTTCCTTTCACTGGAATAAAGGGGCCCAAACATATTCCAGCATGACAATGCCCCTGTGCACAAAGTGCGGTCCATGAAGACATGGTTTGCCAAGGTTGATGTGGAAGAACTCAGGTGTCCTGCATACAGCCCTGAACTCAATCCCACTGAACACTTTTGGGATACAAACCAGGCCTGCACACCAGACCTTCTCACCTGGCATTAGTGCTGAGCTTCTCACGTTCTTGTGGCTAAATGAAAACAAACCCCCACAGGCATTTTCAAAAATTTTGTTGAAAGCCCAGAAGGCAGTGGAGGCTAATATAGCAGCAAAGGGGTAACAACTCAATATTAATTGAGTGGGATGGGATGTTCAGTACTCAGGTTTCCACAAACCTTTGGCCATATAGTGTAGGTAGTCCTCTTAATTTTTAAACTATCATGCTCACATTGATATTAGCAAACTTACAAATGTGCTTGCAAGTTGATGCAGCTTTAGGGCACTTTTTCCATTTAAACCGTTGACATATCCATTCAAGACATCACTTGATCAGTGATCAGCCTTCAGGGGTCCAATCAATGCATCTGGGGCCCTCTGGCAGATAAACAGCCCCAATACATTAAAAGAGCCACCACCATATTTAACCGTGGACATAAGGTACTTTTCCATATGGCTACCTCTGTGTATGTCAAAACCACCTCTGGTGTTTATTGCCAAAAAGCTCTATTTTGGTTTAATCTGACCATAGAACCAGATCCCATTTGAAGTTCCAGTAGTGTCTGACTTTCTGACCCCCCCAAGACACAACTAACTTCTGCAATTCTCCAGCTGTGATCCTTGGAGATTTTTTGGCCACTCAAACCATCCTCTTCACAGTGCATTGAGACACTATATACACTCATCCTCTTTTTTTATTCACCCAGGTGTACTAAAATTTTTTATAATATCAATGGGAATATACTTCAAATATATTTTTCTCATATGAATTAATAATAGACTTTTTTTTGATAAACCTGTGTTTGCAAATATCCATAAGTGCAAAGTATTATTGTGATTTTTTTTAAAAACAAAATATTAAAAAGTTAAACAATAAAGATAATTTTTCACCGACTTCTTTGCTCATATTTTCCAAGGGTGCCTATATTAGTGGAGGGCACTGTATGTCTTGGGAATGATCTTGAATGTTTTCTTTTGTTATTGTAGTTCATGAAGGAGAGCAGACTGCAACCTGTGATCCTCTCTGCTGAACAGGTAATGCACTGCATAGTGGTTGAACTGAAAAACGGTTAACGAGCAGGTGAATAAGGCAGAGTAAAACTATGTAATTAGTGCTTTTGGATAAATTAGGTCAATTTTTCCTTCCTCTGCTGAACTTTCCTAATGATGTAGTCAGAATTGGTCTCCCAATTAAAATCTGGAGAAATTATGGCTCCAAGAAATCTGAATGACTCAACCCGGGTGTAAATATGATCCAGTAATGAATAGGTGTAACTGAGGGTACTTTCACTGGATGCTGTATATCTTCTTATTTCCTACCATGTAGCTTGTTTGCACTGACTGAAATGCATATTCATACTGCCCCATGAAGATGAGCTTTATTAGCATTAACAATTCTTTGATTCTCATTGCATTTGGTTTCATTGATATTACAGTGACATTTCCATACCTCAAATGCTAATGAAACCTCAAAAGATGCAGAGAAACACTGTAAGGTTTGTTGGCTCCTTTTGTGTATAGGTCAAGTGGCTTTTTATTGTAATTTCAACCATATACAGGTCGTAAAGTATAAACTGAAATGAAAGAATATTCCTCCAAAACGATGGTGCTGCATAAAACAGCACAGGACTACAAGAGACTACACAGAAATACAGTGAGGGAAAGAAGTATTTGATCCCCTGCTGATTTTGTACGTTTGCCCACTGACAAAGAAATGATTGTCATGTATCGAGGGGATGAGGCACGGAAGCAAAAGCAGGCTGCCGGTATTAACGTAATGTTAAGGGATGTTCAATAATAATCGAGAAACAGGCAGTGGTCAGGCAATCGTACAAACAAAGCATAGAGGGCAAGAGAAAAGCGTGGTCAAAGACGTAAACGAGGGTCAAGGGAACTAGGAAAACAAAAGAGATGAGTAAAGGCTTGGAAACGCAGTGAATGAGTCAACTGAACGTATACTTCGCAACTAACTCCTGGGTGAATGACTCCTTAAGTAATAGAGGTGATTGTGTGTGATTGCTGACAGGTGAGAGAGATCAGAACTCCAGGGAAGGTGAGCGCATGCGTGCATGGGAGGTGAATGTTGCTTCTTGGGAAATTGAGTTCTGACCAGACTGGGATATAACAATGATCAGTCTATAATTTTAATGGTAGGTTCATTTGAACAGTGAGAGACAGAATAACAAAAAGAAAATCCAGAAAAACGCGTTGATTTGCATTTTAATGAGGGAAATAAGTATTTGACCCCCTCTCAATCAGAAAGATTTCTGGCTCCCAGGTGTCTTTTATACAGGTAACAAGCTGAGATTAGGAGCACACTCTTAAAAAGAATGCTCCTTATCTCAGCTTTTTGCCTGTATAAAAGACACCTGTCCACAGAAGCAATCAATCAATCAGATTCCAAACTCTCCACCATAGCCAAGACCAAAGAGCTCTCCAAGGATGTCAGGGACAAGATTGTAGACCTACACAAGTCTGGAATGGGCTACAAGATTATTGCCAAGCAGCTTGGTGAGAAGGTGACAACAGTTGGTGCGATTATTCGCAAATGGAAGAAACACAAAAGAACTGTCAATCTCCCTCGGCCTGGGGCTCCATGCAAGATCTCACCTCGTGGAGTTGCAATGATCATGAGAACAGTGAGGAATCAGCCCAGAACTACACGGGAGGATCTTGTCAATGATCTCAAGGCAGCTGGGACTATAGTCACCAAGAAAACAATTGGTAACACACTATGCAGTGAAGGACTTAAATCCTGCAGTGCCCACAAGGTCCCCCTGTTTAAGAAAGCATATATACATGCCCGTCTGAAGTTTGCCAATGAACATCGGAATAATTCAGAAGACAACTGGGTGAAAGTGTTGTGGTCAGATGAGACCAAAATGGAGCTCTTTGGCATCAACTCAACTCACCATGTTTGGTGGAGGAGGAATGCTGCCTATGACCCCAAGAACACCATCCTCACCGTCAAACATGGAGGTGGAAACATTATGCTTTGGGGATGTTTTTCTGCTAAGGGGACAGGACAACTTCACCACATCAAAGGGACGATGGACGGGGCCATGTACCGTCAAATCTTGGGTGAGAACCTCCTTCCCTCAGCCAGGGCATTGAAAATGGGTCCAGCATTACAATGACTCAAAACACACGGCCAAGGCAACAAAGGAGTGGCTCAAGAAGAAGCACATTAAGGTCCTGGAGTGGCCTAGCCAGTATCCAGACCTTAATCCTATCAAAAATCTGTGGAGGGAGCTGAAGGTTTGAGTTGCCAAACGTCAGCCTCGAAACCTTAATGACTGGGAGAAGATCTGCAAAGAGGAGTGGGACAAAATCCCTCCTGAGATGTGTGCAAACCTGGTGGCCAACTACAAGAAACGTCTGACCTCTTTGATTGCCAACAAGGGTTTTGCCACCAAGTACCAAGTCATGTTTTGCAGAGGGGTCAAATGCATATTTCCCTCATTAAAATGCAAATCAATTTATAACATTTTTGACATGCGTTTTTCTGGATTTTTTTGTTGTTATTCTGTCTCTCACTGTTCAAATAAATCTATCATTAAAATTATAGACTGATAATTTCTTTGTCAGTGGGCAAACGTACAAAATCAGCAGGGGATCAAATACTTTTTCCCCTAACTGTAGATAAGACCATAATAAAATAACTAGATAAGAATATAAAGTTATATGTATGCACCAGCCAAGTAACACCTAACCTGCTAATTAGTAACACTCCACATGAAGGGTCTAATTAATTTATACTAATTTATACTGTTTAAAAAAGCCACGGATTAGCCATAGTTAATACATTTGTCAACTCTTTGTTAAGTAGTAGTTAAAAAACTATATAGATAAATAATTAGCAATGAGTCTCAAAGTACACTGTTCGCTAATAACTTATAAACTCATTACTTACTTCTCAAGGCCAGTGAATAGGGGTCATGTAAAATTGATGGAAAAAATATGGTAACTTACTAATATGAATGGTTTAGTGTTAATTAAGCTAATGAACTGTTGATTAAGGTACAGATCTAAAGAAAACATTTTTGCTTCATTTCGCAACCTTGTAGAACTTCAGTCTTGTGCATTTCTGGACATTTTCTATCAGCTACTCCTCACTTTCAGTTGCACTAATACTGTAAAATACCTGTTGAAAATTCTGCTAATTATCAGCAGTTTAATAAACAGATTTCTACCTTCACTAACAGATCATTTGCTTAAATGATCATTAGCCTAAGGCCCACATCTCATCTACTGTGGGTAAGTTTGCATGGTTGAATGAGCATACCTATTTATCAATTCATTGACTGTGTGATAACCAGTGATAACTATCAGTTAAGTTTAGTAGTTAATTATATGTTATGTATTGCTTTGTAGCAGCCGTTCGACTTTGGTAAAGGTTATTGAATAGTTGAGTAATACATCAACTATTTAATAACCTTTACCAAAGTTGAAGGGCTGCTACAGAGCAATCGATAAAGTGTAATTAACTACTAAACTTAACTGCTAGTTAAGTTTAATAGTTGAGTAATACATCAGCTTGGCTAATTGGCTAATCATGACGTACATCCTGTAGCATAATACACTGTACATTTGCAACCCTTCAGCCAAGGGTAGTGTGGTTGTATTTTGTCCAAACTCAAAGTTATACGAACTGGTATGAATGCTAGCCTCACCTTTACCACAACCTTTTCCTATGTCCTGAATCATGCAAATTGTTTTGTATCAAAATTTAAAAATGACCTTACTTATAATCTATACACTTATCCATCTAATAGCATAAAGCCTGAAACTATTGTCAGTGACCCCAAAGTCATTCATTTTAAATCTAATAAATAAGAATAATACAAATTGTGTCTTATATAGTATTATTTCAGTAAATATATTTTATATACATACACCAGCCATAATATTTAAACCACCTTGTGCTGCCAATAAAGCTCTGACATCATGGCATGGACTCCACAAGATCTCCGAAGGTGTGCTGTGGTATGTGGCATCAATATGATCCTTTAAGTCCTGTAAGCAAGGTGTGGCCTCCATTGATCGGACTTGTTTGTCCAGCACATCCCACAGATGCTGGATCGGATTGAGATTTGGAGAAGTTTGAGGCCAAGTCAACACCTTGAACTCTTTGTCATTTTCCTCATACCACTGCATACCGAGAACACTCCCCAAGACCTGCCATTTTGGAGATGCTTTGACTAGTCCTCACAGCACGTCCATTGTTGAAGTCGCGCAGATCCTTACATTTGCGTATTTTTCCTGCTTCCAACACATCAACTTCAAGAAATGACCGTTCACTTGCTGCAGCCTTTGACAGGTGCCTTTGTAAAGAGACAATCAATGTTATTCATGTCACTTGTCAGTGGTTTTAATTCTTTGGAGTTTATATACTATGCCAACTACAATTCTATCTCAAGAGATATGGATGGTATTATAAAACTAAAATAGAGAAAGTAAATGGTTTGATTTCAAATAGTGATTCTCTGTGCAAGTGTCTTTGAATTTCATATCCAGTAGATGAATATTTCTTCCTATTTACTTGCCAAACCTTCTTTTAGAAATCATTTCCAAAGAAGCCAGTGACTCTTTAGTAGTCAAAAGCGCTTTGGTAAGCGATGGGGTCGTGCCGTCATAAGCACTGGCTGGTGGAGGGGCTGCTGGCGCCCGCAGTACTGGATTAATTGTTGTTATCAGTTGTTTCTGAAGGCTGTTTTCTGTCTCCCCAGGGCAAGAAGACGGTGCCCTTGTCAACTGTGCCAAGAATGCAATCAGTGTCAAGCAGCCTTTGCCTTCTCAGGGAGGATTAAGAAAATCTATTTACCCAGATCCCTGTTTTAAATACAGTACATCTCTCACAAAAGACTGAAAAGTGCTAGAAAATTCCATTTTCTTTCATTTATATGCATGCTTGTGTGTGCATTTGTTTGGGTGAAGGGTGCATGCATGTAATCATGAGGACATTTGCAATTAATAATATAAAATATTTTATTATATTTTATGCAGCAGTGATTCAAATTCAACAAGCAAAAAGTACAATGAACTAAAATAGAAACTGAGATAAAATATACAAAATTGACTTAAAAAAGCCTTTGGCACGTACAGTTGAAATAAAAATTATTCAACCCCCATTGCAAATCAGGGTTATTGTCAACATTTACAGATTTTCAGCTGTTTACAATGAACAAATCAAACAAAAGCTATTGAAATGCTTGCACGATGAATGCTTCAACTGGTTTCCCAAAATTCAACAAAAAATGCATCTTATAACGACTTCTCCAGTCTCAAAATTATTACATGTGGCCGCAGTACTCACCTTGCGGTACCGCCTATAAACATGGCGGACAAGGAATACAATTCCTGGCCATGCCCGCATTCAAGTTCGCCGGAATATTGATCATGAACACCTGCGCGGCATCATAAGTTATAAAAGGCCTTGTTAACTTCAATGTCTCGCAAAGTAAACGCTCAGCAGCCTCGTCTCTATCATGTACCAAGCCATAGTTATCATATCCACTAACCTGATCTCGATATTCGCCTGTTTATTGACTTCGATTCTGTCTAAGCCTCGGATTACCTGTTTGCCCGATTGCCTGACCAAGTGTCCATCTGTACTTTGTCTTTCATCTGTCCCACGCCTTCTGGATTGTTCGTCAGCACTTGTCTCAGCCAAGGTATTGTAACAAACCCCCTGAATAGAATCCCTCACAACAACACAAATATGCAAACAGGTGTTGTCTCATGCACACCTGATGCAACTAATCAAGGGCTTCATTAGTCACACCAGGTGTGCTAGAGATTGAACACATATAATACCTGAACTGCTAGGGGTTTGTTGAATGTACACTACCTGGACGGGGGAGGAAAAGGAAGCTATCAATCGCTGCAACTAGATTTCTGAGAATGCAGGTTGTGAAAGTGACTGCAGGTTTGAGTGACTGCAAAAGTCCTGCAGCAAGACTCACTGACAACAGGCACTGAGGTTTCAGTGAGCACAGTAAGGTGCATACTAAACGCAGAATGTTTCCATGCCAGAACTCCAAGACGTACACCAATATTGACCCAAAAGCAGAAGAAAAGTCACTCAAAATCATATAAATAAGCCACAGAAGTTATGGAATTCTGTTCTGTGGAGCGTTGAAAAAAAAAGGAACTTTGCAGCACGATGGATCAATGTATGCTTGGAGGAAGCGGAATGAAGAAAGAACACTCCTCTGGCACTGGAAACCTGCAGCATGTGGAAGGCAATGTAGATACATTGAAGTATCAGGAAATCCTAGGAGAAAACCTCATGCTGTCTGTGAGGAAGCTGAAGTTTGGCCGTCATTGGACCTTCCAACAGGACAATGATCCCAAGCATACCTCAAATTCTACCAAGGCTTGGTTGCAGAAGAAGTCCTGGAAGATTCTACAGGGCCATCACAGTCACCTGAACCTCATAGAAAATCTCTGGTGGGATTTGAAGAAGGCGGTTGCAGCACCTAAACCCAAGAATATTACTGAACTGGAGGACATGGCTCATGAGGAATGGGCTAAGATTCCTCAGGATGCTACCAGAAGCTATGCATCTCATTTTCAGCAGGTCAGCAGGGTACTCTACTGAGTACTAAAGATGTTTGCCATGAAGGGGTAGAATAATTCTGAGACTGGAGAAGTCTTTATTAGTTGCATTTTAAGTTGAATTTGGGGAAACAATTTTAAGCATTCATTGTGTTTAACTATTTCAATTGCTTTTGTTTGATGTGTTCATTGCAAACAGCTGAAAGTCTGTAAATTTTAACAATAAATATAATTACAATGGGGGTTGAATAATTTTGATTGCCACTTTTTCCTGCTCTAAGCCTGAGATCCTGACTGCCTGTCTCTCTTTAGCCCTGTAATTGGAGAGGATTTCTTCTGCCCTTTATCCCCAAAGTATCCCACCATCCACCACACACACACACACACACACACACACTTTAGGTGCCAAGGAAACATGGGCAGTCACCATGATGGGTATACAGCGGGAGTTATCGCCTTCTCATACCACCCTCCCCCTGCTTGTATTCTCTGTATTAAAGCTGTAATAAAGTCCTGATCGCATGCACAGCCCTGGTTGTGTAAAAACACTGATTTAAAGAAAAAATGGTAAGAAGTGACTAGACTACAATTCATACACATTAAGGATTCGGTTCAAAGGAGTGTTTGTGGGGAAATAGGTAGGGTTTAGTATTTAATCCCTTTTTTGAGAGAGCACCAAGTTCAGAGAGCATACAGATATGGAGCTGCATTTCCCTGGTGGAGCCTGCATGCACAGGAGACATGATTAATTCAAACCTGCCAGCTTTTTTGCTGCAGATCTTTGTTCTGTTTTACTGCATATGCTGTTTTTTTTATCATTGATGAATGAACATTATGATAATTTAAATTAGGATAAAACAACAAGAATTGAGTAATACTTTGCGCAACATAACACGTGTATGTACATTTAATGATTACAGACAAACATTTATAAGGTTTATTCAAATAAACGTTAATGAAATTTGATATTAATTGGACACAAAACTTTGTCTGGTCACAGATTTTTGTTGACTTGTAAAAATGTAATCAGCTACGTAATTCGAGGTTTCACAATATAAAAGTAATGTAATCTGAACATTTTTGGATTCAAGGTCACATATGTAAATAAAGTCAAGAGAAAAGCAATATGATCTAAAATACTTTTATTTAGAGCTTATGTTAAAGCTTAAAAACATGTTCAATGTTTAGATTTGTTTTAGTGAAGTGAATAAATTAAAGATCATTGTCCCTGATGTAACATTATGCCACAAAAGCTAGGGTGTCCATTTTCTGATTAAAAAAGAGCACACCTTTTTTTTTTTGGGGGGGGTGTCTGAATAGCATTCAAAAGAGCATTACTATAAATGCTATAAAAATACTATTAAACTTTAATAAACTGAAAAAGACACTATTACCGTCATATAAATAAATAATTTATATATATATATATATATAAATAAATTGGCTTCACTCTGCCTACGTTTGACATTTTTTCCTACATTATTTTGAATGTCCATGGAATAAAATATCAGATGCCACGAGTGTACCTTCTGCCATTATTTACACATTTGAATGAACATGTAATATGAAGCAATGTGATAACATGAAATTAAAAAAGACCTCATATGGCCATGGGCATTGCTTCGACTCAGGACAGCTATCATTTGCTGCTATTTGTCAAGAAATTGTTTGATGCCGTCACAACAGCGCTTCACCTTCACACGTTTGCTGAGAGAAATGTAATGGTTGAGAGGCAGGGATTTGGCCAATAGTTTCTGCAAGCCTTTTCTAATCGACCAATTGCTGTGCGAGAAGGCGATAATTACAGAGAGGGTTTAAAGCAATGCAAATAGCAAATGGCCAGATTGGTTCAAGTTGACAGGAATGCTACAGTATCTCAAATAACCATTCTTTACAACCTTGGTGTGGAAAAAAGCATCTCGTAATTCACAATATGTTGAACTATGTGGTTGACTGGCTGCAGTCTGAGTCATGGTGGTTGGAAACCTCTGCTCTAAAATACTGTGGATGACACAGTTGAAAAGATAGCCTCTTTGTTAAGCCACAGTTGAGTCTGTTTAGATTCGGTGGGAGATGTATTTATTATTTTGAACACTACTGGTTGTGGTGAAAATTAATCAAAGCTTGTTGTGGCCTTGAAATGAAAGTGCTTCACCAGTGTACATTGTAATAATCTGTAAATTCTCAGTGAAAACACTTGAAAACGGACATGTTCAATGTTTATTTTTAATTTTAAAGCTTTTGTTGATCTTAAAGCATTTGATAGTAATAAATTTGATTAACTGATAATTTGATTAACATTACCATAAAAACAAACAATCAAGCAAAACAAGTGAGGATGACTTTACAAAATTAGATGTTTCAATGGCAGTACACATTGTCAGACATAATTACTAGCACAATGGAGCCTATTATGTAAGTTGTCACTATGGCCTTATACATATTTCATTTAGCAGGAGTGATACCATGATCAAGAAGGTGGTTTCTCCCAAGATGAGGCTCAGCTATTTGGCAGTGTTGAGCCTTGCGAATTCCCCAAATGTGAGAATCTCGACTGCATAATTTCTGATGGTGTGGGCTGTGTGCATTCTCCCATAACAATTATTGTGCAGTGGTAGCTCAGTGGTCAAAAGCTTCTGGTTTACTAAACAGAAGGTTGTAGGGTTCAGCATCACCAAATTGCCATTGTTGGATACTTGAGCAAGGCCCTTTTCCAATCTGTTCCAGGGGTGCTGAATCATGGCTGGCCCTTCACTCTGACCCCAAATTCCTAACAAGTTGGGATATGCAAAGAAAAGAAAATTAATTGTACTGTAAATGTGACAAATAAAGGATTCTTCTCCTTCAGCACTGTTCTTAAGAGTTTTCAAAATGGCCCTTAAACTAATGCATCTGCATCAGTAACTGCATCAGTTATAGTTACTTTTGTTCATTAGTACTTGCAGTGCAGTTCGTCTTAAACATTCTTCCAAAGCAGAGGTGTGCATCAGGTCCTGAGTGAGGATCAGATACAAAGCTCATTGGACAACTAAAGGCCACACTGAATATCATTGGATGCATGCATGTTCATGTGGCACCATGTGTTTACTGTGTTAATTCATTCATCTTTTGTAAATGCTTTATCAGTCACTGCTGCTGTGGTTTAAATTATTAATTTGTTTATATTTTGGAACATAGAACCATCTAAGAACTCCTCTTTCATAATGTTCTCACATTTACAGAGGACTACTACATTCAGTCTGTATGGTACATTATATAGAGTGTACAGTAATGTTCATTTACAAATATAGAGTCATTGCTTCATATTCTATTTTTTATTGCAGTCTTTAATGAGTCTTTTGGATGAATGACTAAATAATACAGGATGTTGGGTGGTAAAACAGGATACTGTAGAATGGCGTTAATAAATGGTAAAGAAGTCTGTTGGTTCTGGGAATCCTGGCTGATTGCATCCCATCTGCAAATATTATTGTCTAATGATGGTCCTCTTAGCCGATACTATGACTCAAGTACTCAATAAATGCAATACCAATGCACACAATTGAAGAAACCTACTGTGTTAAGAAACTACTTTCAGACACCAGTTAATGAGCACGAACAACAGTGAGAGCCATAACTGCTAACAACATTAGGAGAAAGTGATGGCATAATTATCAGTGATGCTAGATTAATTTCATTTTATGGGAGTCTTGTTTATTTCATCAGCAGGTTAATACTGCACAGCTTGAGTATAATCATTGTGGATGAACAAGGATTCACAAGCCTAATTCATTCCTTGGCAAGGGGGCATAATCGTATAGCTAGATTTGAAGGGTTCAATGAAATCCAGGCTGTGATGGATTACTACTAACTCTGCAAGTTAGTAGGACATTATTGTCTTTATGTTGACATTTTAGAGTTGCAAATTGGGTGGCATGCACTGGTCTCACAGTTCCATGGTCCTCACTTCAATCTAGAACTGTCAGTGTAGAGTTTCACATGTCCCTGTGTCTGTGCAGTTTCCTCTGGGTTCTCTGGTAGGTGAATTGATTACACTAAATTGCCACTGAGTGTGAGTGGGTGTGTGACTGTGTGTGCGTATAGTGCCAGGCAATGGACTGGTGTCCCATCCAGGGTGTATTGCGCAGTTACCGAGTTTTATTGATGAGTTTTAAACCCTTAGGACTTTATAATATAGTCCTAAGGAAGTGTAGAAACATTTTGAGATTTCACTAGTCTATTTTCATAACATTTCAAACACATTTTGCTAGGCCCTTTCACTCCAAGGGCATGTAATTTTCTCAGATATATTAAGTTATGCCTAAGACCTGTTAGCACTAGATATCTCTCTCCCTTTCTTTCTCTCTTTTTTTTTCCTTATAAAGGGGGCAGGAGGCATCCCTGATATTGATTTCTCCTTGAGAGGTTAGTGTATACACTAGTTGATGTGAGCATAGTGTGAGTGATGAAAGCCTGAGATGTGGTCATTAAAAATAGGAACTTGAGTTGTCCCTGTTGTAACTTGGATTGCCTCTCACTGCTGATTTGATCCCAGACTGAATGAGGCACAGCGGTTGAACCGGTGCAGTTACAAAAGGTCAAATGGATCCATGACTGCATTTATCGACAGTGTTTTTACAGTGTACATAGCAGGCACTGCTTGCAACCAACCTGGGAATCATAACCCAATCATTTCCATCAACATTCCCCACAGAACAAACCGCATGAAGAGCAATTATTTGTGCTATGTTCACTACGTGTCACCATTGGTAATATAGTCAAGGGGAGACTTTGTAAAAATCTTACAGTAATGGCCTAAGAAAATGTACACACTAGGGAAGCACTTGATTATATTCATATGTATTCCCATCTTTCATTTCACACTTTTTCATCTGTATTTTGTCTGGTTTTCCAGCTATCCAAGGCCCGTGAAGAGCACAGTGGTGTGGCATAGAGCTTGTAATCACTCTGTCATCACAATTCAGGCTGTAGATCACCTACTCCATTAAGTCAGCCTGCAGCTGCTGCTACCTGGGGAAGGGTAATTGCTCGACAGGAGCCCACCCTGCTTTCATGCCTCATTAAGCGATTTTGCCCAGCGTTTCTCAGCCCCTGGAGCAAGGGTAGACGCTCTATTTGGTAGCAAAATGCAAAACCAGCCACTGCTGTCCTGAGATCAACACTTTGTCACATCAACCAGACACACACACACACACACACACACACACACAAATGCATCTTAACAATTGTCTTTCAGGCTGTTTTTTCTGCTAAGCATATATATCGCTCAAGAAAATAACTCCAGTGACAGTAATTCAAGGTGTAACACAAAGCATTCCCGCGATGTGAGTACTATTCAAGGAGTGCATTTTGGTAATTAAAAATAAAATAAAAATTCTGTATTGGAATGTGATTATTTAAGCTGCAGCTACAACTAATATCTTAGCTCTGGTGATGTTTATTACTAAGATCTTTGGAAACTGTATTAATTCCCAAATATATTTAAAAAATAATAAAAACAAATAATAAAAAAACACATAATTACAGACATCAAATTGACATCCAGAGATTGAAAATCTTATCTAATATACAGTATGCTTAATCTATTGTCCACTCCATTAATCATATTTTGACCACATTATCCAAATCTCATGTGCAGCATATCTATGCATATCTGCCCTGAAATATGGTTCTTACACCTATAAATACTTCAGTAGGTATAAAAACCTATGGACATCCACCTGGAATGACACCTTTGTGAATATGTTTTTTTCTTTTACAGTAAATTTATAAAATGCTCTATTTTATTCCCATAAGCCAAAAGTACAGAAACTGACAATTTTCTTTTCCCCAATCTACTGAGCATCAGGCTTTTGATCCCGACATTATTCACACATGCTGAGGAAAATGTATACTTTCCAGAATTGTACAGTTTACATAACGTCTCAGTAAAAAGAAGTAGAATGGGCTTTGCATGCATGTGTTCTTCTCAACTGTATACGTCTTCACAAATTTTAAATCAGAGCCACTGCCTGTGACAAAGTAATTTACATTTCAAAACCTCAAAAATATTTTGCTGTTTGGATGATGATTTTTACTAGGTTATTTCCCCCATCCCTTTCTAATGATATGCTATCAAGTCATCACAGCTGCCTACTTAGGCTACCTCAAATATACCTTAAATGACCAAATGCATCATGTAGACTGACCCTGGATACATGTTTGAATCATCAATCATATCACCAAACACTTTATTAAGAACATTATACTAATACTTGGCAGCGCCTCACTTTGCTCTCAATACAGCTTCAATTATTCATGGAATGGATTCCAGAAGATGCTGGAAACAATCCTTTGAGATTCTGGTCCATGATGACATTGCATCACACAATCCCTGCAGATTATCAGCTGCAATTTCATGCTGCCAATCTCCTGTTCTACCACATCCCCAAGGTGATATACTGGATTCAGATCTGGTGACTGGGAAGGCCACCGAAGAACACTGAACTCATTGCCATGTTCATACATCCAATTGGGGATGACTTTTACTTTGGCACATGGTGCATTATCATGCTGGAGGTAATCATTAGGATATGGTAAATTGTGGCCATGAAAGGATGCACATGGTCAGCAACAATTCTCAAATAGGCTGTATTTAAGCAATGATTATTAATGGGCCCAAAGTGTGCCAAAAAAAACATTCCTCACACCATTACACCACCTCCACCAGCCTAGAATGTTAACACAAGGCATATTGGGTCTATGGATTCATGCTGTTAGCACCAAATTCTGACCCTACCATCTGTGTGCCTCAGCAGAAATTGAGATTCATCAGACCATGCTACATTTTTCAACTGTCTTCAACTGTCCAGATTTGGTGAGCCTGTGCGCACTGCAGCCTCAAATTTCTGTTCTTGGCTGTCAGAAGTGGAACCCAACTTGGTCTTCTGCTGTTGTAACTTATCCACCTCAAAGTTTGACATGCTCTGCATTCTGAGATGCTTTTCTGCTCACCACAATCAAATACAGAGTGGTTATCTGAGTTAAAGTAGCCTTTCTGTCAGCTCAAACCAGTCTGGCAATTCTCAGTTGACCTCTCTAATCAAAAAGGCATTTTCATCCACAGAACTGCTGCTCACTGGATGTTTTTTCTTTATTGCATAATTCTGAGTAAATTCTAGAGTCTGTTGTGTGTGAAAATCCCAGGAGATCCTCAGTTATAGAAATACTCAAAACAGCCCCTCTGGTACCAAAAACATGCTGTGGTCAAAATCAGAGAGATCACATATTTTCCCCATTCTGATGGTTGATGTGAACATTACCTGAAGCTGCTGGCCTGTACCTGCATCATTTTATGCATTGAATTGAATGCACAGGATTGGCTGATAAGATAATTGCATGAATGTGTAGGTGCACAGGTTTTCATAATAAAGTGGATGTTGCTTGTATAGAATATATGATTCTGAAATTATTCCCAGAGGAACAATTTCAGTCTGCATTCCAGATGAAAGAATTCATATCTGTTTAGAATCCTAAAATCATAGAGCAGGAGTGATCTGGAGTGATCATAAGCAATCTCCTACAGAGCGCTCTAACATCAGTATCATCCAACTCTACAGTAAGTAAGGGAAAAAACAGAGAGTAGAGAGAGTGGGGAAAAAGAGAAGGAAAACCCCTCTGATGTTTATTACAAAGCATACAATTGCATATTGTAATCATTTTGATTTAAAAAAATTGTGGACCCGCCAAAGAGTCATCTTTCTAGAGAGAAACTTAATGTTATATGTATTCTTGAAAATTAATTAGACTATTCAACTAAAAGTTTAATTCATTACAATCCAATATATTTGGTACGTTGTGGTCTCTGTGAGAAATCACACTGAGCAACACACAAAGCACTGCCTAAGGCAATGTTATTATTTCATTCTTATACTGAAAAACAGAAAACCATACTCACTCAAGTAAAACTTGTATATGTTTGATAAGGTTTGACATCCTCAAATACAACCACATCAGCCACATTTCTCTCCCTCTGCTCTCTGTTGTTCTCTCCTTGTTGCACTCTCTGGTCTTTGATCCAAATACAGTAACTTTTTCTATTTTTCACTTCCCTTACCATTTCCTCAGCCCAAAGGTTGATGGGCAATTCTATCTCACCATGAGGGGAAAAAACAACAACAGGAGTCATTCATAAACAGCCTATCCAGACAAACTCAAACCCCTCCTATGAGAACTGTTTTGCCCTCACTGACTTCCTCTCACATAACACCTATGTCAGACGAATGGCCATGTATTCAAGAAAACTAGATTAGCCACTGTTGCTAGCCACTTTGTTGTATTGAGAGGGACAAGATTAAATTGTAAGTCTGTGCAGGTCTACAGAGAGATGCTCCTCTACCCTGATCAAATCAGGGGTAACTTGCTTTATGTACAGCTGATTTTCACAAAATTTGCTTTGTTACAGTTATAATACATGTCTAAGAATCACAGGTGATCCAAATACAAATATACACGCACCATTCTATTTTAATTTACTGTATATGTGCCAAAGCTCTGATTTGTAGAATAAATATAAAGACAGAATGATTAATTCATTCAATTGTCTTCAGTAATGAATTTAATTAGCTAAATTAAGTCTCATTGATGCTACTCAAAAAAGCTATGGACATATCAGTGAAGTCTTTACAGTGGGCGTGATCTAATGCAGTGGTCCTCAAATTGGGGCCTGGGGTGCCCTGAGGGTATGTAAGCATGATCAGTGTCAGGGGTCACAGATGTTTTATTTAGGTTCAACTAGGTGGATATCACAATCTACATTATCAGAGTTATTATTATTATATGTATTGTTGAGTTCTCAGAGTTATTTGTCAACTTAAATGGAATATTAAGTGTTCATTAGATTAGTAGAAGTGGTGGAAAGTTTAATAATTATAAAGCAGTATGGCTTTATGTAATATATATATATATAACATACATAAATACGGACAGTATTCACAGCACTTCACTTTTCCCACATTTTCTTATGTTACAGCCTTATTCCAAAATGGATTAAATTCATTATTTTCCTCAAAATTCTACAAACAATACCCCATAATGACAACATGAAAGAAGTTTGTTTAAATTTGTTTGAAATCTTTGCAAATTTATTAAAAATAAAAAGCTAAAAAATCTAATTTACATAAGTATTCACAGCCTTTGCCATGACACTCAAAATTGAGCTCAGGTGCATCCAGTTTCCACTGATCCTCCTTGAGATGTTTCTACAACTTGATTGGAGTCCACCTGTGGTAAATTCAGTTGATTGGACAAGATTTGGAAAGGCACACACCTGTCTATATAAGGTCCCACAGTTAACAATGCATGTCAGAGCAAAACCAAGCCATGGAGTCCAAGGAATTGTCTGGAGACCTCCTAGACAGGATTGTATCAAGGCACACATCTGGAGAAGGGTACAGAAACATTTCTGCAGCATTGAAGGTCCTAATGAGCACAGTGGCCTCCATCATCCATAAATGGAAGAAGTCTGGAACCAGCAGGACTCTTCTTAGAGCTCCAGGCAAACTGAGCGATTGAGGGAGAAGGGCCTTAGTCAGAGAGGTGACCAAAAACCCGATGGTCACTCTGACAGAGCTCCAGCGTGTCTCTATGGACAGAGGTTAACCTTCCAGGAGAAGAACCATCTCTGCAGAACTCCATCAATCAGGCCTGAATGGTAGAGTGGCCAGATGGAAGCCAAGCCTCAGTAAAAGGCACATGACAGCCTGCCTGGAGTTTACCAAAAGGCACCTGAAGAACTCTCAGACCAAAGATTGAAAAAAGATGTAACTCTTTGGCTTGAATGGCAAGCGTCATGTCTGGAGTATAATGGGAATTATGGGAGAATTGGAATAATGGGAGAAACTGCCCAAAAATAGGTGTGTCAAGCTTGTAACATCATTCTCAAAAAGACTTGAGACTGTAATTGGTGCCAAAGGTGCTTCAACAAAGCAACAAATCAACAAATCAAAATTCAAATCAAATTCAACAAATCAAAAAGCTTTTATTTTATTTTATTATTATTATTTTTTTTTATAAAATTGCAGAGATTTCAAACAAATTTATTTTGTGTTGTCATTATGGGGTATTGTTTGTAGAATTTTGAAGAAAATAATGAATTGAATAAATTTTGGAATAAGGCTGTAACATAACAAAATGTGGGAAAAGTGAAACACTGTGAACACTTTCCAGATGCACTGTACATTGAATATAATGTGTAAGTGAATATGCATGAATATGGGTTGGTTTAATATAGGTTTGCTAATCACAGATGTGTAATATCAGATTATTTTCATCAATAATAAATGACAAAGTATAATGTTTTTGTCTCATTTGTTTAATTAGGTTCACGTTATCTACTTTTAGGACTTGTGTGAAAATCTGATGATGTTTTAGTTCATATTTATGCAGAAATGTAGATAGACTTTCGAGCACTACTGTAGATGAAGGGATGAGAATAGTACTGAACTGGGGCTGAGATGCTGCTAAACAATGTAACATAGTTAATATTATACTACTTTTATGCACAAGTGGAATACACTATGATGTATTTTTTTCTTGAAAATATTATATGTTAATTGAATCAACTGGCATCAGATTTTAAATAGTATTAACAGGACTTGTGAGTGTAAAATTGTGGATGTGTGTGTTTTGTCATGCAGTGATGACTACATAAAGTATTAGGCTTCTGTCATCCCATATTAGCAGTAATTGCCTTAAACCAGAAACAGTACTCTCTGAGGATTGGCAGTGTCCCATTTTCTCTGTATCTTTCCCCCTCTGTGATTAGCTCTCAATCTGCTGAAGTCAGATACAAATGCCTGAGCACATCACATATATTACTGCATTTTCTCTAGACATTAGCAGGCAAACTCTCTGGGATGACCTAAGAATTTAAAAAACATATGACTGAATGTTGTTGTTAAAAACACTTAATATAATGATCATGTGTGTTGTATTAAATATCCACAGTAATGTAGTAAATGTCTCATTTCATTGATTAAGATTATGCAGTGAGAGTTTTTACTTGGTGTCTGAGTTAATGCAGCCAAACTAGCTCAGCAACTTGGTTAGGACTTTAAATACTGGATAAAAGGTGTTTGATTAACTACCAACATACTTTGTAATGACAGTTGAATCAACCAGTCACATTTTGTTGTCCTATGGATAGGAGCATTCAAGGCAAATTAAAATGTTACCACAAGATTTGTTGACACAACAATATTTTACAAAATCCTCTACAGAAACTAAGTGAACTATTATCTGTCACAGGAATGTTGAAGTTCTCATTAGTCAAAAGTGTTTGATTAGTTTTCTATAACAGCATCTCTGACAGTAGTTCTGGCCTTGGCCATCCATTGGAGGGGAGCATGGTCCGTCACCAGAATGAAGGGTCGGCCCGCCAGGTAGTACCTCAGCTCCTCAATGGCCCATTTTATTGCCAGGGCCTCTCTTTCCACTGCGGCGTACCTTCTCTCTGCCGGGGACAGCTTCCGGCTGATGTAGAGTACCGGGTGCTCTTCTCCCTCGAAGGTTTGTGAGAGAACTGCGCCAAGCCCGGTTTCAGATGCGTCGGTGTGTACCGAGAAGGGGTGGGTAAAGTCCGGATTGCGCAGCACCGGCTCGCTGGTGAGGGCCTCCTTGAGAGTCCGGAAGGCCCGCTCGGCGTCGGCTGTCCACCTCACCTGGTCCGGCTGGCCCATTTTTGTCAGGTCTGAAAGAGGGGAGGCTATCGCCGAGAAGTTAGGGACAAACCTCCGATAATACCCCGCCAACCCCAAGAAGGCACGCACCTGTTTTTTTGACGTGGGCCGAGGGTAGCCTGTCACCGCTTCAACTTTCTTTGCCTGGGGCTTTAGCATCCCGCGCCCAATGCGGTATCCCAGGAACTGCGCCTCGGTGAGCCCAAGGTGACATTTCTTGGGGTTGGCAGTCAAGCCAGCGTCCCGGAGTCCCTTTAGAACCTCCCCCAGATGGAACAGGTTGTCCGACCAGGTGGAGGAATGGATGACTACGTCATCCAAGTAAGCCGCTGCAAAGCTACGATGGGGCCGTAGGACAATGTCCATCAGTCGTTGGAAGGTGGCCGGGGCCCCATGTAGCCCAAAAGGGAGGACCCGGTACTGCCAGTGGCCCGGTGCGTTGCTAAAGGCCGTCTTGGGTCGAGCTTCGGCCGCTAGGGCCACTTGCCAGTACCCCTTGGTGAGGTCCAGGGTGGAAATGAATCGGGCCCTCCCCAGGCGCTCCACAAGGTCGTTCACTCGGGGGAGGGGTTAGCTATCAAAATCCGAGACCTGGTTGAGTGGCGAAAGTTGTTGCAGAGTCGAATACTCCCGTCGGGTTTTGGCACTACCACTATGGGGCATGACCAGGGGCTGTTGGACTCTTCGATGACTCCGTCTCGTAGCATTCATACCACCTCTTCCTTGATGGCCTTACGCCTGGCCTCTGGGACACGGTAGGGCCTCTGTCTCACCACTACCCCTGGCGGTGTCTTTATGTGGTGGCGCACCACTTGGGTCCTTCCTGGGGAGGAGGAGAACATGTCCGCGAACTGGTCCACGAATTCGAGGAGCTCCTGTCTCTGGGCGGGGGTGAGGTCCTCCCGGAGGTCGACCAAAGCATGCTTGTTCTGATCTGTGTCTAGGGCGGCGTATGCTGAAACAACCGGGGCCGGTTCCACCCACTTCTTCAACAGGTTAATGTGATATAGTTTTCCGTCCGTTCTCCTACCGGGCTGTTGCAGGCGGTAGTTGACGGCACCCTGATGCTCTAGAACAGTGTAAGGCCCCTGCCATTAGGCCAGGAACTTGCAGCCGCTACTGGGTACCAGAAGAAGTACCTGGTCCCCTGGGTGGAACTCTCGAGGCTGCGCCGGGCGGTTGTACACCTGCTGCTGTTCCTCCTGGGCAATGCGCATGTGCTGTTGGACTATCAGCCCCACTCGGTCGATCCGGTCTTGCATTTCTCGTACATATTCCACGACCGAGCGGTACGGGGACGGCTGTTCCTCCCAGGCTCAAAGGGGGTGAAGCGGGTGGATGCCTGGGGACACTCCTGGACGGCAAAGAGTACGTAAGGGAGGAGGAGGTCAGAGTTCCGCCCTTCTTCATCTACCACCCGCCGCAGCATTCGTTTGAGCATCTGGTTGAAACGTTCGACCAGCCCGTCAGTCTGGGGGTGGTAGACTGACGTCTTCAGGTGCTTCACCTGCAACAGCCGACACAGATCAGACATTAACTTGGAGACAAAGGGCATACCTTGGTCGGTTAGGATGTCTTTGGGGATTCCGACGCGGCTGAACAAGAGTACCAGTTCCCTGGCGATGTTGGGGGAGGTGGCTTTGCGTAGTGGTACCGCCTCCGGGTACCGGGTGGCGTAGTCCACGATCACCAGGACGTATTCGTGGCCCCAGGCCGACTTGGGGAGGGGCCCCACGAAGTCCATGCCGATCCACTCGAAGGGAACGCAGATGATGGGTAGAGGGATGAGGGGCATCGGCGGGGGCCTCCGGGGAGCGGTGCGTTGGCACTGGGGACACTGCTGGCAGAACCTCTGGACCTCGGCGCTCATCCCGGGCCACACGAATTGGTCCCTCAGTTTTTCCACTGTGTTCTGCGGTCCCAGGTGACCGCCGAGCGGGTGGACATGGGCGAAATGCATGACAAGTGGCGCTTTCGTCCTTGGTACCACCAGGAGATCTACCTGCTCCCAGTGGCGGCAGGCCCGTTGGTAGAGGAGGCCACCCCGGACGAGGAAGTACGAGGTGGGAAGTCTCAGGTCGGGGTTTTGGTCAACCTATACAACCCTATACAACTCGTACTTGGGCCCAGCAGTGTTTGAGTCGGTCGTCCTCGACAGTGATAGTGGCGTCCCCGTTGTCCTGGGCCAGGTAAGCGGTCCGGGCCCGGGTCCTCTGCTTCCGACGTCGTGGCTTCCCTGTCTCGGCGTCCCGGCCCGGCGGGCATCCTGGGCAGTCCCTCCCCAGGAGTAATGGTACGGGGAGGTCAGGGATCACGCCTACGTGGAGAGACCAGCTCCTGGTCACGCCCTGGATTGGCACCTCGGCTGTCGGGACTTCCCGGGTGTCCCCATGAATGCAGGTCACAGTGAGGCTTCCCCCTGGTCAGAGTCCGCTGGGGAGGATGGATGGTCGGGCGAGGGTCACCAAACTGCAGCGGTGTCCAGCAGCGCGGTGATCGACCTCCCTTCAATCCACACCTTCTGGGTGGTGGGCCCCCCCCACCGGCAACTGTCATTCATGGAGGGCGCAGCTGGCCAGCCAAGGTTTCTGGGTCGGTCCGGGAGGCCCCAGTTCCGACTCCGTGGGCATGGGCTCGTCAGTGGTCTTTACTTGGGCGGGCGACCTCCGGCGGGTTCGCCAAGTGCCAGCTGGGCGTGGCCGGTCTGACCGGACTCCCGAGGCCCCTAGGGGTAGGTCCGAGGCCTGTGGCTCTTGCGGGTTGAGCTCGAGGGTGGCGGTGGTGTGCTCCAGGGCCGTCAGGAGCTCCTGGGGCGTTCGCGGTGCTTGGACCCCCACGGCCTGCCGTACCATCCGGGGTAACACCCTCAGGAACCGATCCATAGCCGCCTCTTCCGCCACCTCAAGGGCCGTATGCTGGTCTGGCCGGAGCCACCTTTTGGTGAGTCGGATGAGGGCGTTCAGCTGACTGCGGGGCCGTGCTGCCGGCTGATAGACCCAGCGATGGAACTCGGCAGCCGCTTGGGGAGAGCTTTGGCCGCACCACGCCAGGACACCCTCCTTCATGGTGCTGTAGTCCGCCGCGTCCTCCGGCTAGAGACTGTATAAGCGCAGGCCTCGGAGCAGGCCTCGCCGTGGGCAGGCCCACCCCTATCCACCTCTCGCAGCGGGCGATGGTTTCGAAGGTTTCCAGGTACGCCACTGGGTCATCATCAGGAGTCAGGGGGGGGGGTAGGCGGCGGAGCTCACGTCCCGGGTCCGGGAGAGGCGTGGAGGCCGCGCGGGACTGTAGCGCCACCAGAGTCTCTGTTGCTGCCTGGAGGCTTTCCGTAAGTTGTTGGGTGACTGCCTGTTGCTGTACACTGGTCTGCAACAGCTGCTGTAATGTCTGCTCCATTTTTTTTTCTCTCTCTCTGTCTTCGTCAGAAAAGACGAAAAAAAATAATAGTCTCTTTCTCTTTTTTTTTTTTTTTTTTCTCTAGGTGAGGGGCGGTTCTGTGCTCATGCCCGCATCCTCCACCAGTGTAGCTTGATGGGCGATGCACAGAGACATGGAGGCGGAAGTAGAGCAAAAAACTCAGGCTTTATTCTTGGTTTGGTAGAGTGTAGGTCCGGGGGGCGTGTGTGTAGGTCTGCGGGGCCGGGCTGGCGCCGTGACGCTCGGGGGGCGTGTCGGGGAATCCCGGAAGAAGCCTCAGGGTTCTCGGGCATTCCCTCACCAGCGCGGTCCTCTTCCGTCGGTGCCTTCCGCCGAAGTGTATACAGGGGGAGAGAGAGAGATAGAGAGAGAGAGATTAGTCAGCTTTTTAACAGGGAGTACGGGTGAATACCTGTACGAGGGTCTCTTTCGGACGCCAACCGTTTCGGTAAGTCGGTACTCAACTTTCCCGGGGCGGAAGGGCGTCCTTTTATTTCCGAAATCCGGGTCACGAGTGGTGGAATTCTTCCATCCGATCCTCCAATCCCCGGACGGTACGGCATTGGTGGGTCCTCCCCGGCATGGCGTCCTTTCCGGTTGATGCAAGGCCCACCGCGGGGCTGCCTGCTTTGTGCCAGTACGGCAGTTGGAAAAGGAGCGATTCTCTTTATCCTCATGCCGAGTGTCAGTCCGTCGCGACAGTGTGTAATTGTTGATATACACATATAATGTTGAGGTTTCTGCACGGGAATGTTTATTTAGCATTTTTGTAAGGAGTCTGGACTGTCAGCACTTTGTAACAGTCAATGATAAACGCTGCAACTTTAAGTTTTCCAACAGTCTTCAGGACAGAGAACTTTGCATGTTGTGATTTCTCTGTAACACAAAAAACTTTGGGTTTTACGCATGTGACCCTGTTCCCTGAGAAGGGAACGAGACATTGCATTTAGCATAACAGTATAGGAGCGCCTAGCGCATGTGACTGGTATCTGAAGCTTGTGTAAAATGATGCCTCTACTTATAGGCCTGCCATGATCAAGTGACTTGGCAATTAAGCGCGTCGCATGATATATATATGGCACCTGTGAACCATGCCACCAGCCTCTATTATCTGAAGCGAAGACGCAATTCACAGGCCTGCAGTGGTATGACAATGCTATGCAACGTCTCGTTCCCTTCTCAGGGAACAGGGTTACATGCGTAGCCCCGACGTTCCCTTTCAAAGGGAACTTCGACGTTGCATTTAGCAAAACAGTATGGGAACGGGAATACCTACTCCGTCATACCGAGGGTATGGCCTGTTCAAAAATACACTTTGCAAGACACTCGAGCCCGGGGTGGAATGAATATCCAGGCTGGAATAATGAATGAATGTGTGTGGCATAGACCACCCTGCAGCCGAAAAACACATCCTGCAATGATACCCCTTTGGACAAAGCCTTCAAGGAGGCGACCGCCCTAGTGGAATGAGCTCTTACGCCCAGAGGCGTGGCGAGACCGCGCGCCTTGTAAGCCATAGAGATTGCTTCCACTATCCAAGTAGAGATGCGCTGCTTTGACACAGCATCACCTTTACTGTCGCCACCAAAGCAGACTAGCAGCTTCTCTGACTTACGCCACTGGCCGGAGCGGTGGACATAAGTACAGAGGGCCCTTACTGGACATAGCAGGTGCATCTTCTCTTGTTCCGCTGTGAGGAACAGAGGAGAGCAGAAGGCCTGCAACTCCACAGGGTGGGCAGCTGATGTAGGCACTTTAGGAATATAATCCGGCCTAGGACACAGGAAGGCAAGTCCAGGGGCAAAGACAAGGCAGGAGGAGGCAACAGAGAGAGCTTTTAGATCTCCCACTCGCTTGAGAGATGTCAGGGCCAGTAGAAGAGCTACCTTTAAAGTCAGAAGTTTCTCAGAGACTGACTCTATGTTCTCAAATGCGGCCCCTGACAGACCTTCCAAGACCACAGAAAGGTCCCAGGAAGGTACTCGCGGCCTGCAGATGGGCCTCAACCGTCTGACACCGTGCATGAACCTCGAAGTTAGAGGATGCTGCCCCACAGAGGCTCCATCAACAGGAGCGTGGCTGGCCGAAATGGCGGCCACGTAAACACTGATTGTAGAAGGAGCCAACCCTGCTGAGAAACATTCTTGTAGGAACTCCAGGACTGTAGCTATTGCGCAATTCAGTGGGTCTAACTGACGTTCCTCACACCACAAGACAAAAAGCCACCACTTGAGCACATACAATTTCCTTGTGGATGGTGCTCGTAGTGTTTAACATGGTCTCTACAACCTCAGTTGTGAGACCGAATCTATGAGCTGGTGCCCCTCAGGGGCCAGACCCACAGTTTCCATAGTTCTGGCCGAGGGTGATAGATCAGCCCTTCGGCTTAAAACAGTAGGTCCCCGCGGTTGGGAATCTAACAAGGAGTGCCGCCGAGCAGGGAAATTATCTCCGAGAACCATATTCAAGCTGGCAAATAAGGTGCTACTAGCAGCAGACATAGACGGTCTTGGCGAACTCTCGCTAGAACTTGTGGGAGCAGAGCAATCGGGGGGAAGGCATATAGACATGACCACGGCCACGTGTGCACCATGGCGTCCAGCCCCAGTGGTGCAGGAAGAGTGAGGGCGAACCACAGCGGGCAGTGTGTTGTCTTCTCAGAGGCGAACGCATCCACTTCCACTTGTCCGATCCTCCGCCATATGGGCTCCACCACTTGTGGATGGAGCCTCCACCCCCTGGGCCTCAGTTCCTGCCTTGACAGGATGTTTGCCCCTACATTCCGACTGCCTGGAATGTACATTGCACTCACTGACAAGAACTTTCCCTCTGCCCAGAGGAGGATTAGTTATGCCTGCCTGAACAGGGGGCGTGAACGTAACCCTCCCTGGTGGTTGATATATGAGACCACAGCTGTGTTGTCTGACACAACTAGCACACTGTGACCTCTCAACTGAGGGAGAAAGAATTTAAGTGCTAGGAATACGGCCCGCATATCTAGGCACGTTATATGCCACTTCAGATGAGGGCCGCTCCAAAGACCATGAGCTGGACAGCCATTTAAGACTGCACTATAGCCTGTGAGGGATGCATCTGTCATTACTGTCTTGTGGTAAGGGGACACCACTTGAGTTTGACCAGTGGCTAGGAACTGCGGGCACCTCCAAATACTCAGAGCACATAGGCATCACCGCATGACTCTGATTACTCTAAGAGGTTTCATCCTCGGATGAAACTTTCGACATTTCAGCCACCACTGAAATGATCTCATGTGCAATAGGCCCAATGGTATGACGTTAGCTGCTACTGCCATAAGGCCCAACAGCCTCTCGTCGAGGCTGGCGGGGATGCCCAGACCTCGCTTTATCTTGCTCAAAGTTGATAGGATTGATTGTACGTGTGTTGGGGATAGAAACGCCCTCATCATAGTAGAATCCCATATAACCCCAAGAAAATCCTCTGCACTGGAGAAAGCATACTTTTCTTGAGGTTCAACTTGAGCCCTAAGCTCCTCATGTGGGCGAGAACAACATCTCGATGTTGAACCGCCTGTTCCCTGAATCGTGCTAGAATTAACCAGTTGTCCAAGTAGTTTAGTACACGGATGCCCCGGAGTCGCAAGGGAGCCAGAGCAGCATCCATGCACTTTGTGAAGGTGCGAGGGGATAAAGCTATCCCAAAGGGAAGGGTTTTCTCCAAAACGCAAACCTCAGGAACTTCCCGTGACTAGGCAATATTCCTATGTGGAAATATGCGTCTTTCACATCTATCATCACAAACCAGTCCTCGGACTGAATCTGTTGCACGATAAGTTTGAGCGTCAGCATCTTGAACCTGTATGTCCGAAGAGTATGGTTCAGATGACGCAGAGCCAAAATTGGCCGCAAAAACCTCCCTCCCTTAGGGAACAGGGTGCATGTTCTATGGCCCCTTTGTCCAAAAGTGAACTTATTTCGTGTGCTAACATTGGGCTCTGCTCTGTGCTGACAACTGTGGTGAACACACCTCTGAACTGGGGGGGGGTCAAGCTCTGAACTGGACCCGGTAACCCTTTTCTATGGTAGACAGAACCCATGGGGACACATTTGGCAGTAGTTTCCATGCTGCCAAATGGTCTTTCAGTGATGTTAGCTTTTCCACATATCATTGGAGGGAAAGCATCAGATTTCCTTGGCCCTGTGACAGCTCGCTGACCAGAGAATACTGAAAACGTGGGATGGCCTCGGCCAGGGCAGGCCCTACAGTAACACTGGAGGCTGGTTGCCCTAGCAGCCTCATGTCCCCGGATATGTCCCTCCGTGACCCATCAGGACAGTTCCTTCATTGCCTGCTTTGCTTTTATGATCATTGTTAGATCAGGACTCTTACGTGGCTGTGGCCGACCGGTCGCCGTGGCTTTCTATGGGGAGAGGCGGGCCACCGCACTCATCTTCTGTGTCTCATGGAGGCCCATGTGAACTCAACGTGATGGGGAAGGAAGTGGCTGAACGCCGCCGTTTGCTGTTTTGTGTCGCGAAACCTGTCGGAGATGGCATTGACTGCACCGCCAAACAGGCCGGAAGGTTTAACAGGGGCGTTCACTTTTCACTGGAGAGGAAGTGCTCATCCAGCCTGCTACGAGCCACTTCCTCTTCCCCGGGCCAGTCTAGATTCAACTTCTGAACCGCCCTAGTGATCACCTCAAGCAGCTCTTTATATGCCTGAGAGCTGCTGTCAGTTTTTGGTGCAATAACACCCTCTACCGAATCCTCAGAGTCAGTGAGGGTGTTTTGGCTTTGCATAGGGGAAGGAGGAGTCGCAACGTGAGCTCTAAAGTCAGGCGGAGAGCCGGACCCGAAAGACAGAGCAAGAGATCTAGCCGCGCTCGTCTCTGGCTACTCTTCCAAATCCATACAAGAACCCCAGGACCAGAAACAGCTGGCTGCCTTGGTAGCGGCCGGCCCAGATCTGCAGGGCTCTGAAACCCAACTCCCTTCGGACGAGAAGAGAGCGAGCCGAGAGCGTAGTTGCCTGATCATGAAACGTTCACAATACTGACAGTCAGACCCCTCGAGGGCTGCTGTAGCATGTTCTACGCCCAAACACTTCACGCAGAAAGCGTGTCCGTCTCCTCCCGTGATGAAACGGGAGCAAGGCGTAACACTTTCTGAATTCTCCCTCGCTCATTCTTTTACTCTCCTTTCTTTTCTTTTCTTTTCTTAAAAAACGGGATAGAAAAGTTGAGAGATATTGAGAAATACAGAGTAGAAATTAAGCATTTCTTTTTCTTTGTCACTCAAACCACAGACATGCAGTCTCGCTGAAGATAATAAGGCTGGCGGCATGGTTCACAGGTGCCATATATATATCATGCAACACACTTAATTGCCACGTCACCTGATCATGGCAGGCCTATAAGTAGAGGCATGATTTTACACAAGCTTCAGATACTGATCACGCGCGCAAGGCTCTCCCATACTGTTATGCTAAATGCAATGTCGAAGTTCCCTTTGAAAGGGAACTGTTTTTTTTTAATCATATGTGGCAGGAACAAGGTGAATCTGAAACCCAACTCCCTTCGGACGAGAAGAGAGCGAGCCGAGAGCCGGGGACGGGGACGGGAGGCCGGCCCCCAGGACAAGGAACTAAACTAGATTAACCCCTAAGGGTAATTCGAGCACACTGGTTTGTAAACTCAAGGAGCCGGAGACATGCGTTACATCAACGATAGTTATTCCAACAAAACACATTCATTATTACCGTTGCACGGTAAAACATGGCCATACAATTGACACTCTGACGGAGAGGTCCCACCAACACAGTGACCAGGGGGCTGCTATATAAGCACTGTAGCTATGGGGTTGACTAGCACCTTGCTATTGGACGAGTGACCTGGTCTCAGGGGAGGGATAACTAGAACAGGGGAAATGCTTACCACAGCGAGCCGGACTACTGCAAGACAGAGGGGAGGGGATCCAGAAAATACACCATGCGTGAAAGAAACACTACAATCCAAACAAAAGACACCTCAATGTGCACACAGCAAGAGAAAGTGAAAGCCTCCACCACGAGCTCAGTCCTCCGCTCACGTGGGCCACACTGCTCCTATCCGCCAACGGGAAAGAGGAAACACAAGCACTGATTAACAGAGTGGTTGATCTTACAAGCCAGGTATGCTAGCAATACTACAAATAGCTACTTATCTTGAGCAGCAGGTTTGGTGCTCCAGCTCCACCCGAATCAATGGTCAAAATGGGACAACCACCCTGGCCACAGCATTGGGATTGTAAACCAGCATACATCCACGCGCCCACACACACACAACATGCACATACAAAACAAGCAGAGTAGTAACACAGGCAGAGCGGGGTTTATCCCACAAATAAACAAATAAAAATACAAAGTGCATGCAGGTTAGGCTAGAGAAACGGCGACACGGCACTGCATAGCCCAAGCATGCATTAAAACAAACAAAACAAAAGTCCTAGCACCAGCCAGAGCCAGTGGCTAGAAAGATCACAGACTAAACGGATATCCTAATAATTAGACATGACATTACTGAAAAGGAGACAAAGCAGCAGTCTCTTAGGACGTGGGAACAGCCGATGAGTATAGCCAGCATATAGGCCACTCTGTAAAGCACAACAAAAGCTAAAATTACGATTAGCAGCTTGTTCTAAAAATAAACTGCACAGCGTTGCTTTAACATACATACCTCAGAGCTGGCAATCCTATGCTCCACTTACAGGTACGAGGAGGAGAGACAACGCACTCAACACTCTACTGCTGATAGCAAACTAAAGCAGACATAGATATGTGACAAAGCAGAGAGGCCGCAATAGTATGTTGAGCATAATCGCCTACCTGACACCAACAAGTTTCTTGCACTGCGGTCCACTGGGCGTAATGCATGCGAGTTTCCAAAGCAAATACCAACCGCACTAAAACCCACAACCGAACAAACAGCTAAGATTCCACCTCAAAAAGAGTCATTTAAACAAATGGGAAAACAAGCAGTGCTTACCTGTTGAGCCAGCGGTTTCACCTACACGTACACCAAAGCTACCGGTATCCCACGTCACTAACCAGGAAGTCCTTTCACTGACTGAACGACATACCAGTCAGTCGAAAACCACTTCCTTAAATATTATCCAGGACACGCCCCCCCTCAAGATGACTCACGGGGAAACCCATTTCACCACAATCTGCCCTCCAATTTGTTTTTGTCGTCCCGATGATAGAACTGGCATCCCCATCTTAGCAGCTGACATTACTGGTTGGGGCCCACCGGCCGGGGCAGGTGATGTGGGTTAGAATGTTGGCCAGCTGTATGTCGCCTCATTCGGCGCACAGTGAGGGAACTTGAACCAGTCTGGTCAACTACAAAAGGAGTGGCTACCGGTGACGAGGGGTGATACAGCTGTGGGCTGTTAGGGACAGTAGTACTCATGGGGATACCAGCCTCCAAGAGTGTCTCAAATGGAGGTTCAGAAACCACTGGTGAATGCGGCCCTCCCGCCACAGAGGGACAGGGAGCTAGGGGAGTCCTTGAGACTATTAAACATAGCTCCTCTTCACCAATGGGGTCAGTGCAATTGGTCTGCCTCAAGGAGGTCTGGGGTGTAACTGGTTGGCGAGGGGGCTCGGCTCCCACTAGAGGTTTCAAGAGATCTCTGTGCACCTGTTTAACCTTGTGAACTGCATCTACAGGGGCAATGGTATAGACTACGCCCCCACTGTTTGGGACTTTGAGGACCTGGTAGCTCACCGAGCTCCAAATGTCCTGAATCTTGTGACGGCCTCTAATGCCACAGTCCCGTAGAAGAACCAATTGCCCCACTTTCAGTGGTGCATCCCGCACCCGCAAGTCATGCCTTTCCTTTCGTCGACTAGCTGCTACCAGCAACCGGTCGCGGGCACCCTCAAAAGCCACTCTGAGTCTAGCCTGATGCTCCACCACCCAGTCTTGCACGTTACCTGGCTGGGGATCTTGAACACGACCCAGGAGAAAGTCAACCGGGAGCCTTGGTTCTTGGCCAAACATTAAAAAGAAGGGGGATTCACCAGTGCCCCGATGGGGAGTAGAGTTGTAAAAAAATAATACTTGTGGAAGACAAAACGCCCAGTCCCTCTTTCGGGAGGGTGGCAATGTGCGGGGAAGGTTATGGAGTGTCCGGTTGAACCGCTCACACTGCCCATTACCTGCAGGGTGGTAAGGGGTGGTGCGGGACTTAGCAACTCCATACAGGTCACAAAGCTGATGGATGAGGGAACTCTCAAAGCTTTTTCCTTGGTCTGAATGGATTCAGCTCGGGACACCAAACTTGTAAAACCACTCATTCAGCAAGACACGTGCTACCGTAGGCGCACACTGATCCCGGTTAGGAACTGCCTGAGTGAATTTGTTGAACACATCAGTCATGACGAGTACATTCTCTATATCACCGTTAGATGGTTCCATCACTGTGAAATCTTTGGCCAAGATTTCATTTGGCCTAGAAGCCAACAAGTGGCCCATGAAACTGTGTGACCCAGTCCCAAGATGCTTTGCCACTTGGCACCGTCCACACTCTTGGCACCACTGTTTGATGTCTGTAGACATCCCTGGCCAATAGCATCGGGACCTCACCAATTCGGTAGTTCTCTCAATGCCCTGGTGGCCATGTTCCTGGTGCAATTGCGTCAGGACGTCTGGCTTCAAGACAGCTGGCAACAGGAGTTGAAGACACTCTTCCTTCCCGTCAGGGCGGAAGATCCGCCGATGTAAAAGCCACTCCCTCTCTACCAGGCGATCCCACTGATGCAACAGCATTGCCACACTCTTAGGGGCCTGCCGTTTCTCTTCTGGAGTTGGTGGAACTTGCCTCTTCCAGAATATCAAAACCTCCTGCAGGAGGGGGTCAGCCTCCTGCAAGGAGCGAATGTCAGAAGGGGTGTGAGATGGAAGGACGTTGACCATAAATTGGGTAGCACAAACTTGGGGTTGTGTCACTGAAACTTGCTGCAAAGGTTCGGGGACAGCAGTACCAGGGAGGGTATGCTCCCCCAAGTCATGACCAGACATGTACTGGCGTGACAATGCGTCAGCATTCCGATTACTGCGTCCCGACCGGTATTTAATCTCAAAGTCAAATGCAGCCAGCTGAGCTGCCCACCGTTGTTCCGTAGCCCCAAGTTTGGCCGACTGAAGGTAACTCAACGGGTTGTTGTCCGTAAAGACGATGCATTTCTGACCAAGGAGGTATTCCCTAAATTTTTCAGTCATGGCCCACTTGAGTGCAAGGAATTCCAGTTTCATTGAACTGTAATTGTTCATATTGCGCTCAGTGGGCCGAAGACCTCTGCTGGCATAGGCTATGGGTTTAACCCCCGTTTCCTGCTCCTGTGACAGAACTTCTCCCAGGCCATTAAAACTAGCATCCACCTCCAAGATAAAGGGACGCGAGAAATCAGCATAGCCAAGGACTGGGGCGGAGACCAACTTGGCCTTCAATGTCTCGAAACTGTGCTCACAGTCCGGTGTCCATGCGGTGGCGATAGACTGTCCTAACCCTCGCTTAGACTTGGTGCCTCCAAGTTCAGCCACCAGTTTGTGTAAAGGGCTAGCCAGCTTTGCAAACCCTTCTACAAACCGCCTATAGTAACTGGCAAATCCCAAGAACGAGTGCAGTTCTGACACATGGCTCGGACGTTGCCAGCTGGCTACTGCCTCAATCTTAGTTGGATCTGTGGAGACTCCTTGACTGGAGATAATATGTCCTAAATAACCAACTTCCTTACGGAAGAACACACACTTCTCTAATTTTGCCTTTAACCCTTCTTTGTGAAGTCGACTGAGGACGACTTCTAAGCGTTGGAGATGTTGAGAGACAGAGGCAGAAAACACTATGATGTCATCGAGGTACAAGAGCAGTGAATGGCTTTGCTGATCTCCAAACAGTCTCTGCATTAGCCGCTGAAACATGCTTGGAGCGTTGCATAAGCCAAATGGCATCCGGTTCCACTCGAAGAGGCCAAAAGGTGTACAAAAGGCCGTTTTGACCTTGTCTGGCTCGGAGACAGGGACCTGATTATAACCACTGGCCAGGTCTAACGTTGAAAACCAACAGGCCCCTGACAGGGCATCAAGACTCTCCTCAATCCATGGAAGGGGAAACGCATCCTTTCTATTAAGTAAGCGGTAGTCCACACACATGCGCAAAGTGCCATCTTTTTTCTTGGCCTACACAATAGGCGAGGCGTATGGACTGCAGCTCTCACGGATAACATGGGTGTCCAGAAGTTGGTTAATATGGGCCTTCACTGTCTCATATTCGGATGGAGGAATACGCCTATAACGCTGCCGTGCTGGGGTATCATCCAGCAGGGGAATGTCATATGCAATGAGGTTCGTACAGCCTAGATCACCCTCATGGGCAAAGAAGACAGAGCTGTACCGCAAAAGTAAGTCTCTAACCTCAGACTGTTCTGATTCAGACAAGGCACCCAAGTCTGCCGCCAGAATCCGCCAGTTACCCCAACATTAACCACTGGAACGAACACAGTGCCCACAACGATTTGGACGAGGCAAGGCGACGCCAGCAGACCAGCAGGTAATCCAGACTCCGGAGGCTCGAAAAGTGCAGCCAAACCCGCAAGCTGTTCAGAACAAGTACAAGCCACAAACTTCATTACCCCACCAGGTATGCGTACAGCCCGTGTACCACGAACCCATACCGTACCTCTGGAAGCATTCTGACTTTTAATGGCTGATTGATGGCACTGCTGGAGTGCCTTCAAGATGGACCCCGGAGCTTGAGTCACAGGAGGGGAATCAAACAGAGAGGGCCCATAGGCCCCAAAGAGCTCTTGATAACAACGACTAATAACGTTCATGCCTAACACCCCAGGAATGGCAGGGGGAACCCAAGAGGGGTCCCGTACGACTAAAATACCACAACGCGGGATGGTCTTGCCACATAGGACAACGTCAAGTTCTAAATACCCGATATAGGGGATTGCCAGGCCATTGGCAGCTTGAAGCCGAAGCCAATGACAGGAGTGAAGGCGATCATGGCCCCAGGGTTCAAATTGCTGACAGAAAAAGCTCTCCGTTACTGTAGATACCATGGATCCAGTATCTAGTAGGCATTAGACCATAACACCCCCCACTAACACATCAATATTCGGACAAGAGGAAATCAATCTAGACACCACCCCCACTTGTGAGCCAGTGGAGACCCCATCTGCGCTGTGGCTCAACAACTCAGTGGGAATCAGTTTTCCGACTGGCGAGACCCGTGGAAAGACCTGGACCGGCCTGAATAAAGAGTGGAAGAGGAATTAGGACGAGGTTGAGAGGGAAATCGTTCCCCGTCACAGTCTTTTGCAAATTGACCTGGCTGTTGACAACGACGGCAGACAAAAGGGGCATTACGATAAGGACGATTGGGCATGATGGAGGTTTGCAATGCAGCTATAGTCTGAGTGAGCTGATTCAGCTGCTCTTGTTGGTGCTTCAACATGGCCTTTAACTCACCCAACTCTGAACCTGGAGGGGTAACTGGAGTAGTGGGCTGAGAGGTGCCTCGCACAGCATACTGCAGGCCACAAGCCGAGGGTAGGGAAAAGCTACGGGCTCTAGTACCTGCCGGAAGACCTTCCCTTTCCCACCTCAGGGCTTTTCCCCGGATTTCTAGCAAGGTGGTGGTGGGCTGACCCCGGATATATTGTTTCAACTCTCTACGAAGGGAACTATCCAAAACATGTTCTACGAACTGATCACGAAGTAAAACCTCTGCATTAAGCACACCACCTGGAGCACACTGCCTGACTTTATCCATTAAAGCCATTAAGGCCAAGGAAAATTCCTGCAAAGTCTCTCCTTCTTCTTGCTGTCTAGAAAAAAGGCCTGCTGCAAGGTTACATAAGATTGGGAGGGACCATAAAGTTCCTTCAGAATGTCTAAGACCCTGACTGAGTCAACACGCTCTGCACCGGGTCGGTACTTAATTTCTTCCTTAGCCTCTCCCTCCAAATGATCAAAGATGAAAAGTGCCTTACCAGCAATAGACAAATGGTGGGCCCGCATACATGCCTGTACCTCCTCGGTCCACTCAAGTATACCTATCCCTGTCTTCCCATTAAACATGGGACACTTACGCTCTCGCGGTAAAACAACCAGGCGCTCAGTTACTGGCGCGGCTGGTGTAGGACCAGATGGTCCAGGAGCTAGTGGATCAGAATTAGGAATGGGTTGGGGAGTTGACTGTTCCTGTAGTAAGCGCTCTTTCTCAGCTCTGAGCTGCAGCACTAGGTCACGAAGCTGCTCTGGACTTAACTCCTCGTCCCCCATACTTGAAATGGGAAAGCTACACTAACTACACCCAACAACCCTACCTTTAGGTAGATATTCCGGGGCTCCTGGGCAAGAAGCTGCTGCTTTGTCCCACTGTCAAAGAAATACAATCCACTAACACCATTACAGTCAAAACAGTTCAGAAAAGAAAGAAATAAACGCACGTCTCTGGTTTACACAAGAGTGATCCTGCCGACTACGCCAAAATGTGGCAGGAACAAGGTGCATCTGAGGATTTGTTGCATCAACTACGCCACCTAGGGGACGGGAGGCCGGCCCCCAGGACAAGGAACTAAACTAGATTAACCCCTAAGGGTAATTCGAGCACACAGGTTCGTAAACTCAAGGAGCCGGAGACATGCGTTACACATAGTTTTATTAACTTCAAGAAAGAGGAAAATATAGGCTTGTTATGACAAAAATAACTAATGTGCTTCATGGTTATAACTATAAATGGATAAAAAGTATGAAAAAATTGCTATGGTATAAAAGGAATAAAACAGTCAAGCTGCATCACAGCATAATATAATTATTTATTCCTCACTTGATTTACCTTGAATCAATCATTTTTACAGTAAATACATCCAATCCCTCCATATGTGTTATAAGCATGATAGTTTTAACTACCCACATTAGCTTAGGTCCCTTTAAAGAGAAATTAACTCAATTCAATTTCTTCAAATGTTGTGGCACATACAGAAAGCTGGAAAATACTTCACAATGCTTTTCCTTTCACCCTGGACACTCACAAGCGTCATGCAGTCGAAGCTTGAAACATTCATTTTTTGTTTACTTTTGTAAGGCCTGATCTTATGCCTACTCTAACATGCATTCCATTTAAAATAGCTTTTTTTTTTTTACAACCTCAACATACAATACACAGTTCACTCATGCACATTTGCAAGCCTTAAGTTTAACACTACCTGAAGACTAAATGTAGTTAATATCATGAGAAAATGACAGCATTCTCATTAAACTTTCACTATTTATTTATATTTTGGACTGATGATCAGGGGCAGGTACCATGAAGTCGGTTTAGGTGGCTAGGCAGGTAATTGTTACTTTAGTTTGTGGCAACCCTGGGATTTAGGTACCCAAAAAGTGGCTCAGCTTTTACCGGTGTTCATCTCCATAGTAACTTATGCTCCACAACTAACTTGCTCCAGGGTAGGTTATCTTTTGGGTAAGAAAGCACAAAACCAACTTGGACCAATCAACTTTGAGCAAAGTGACATATAAGTGATACAATTAATTCTACTTGGTGTCTGATGCAATGGCTTCACCATTTCCTCATAATCTTCTGGACATCCCAGTGCAAATTATAAAAGAGCACTTTGCAGAGAAAGAGTTATTAGGCATATACAAAATCCCCTGGCTTTCCCTGATACTTTCTTGCATGAAAAATATAGATTTTCCATAGATGGAATCTCATATTTTGTCAACTTCTTAAGCCATGCATTAAAAATGTGACATGCCGAAGCCACGCTCTTACTGTACCGCAAACTGTATGTGTTGCTTTGTGGTTCATTGCTAGTGTTACACATTTGCATGCGGTGTTATTATTCCTGTCCTAATATATTTTTTCATAAATTGATATTTATTTATTTTTTAAATTAATTAAAACTATTTATATTAAATGAAACTTCATTAAATACGTTAGGGGTTAGGGTTTTTTTAATCTGTTTATTCTCATTGTAAGCCTATAACAGTAAATTTAGGCATTTACACAATCAGCAATGTTCCACCAGCAATGTTCCCAGGCTTTGGCAGCCGCAACGGTCTTGCTTTTTGCGGTTATCCATCCATCCATCCATCTTCTACCACTTATTCGGTCTTCAGGGTCATGGGGAACCTGGAGCCTATCCCAGGTGGAATCGGGCACAAGCAGTTAGTGTAGGTTTAAGTCCTCATATTTCCACATAGTAATAATTTCTTGCTCTTCAACTGGAGGTATGCTGCTTTCTTCCATATTGAACGCTAAAGGTTGTTCAGGTGATAACTTCACAGGTTTATGTGCACATGCTCGTGGACTAATCATAGCTTAAGGATCAAAGCCTGAGTTGACAGAGGAAGTTGATAACCAGCATCATGGTACCAATAAAGCCTGATTGGATTGGTCTGGCATCAACTCGAAACTAATCCCATAATCCTGAATTTGTTCAACTACCTTCATGGTACAGGCCCTAGATTTGCAAGTTTGTGTATGTGTGAGCAAAATTGAGTGTTCAGCAGAGAACTAAAAGAGAATCTAATTGTTGCTAAGCATTTACAATCTTCAAAGTTAATGTTTTGTGTGTGACCTCATTTAAAGGGTTTTATGCCTCTGGAATACAGCAGTTTATTTGTACATTACTCCACTGGCTTATCACAAATATAAATTCTATTACACATCTTCAAACAGCTTCTTTTTTTCTGTTTGATTGCTGATTTTGAAAATCAGTTTTGGACTAAATCATTGCATTTAATTAAGTCAGATAAAATGAAATTGCCTTAAATTTGTTTCAGCAGGCAAAGCAAAGGATAGTCAGCCAGACAGCATTACGCATTTTAGATGCAGGAAAAAGAGATGATTCCCCAGCCACTGTTCAAATGCATGCTACTTATGGAGACCATAAAACTAATTAAAAATAAGCCATTAAGAAACACTGCTTGGACTATTCTATCCAATGCATTTGGTAACTTTTACATTTTATTGATGCTCTATTCTTTAGTGATTGTTCTGTTCCCGAACCCTATTTATTGTTCAGGAGTTAATTAGTTTATAGCTTAAATATTTTGGATATTTTTGGTCTATAGTGCTAGTCAAATCTGCCTTCAGCAGCCTATAAGATCAAGGCCGTACCATACAGGTGGCCTACTGAAACAATTTCCAGGGTATGAGGCACACACACACACACACACATACACACTGCACATGAAATCTATACAAATCTATACATTTTCATATACAGGTATATTTACGTAAGAGCATTTAAAAGGAATTCCACTAACTTCCACTGAAACTGCACACACAATTGTAAGTGGATTTATTAAGGTAAACATTTGGTACTGTTTCTACCATCCAGTCTCTCTGAAAATACCACACATGACTGCTCCAATAAGCTCAACTACAATGTGGTCATGTTAAAAGTTTATTAAACTAGAATTTCATTAGATCATCCTCATTTGCAAAACCCCCAGTGGAGGTGTTTCTCATATGTCTCGATTGGGACCTACTGAAATTATAATTATTATATTAGAACTCAGTAAATGACACCATAATCCATAACAAATATTGCACACCCAATTACATCACTGCATTCAACTTGTACCTCATATTAAAATGCTGACGGTTGTAAATATGATATAAATATGCCACGGCAGTGTGTAATGAATAGTTGGACACTCAGAAGTTCATGAGTTGGGGGTGTGTCAATAAAACCAATGGTAGCTGCCAAAATTAGTTGCATCCATAGTCGGCTGTAAGGCATAGTAGACTGTAAGTATTGTTTGTATGCATTTTGGGCTATAATAAAGATTTAGTAAAGCACGCATAAGTGAGGAGTTAATGCCAAAATTGTACACAGTGGTACTCAGATCTCAGACTTAACTACAGACATAAGAGCTATTCAGAGAGTTGCGAGGGAGTTACAGTGAGGGAAAGAAGTATTTGATCCCCTGCTGATTCTGTATGTTTGCCCTCTGACAAAGAAATGATCAGTCTATAATTTTAATGGTAGGTTTATTTGAACAGTGAGAGACAGAATAACAACAAAAAAATCCAGAAAAATGCATGTCAAAAATGTTATAAATTGATTTGCATTTTAATGAGGGAAATATGTATTTGTAATTGAGAATGAAAGTAATGGTGAAACTTTCTAACTGCATCTTAACATTATGTCATGATTAAAAACTTTTAAATGATTCACATTAAATTGTAAGAAAAATTTCAAAACAAAAATCATCTTGATGTCAAAAAGGCCATTATTGTGGCTTTATACAATATATCAAGCAGTTTTAATGTGGATTGTCTGTAGGCTGAATTTTACAATGGCATGGCCAGACTTGGCCAAGTGATTTTATTGGGGTGGCAAGCCAAGTGATGGCCATTAATCATAATAAAGTTGTCTTGCTGGTCTATTTGAATTATTAGGCTGGATGTTAGAAGCAAAGCATTTGATATTGGTAAGGTTATCCATCAGGTAACATTGTCTGATGAGTGAGCCCTCAACAATGGTGTGTTAGATAGGATCTGTTGCATTTAAACACATTTTGCAATGTGTACAGTGTGGTGAGTAAGGCAATGGCAAATATGGGTACCATGCTGATTCATTACCTAGCTAGCTAACAAAATATAATTATTATATAATGTTTCTTTGGTTTTACTGAAGATTTGGCCCTTATTTTATCCAGATACACATACACACAAAAAATGCTATTCACAAAAATCCAGCTAGTTCAGAAAAATGTTTGTGTCCTATGAAAGATACAGTGCTTGTGTAAATTTAGACTCACTAAATTTGATTTGCTTCAAATTATAATACACTTATTTAAAGTGAATTAAGAGGTTTTTTTCTGATGTATGAGCTTCCTTTTATGGGTTGCTGTAAACTAAAATGTGATCTAGCAAAATGTGATCAAAGCATAATTTAAGTGGTTTAGCTTTGTTTGGTTCAAATGTGAATGTGGTATTTGACAGCTGTCCCTCCAGGCAGCTAAGCCTTCTACTCACTTCATTATTTCAAATAAAACGTTTTTTTATTATTATTATTATTTTCCTTTCACAGAGGGTCTCTTCTGTCTGTATCTCTTGACTATTGGCACTGAAGCTCCTGTGCATTGACACAAGGACGGGTTTTCAGGGAAGCAGTGAGGGGTGGGAAGATGGATGAAAGATTCTGATCAACATGACGGCACATGCCTGGGGACGATAAGCACAAGATACAAGGTGTTCCACCTGACGGAATCCCGGAGTCTGCTGGAAACAGAGGGCACGCTGGATAATGCACAGGTGCCATTCGTTAACCTGAGCATAGAGTGCTGCTTGCTCTTTTGAAGGCCAGTAAGAGTGGTAGAGTTGGAAAGATCCATTGCATTAAGATGCTCCAGGTTTTCAAGCTTATGTTCAAAACATAATTATGTTCAAACAAGGGAAGAATGCAGAATTCCCTGGTGGCTTTCTTGAAAAATCCCCAAAACAAAATGTATTTTTCTTTCTCAAACAGATTAAATATCAGAAAGGCAAGATAAATTTCATACTAAATTACAAAATCAGAAAGTGGAGAATATCATATGCTTTAGCCAAAGGGTATTCAAGAAAAATATATGAAGATCCAATTTCTGAAAAATACTTCCTTACAAAGGTTCAAATAAGATGATTGAATGATGACAACAGTTACCTTTTCATTCTTAACCATTGGCGATTAGTTTATTGCTATAAATAAGACAAGTGCTAATGTTTTGTTTTGAACTGGTGCTCTACATTGACACTTTTAAATAGTGTCAAGAACTCTGAACAGATAAGACATGTGAAATGAAAACACCATGCATGTCTGTCTATTCTGTTTTTATAGTCGACTTTACTTTTTATGTCATCACTTCACTGATCAGACTGTAAGGGTAATCAACTGAAATATCTATGATAGCCTGTGAAGACTCTCTTTTGGAAATAAAGCTAGTAACTAATATAAATAAATGTATATGATTGGATGCGAAACAACAGAGGATCTGCTACAGAAGTGTTGTAGATTTCTGCTACAGTATATTTTCCAGTTTGGTCTGCTAAAATACCTTGTTTAATCCACATCCAAACTGCATTCCACCAGTTTGTGACCCTGAGCTTAGCCCATTCATGTTTACCTATTCTGAAAACTGTAGACATGAAAGGTCACACATTTTGTATTTTGGCGTAAGCCTTTCAGACTTCCTGACACAACTGTCTCATAACTTCTCAACCCTCAAACTAATTAAACATAGTAACTATCCACACAGCCTCTTGCTCACCTCATTAATTATGATTCTGGGTCTCAGCTTAGACTCAGACACCCAAAGACAAAGACACAAATTTAAAATTTATGACTTGCATATAATTAATGCATCCAAGCTGTTGTGAGGTGACAGCAGTGAGCAGCTGATGTTAATAATTTTGCATGTGTCAGGATTTCGTAACTGTCTTTACATATCTGAGCATGTTTACTGTTAGATGTAGGCAGATCATTTACTCTGCCCCACCCCCATGCTCTAAGGCTGCATCCCTGCTGCACAGCACTACCATCAAATATTATGGGAACAGAAAGATGCTGATTGTGTGTACATTGCGTGTGACATGTAGGTTGTGAAAATTGTGTTTTAAAAGTAGCCCAATCATTCAAAAGTCTTTCTGGACCCATTCCAGTTATTGGGTTATTGATCCCTGAAGTGTTTAACCACCATCAGGTTACACTATATCCCAAGCAGGATTGATTTTTTTCAGGCTGATCGTATATAAATGTAATGAAACTTATCAAATTTGTAGGTACCAGAATAACTGTTAATCATAGGAGTGTCCAAAACTTCAAGCTTGGGTTTTTGCTTTCTGTGAATGGATATGATAGTTCCTAAGGAGGACAGGCTTATTTAGACAGCTTTTTTATTTTTATTTATTTATTTATTTATTTATTTTTAAATGAAGCATTTTTTAATCAAAGTTGCTTCTAAACTTAGGTAAGCAGCACAGTTATTAGCTGTTCTGTGTTGCTGGCTGCATTATGGTGAAGGGCTGTTTCATAATTATTGTTTCAGCATGGCCAGTGTTCCCAGAAGGTGCTTAGGGAAGCTACATGATTAGAGAAAATCTAGTGTGGAAAAAAAGTTCTTTTAACCATCACTATCAAATCAGGAAAGTTTTAATTAGGTGCTCTGCTCCTGTAATTTTATTTTTAGTTTGTGAATTACCAATGGCTTTGTGGTGGCCTCAGGGTTTTTCTGTGGGTTTGTTGGAAAAGGAAGGTCACCCATTTACAACCAGATTATCATTAGTGCAGTACTCTAAACATGCTCCTGGGATTGGTATAAGATTGGCTAATAGCTTTGTATGTGATCATCAGTGCTCTGTTAGTAATACATGAAAAGGAGAAAAGGAGAAAAAAAGAAAGATACCAGAAGCAGAATCACTTTACAAGGCAGGTTAAATTCTCTGACCAGATTGGAAATCATTAGCTATGCAAGTCATGGATGATGTGCCTCAGAGCACCATGTTTGGTAATTTGTGCAACACTGTTGTGAATTTTCACTGTGAGCTAGTTCATTTTTTGATGTTTACTTCTCTTTGCAGTTTTCATTCATTCACATCTATATAATGATTGTTTTTTTCTGTACTGCTTGTATCTGTTTAATTTTCTTATTTTCTTCCCATATAACACGGTAGCTCACACTAAGACATTTCATATAAATTACAAAGAAAAGACAATACAGTTCTGTAGGTGTGGTTGGCATGGCAATAAACTGGACTTTGGAAAAACAAAACCTCTGGCAAATGCGATTCAGATTACAGTGAACTCCACCAATATTGGCACCCTGGGTAAATATGAGCAAAGAAGGCTGTGAAAAATTGTCTTTATTGCTTAACCTTTTTATCTTTTGTTACAAAAATAATTAACACAGGTTTATCTATCTATCAAGATATACAATATATCTATCTATCTATATATCTATATCTATCTATATATCTATATATATCTATATATATATATAGATATAGATATAGATATATATATATATAGGGCGCACGGCGGCTTAGTGGTTAGCACGTTCGCCTCCAGGGTCCGGGGTTCGATTCCCGCCCGGGCCAGGCCATGTGTGTGCGGAGTTTGCATGTTCTCCCCGTGTTGCGGGGGTTTCCTCCGGGTACTCCATGCATGGTAGGTTGATTGGCAGCTTGGTAAATTGTCCGTAGTGTATGAATGGGTGTGTGAGTATGTATGTGATTGTGCCCTGCGATGGACTGGCACCCTGTCCAGGGTGTACCCCGCCTTGTGCCCGATGCTTCCTGGGATAGGCTCCAAGTTCCCCGCGACCCTGAAGCAGGAATAAGCGGTTATGGATGGATGGATATATATATATATATAATATATACACACACACAGTATCCATCCATCTTCTACAGGGTCGCGGGGGAACCTGGAGCCAATCCCAGAGAGCATCGGGCACAAGGTGGGGTACACCCAGGGTGCCAGTCCATCACAGTATATCTTTGTTAAATATAGTACACACAGTATATCTTTGTTAAATATAGGTGTGCAAGACTTATTGGCACCCCTATGAATTCATATGGGAAAAATATATTTATAGTAAATTCCCATTGATATTTAAAAACATTTTTAGTATACCTGGGTAACTATGAACAGGAAATTGTTCAACCATGACTTCCTCTTTCACAGGGGTATAAATATGAGGTAACAAATAGGCCAAATTCCCTTAGTCATTCATAACATTGGTTAAGCCCAATGAATATAGCTGTGATGTACAGCATAAGGTTGTTGAGCTTCACAAAATGGAAAGTAGCACAAGCATTGAAAATGCTCATATACTCTATCAGGGCAATAATTAAGAAGTTCCAGTCAACTGGAAATGTTATGAATCAACCTGGAATTGGAAGTGTGTTTATATTGTTTTAATGCACTGTGAAGAGGATGGTTTGAGTGGCCAAAAAAATCTCCAAGGATCACAGTTTAATTTAATTTAATTTAATTTTAATTGTATAGTGCTTTTTACAACTGTCAATGTCTCAAAACAGCTTTACAGAAACACAGAAACACAGGATACAGATTTTAAGTTTGTGGATTAATCCTGATTGAGCAAGCCGGTGGCAATGGAAAACTCCATAAGATGTTAAGAGGAAGAAACCTTGAGAGGAACCAGACTCAGAAGGGAACCCATCCTCATCTGGGTAACAACGGATAGTGTAAAAGCAAAGGAAAGTTCATTATGGTTTTTATATGAAGTCTGATTTTTGAACTAGTCCACAGCTGGAGAATTCCAGAAATTATTTGCGTCTTGGGGTCAGAAAGTCTCCAAAACTACAATCCGAAGTCACCTACATCACCACAAGTTGTTTGGAAGGGTTTCAAGAAAAAAAAATACTCTCATCCAAAAACAAACTCAAGAGTCTTCAGTTTGTCAGACACTACATGAACTTCAAATGGGATCGGCTTCGATGGTCAGATGAAACCAAAATAGAGATTTCTGGCAGTAAACACAATAGGTGATACCTCATATCCATGGTTAAATATGATGGTGGCTCTTTAATGTTTTGTGGCTGTTTTTCTACCAGAGGACCTGGACATTTTGTTAGGATACATGGCATCATGGACTCTATCAAATATCAACAAATTGTCACGTCTGTCACATTCTGTGACGTAAGGGACGATAAGGTGGATGCAAGAGCAGTGTGAACGAGTGTTTTATTTAAAGAGACAGGCAGACAAATCCAAATCGTAGTCCGTAAGCGTAATCCAAAACAGGCAAGGTCAGACGATTGGCAAACAGGCATACACTTAGGCAAGGCAGAGATCAAGGTCGTGGTCTCGGAAAACGGGGTCGAGATACAAAACATGAAACGGGAAACACAGCGAGGGACTGGAAGCGGAGAAACCAGTGAACTAACCTAACTAACCTAAACATTAAACATGAACTAGAACGTTGACTATGACTTGAAACCAGAAACATGGAACTATGATTATCGCATTAAACTTATCTAATCTAACATCTAAATCATCTAAGGCTAATTCTTACTCTAATATTCCGCATTGAGTGTTGCGAGGCATGCGGTATATATGCTGGCATGATTACCCTCACAACTGCTAACAGCTGAGGGTAATCCAGACACACATGACACCATAACCAATGTCAGGACGTGGAGGATACATGACATAAACATAAACAAATGCACGTGTCGAGATGTCACAACTGTCAACATTGGAAAAGCAGGTGCTCGCGCATTCGCGCTTAGAGCACGCTGCTTCAAGGGGAAATCATGACACAGATATTAAATGAAAACCTGACTGCCAGATAGCTTAAAATGGGTCGTGTTTGGATCTACCAGCAGGACAATGATCCAAAACGTACATCATAATCATCGCAAAAATGATTTACTGACCACAAAATCAAGGTCCTGAAATGGCCATCCCAGTCCCCTGATGAGAAATACATAGAAAACCTGTGGGGTGAACTGAAGAGGAGAATCCACCTGGGTCTGAAAGATCTGGAAAGATTCTCTATAGAGTAATGGCCTCAGATCCCTTGCCATGTATTCTCTAACCTCATCAGGCATTATAGGAGAAGACTCAGAGCTGTTATCTTGGCAAAGGGAGGTAGCACAAAGTATTGACTAAAAGGATGCCAATAATTGTTGCACACCTACATTTAACAAATATATTTTTCTGGGATAAACCTGTTTTTCTTTGCAATGGTTTGAGATCTAAGAGAGCAGAGTATTTTTGTGAATCTTTTTTAACAAAAGACCAAAAGGTTAAATAATGAAGACAATTTTTTCACAGCCTTATTTGTTCATATTTACCAATGGTGCCAATATTAATGGCACTGCATGTACAAACTTAAGGACTACCTGGAAACTAGAAATGTTAAAAGAGTTTACAATTTGTTGTCATCTTTTATTTTTCGTGCCACGAGTTCTCTCTAATTGCAGAATGGGTATATAAATAGGTATGTGTATTTTTTTGGGAGATCCTTTTATCTGAAGTGACTTTCAAGTGAGGCAGAACAAAATCCCAGCACAGAGATGAGTACTTGAGGGTTAAGGGCCTCACTCAAGGATTCGACAGTGGCTTTCTGGCAGTGTTTGGATTTGAACTCACGACTGCTCTATTTCAGGACCCATAACCAGTTAACTCCTTCAGAGCTGCTCAGAAGTCAAAAACATTCATTTGACTTACCCCATGATCTCCAGCCACATCTATAATACAACAATAACCTCCTTCTTCATACATCATACACCAAGCAGCAGATTTTGCACATTAGGTGATGGGGCCTTCTGTTTAGCAGCAACATGCCTGTTTCCAAGAGCACCATCACAGACTTTGGATATTTGTAAGAACTTAAATGCTATTTAGCATTGGTGTGCTTTATATATATATATATATATATTATAAATTCTCACAGAAGTGAGTGCACCCCTCACATTTGTGTAAATATTTTATTATAACCTTTCATGTGACAGCACTGGAGAAATGACACTTTGCTACAATGTAAAGTAGTGAGTGTACAGCTTGCATAACAGTGTAAATTTTCTTTCCCCTCAAAATAACTCAACACACAGCCATTAATGTCTAAGCTGCTGGCAACAAAAGTGAGTACACCCCTAAGTGAAAATGATTTTCACTAAATTGGGCTCAATTAGCCATTTTCCCTCCCCGGTGTCATGTGACTTGTTAGTGTTACAAGGTATCAGGTGTGAATAGGAAGCAGGTGTGTTAAATTTGGTGTCATAGCTCTCACACCCCCTCATACTGGTCACTGGACGTTCAACATGGCACGTCATGCCAAATAACTCTCTGAGTATCTGAAAAATAATTGTTGCTCTACGTAAAGATAGCCTAGGCTATAATAAGATTGCCAAGAGCCTGACACCAAGCTGCAGCACGATGGCCAAGACCATACAGCGGTTTAATAGGACAGGTTCCACTCAAAACAGGCCTCGCCATAGTCGACCAAAGATGATGACTGCATGTGCTCAACGTCATATTAAAAGGTTGTCTTTGGGAAATAGACATATGAGTGCTGCCAGCATTGCTGCAGATGTTGAAGGGGTGGGGGGTCAGCCTGTCAGTACTCAGACCATACGCCGCACACTGCATCAAATTGGTCTGCATGGTGGTTGTCCCAGAAGGAAGCCTCTTGTAAAGATGATGCACAGGAAAGCCCACAAACAGTTTGCTGAAGACAAGCAGACTAAGGATATGGATTATTGGAACCATCTCCTGTGGTCTGATGAGACCAAGATAAACTTATTTGGTTCAGATGGTGTCAAGCGTGTGAGGTGGCAACCAGGTGAGGAGTACAAAGACAAATGTGTCTTGCCTACAGTCAAGCATGGTGGTGGGAGTGTCATGGTCTGGGGCTGCATGAGTGCTGCCGGCACTGGGGAGCTACAGTTCATTGAGGGAACCATGAATACCAACATGTACTGTGACATACTGAAGCAGAGCATGATCAGTATGCAGTATTCCAGCATGATAACGACCCCAAACACAGCTCCAAGACGACCACTGCCTTGCTAAAGAAGCTGAGGGTGAAGGTGATGGACTGGCCAAGCATGTCTCCAGACCTAAAACCTATTGAGCATCTGTGGGGCATCCTCAAATGGAAGGTGGAGGTGCACAAGGTCTCCAACATTCACCAGTTTTGTGATGTTGTCATGGAAAGTGGAAAAGGACTCCAGTGGCAACCTGCAAAGCTCTGGTGAACTCCATACCCAAGAGGGTTAAGGTAGTGCTGACCACACAAAATATTGACACATTGGGCCCAGTTTGGACATTTTTACTTAGGGGTGTAGTTTGTTGCCAGTGGTTTAGACATTAATGGCTGTGTTTTGAGTTATTTTGAGGGGACAGCAAAGTTACACTGTTATACAAGTTGTTCACTCACTACTTTTACATTGTAGAAAAGTGTCAATTCTTCAGTGTTGACACATGAAAAGATATAATAAAATATTTACTATATATATATATATATATATATATATATATATATATATATATATATATATATATATATATTGTCGCAGCGGACTAATACGAGAGGGAAGAGAATCGCTCCATCTCCGACTGCCGTGGCGGCGAGAAGCAGGCAGCCCCACACTGGACCCCGCGCTAACCGGAACAGCCGCCATGGAACCACCGACGCCGTACCGTCCGCTGATTGGAGGCGCTGTCGGGAGAATTCCACCACTTCCACGCCGAAAGGTGGAAATAAAAGGACGCCCTTCCGCGCCGGGAAAGTTGAGTACTGACTCACCAAAACGGTTAGCGTCCGGAGCGGATGGGTGCCGAGGTCCGGATGTTCTGCCAGCGGTGCGCATCTCCAGCCTCCGTGTCTCTGTGCTCCGCCCTTTCCCGCTACAATAATATATATATATATATATATATATATATATAATATAATTTTACTATGCCTAGGAATGTTTTAGTATATCTAGTATTTTTAGTATTTGAGTGTGTTATTAATGCCTTCCACATTTTGTCTTAGTTTTTCTTAACTATAATTTTATTTTGTAGCACTCTGAGATTTGCTTTGGATGAAAAGCACAGTATTTATGATAATAATAATAATAATAATAACCTATTGTTAGTAACAATAGTTGTTATTGTTATTATTATTATTATTATTATGATTATCTTTCCAGACTCACAAATATATTTGATACTGATTTAATATTTCATTCATGATGATTCTTTATTGATAACCTATACATTTCAGCACAATTAAATTAATTTTCTTCGCATGTTAGAAAGCTGGGGTCAGAGCGCAGGCCATGATACATAGCACTCCTGGAGCAGAGAGGGTTAAGGGCCTTGCTCAAGGTTGGCAGTGCTGGGGCTTGAACCCCCGAACTTCTGATCAGTAACCCAGAGCATTAACCACAAAGCCAAAACAGCCATACAGTGAGTGAAAAAAAGTAGTTGATCCCCTGCTGATTTTGTACGTTTGCCCACTGACAAAGAAATGATCAGTCTATAATTTTAATGGTAGATTTATTTGAACAGTGAGACAGAAGAACGACAAAAAATCCAGAAAAACGCATATCAAAAATGTTATAAATTGATTTGCATTTTAATGAGGTGTCACGTTTGGCGAATGGAGGCCGAAGCAATTGCAGATTTTTTAAATATTTATTTTAAACACACAAATAACGAAACAAAAACACTGGGGCATAACACTGTGGCAAAAAACAAACACGGAGACAGAAGTGACGTGAGTCTACAACAACGAAAGACCAGGAGAAAGTGCAGACAAGGACTATAAATACACAATGGTGCTAATTAACAAAAACGTGAGTCAGGTGCATGTGGTCAGGTGGTGTAGTGCAGTGGCTGATGGGACTTGAAGTCCCGGGTTTCCGGATACGTGACAGATCCCCCCTCCAAGGGGCGCTACTCCTGGAGCGCCCAAAATCAAAGGGCCCCCCTCCGGGGGTCCCGGCCCTCCGGGCCAAAAGTCCCCAACAGAACCAGGAGGCCGAGCAGCTTCCACCAGGGCACAAGGAAGCGGGTGGAAGTCCTTGGCAAAGCATGAAAGAGGGGCGACATCCCCCACGGGACAGGAGAGCGGAGCATGCCTCACCGCGAGGTTCAAGGGGAGCGAAGTACCTGACGAGGCGCCCGGAGCGCGAGGTTCTCCCGCGAGGCTCACGGGGAGCAAGGTTCTCCGCGAGGCTCACGGGGGAGCGAGGTTCTCCGCGAGGCTCACGGGGGAGCGCGAGGTTCTCCGCGAGGCCAGGAGAGAAGCGAGGTTCTCCGCGAGGCCCAAGGGAGGAACGGCTCTCCCGGAGCATGAGGGGGGAACGGAGACCTCCGTGGAGCAGGAAGGGGGAAGCGACCCACTGAGCGCGCGAGGGAAAGGAGCGACGTCTTCAGCGAAACGTGGAGGCGAAGTGACGTCCTCAGCGCAGCAGGATGGCAGAGAGACGACCGCAGCCGAGCAGGAAGGCCGAGCGACGACCTCAGCCGAGCAGGAAGGCCGGGCGACGTCACAGCCGAGCAGGAAGGCCGAGCGACGTCCACAGCCGAGCAGGAAGGCCGAGCGACATCCACAGCCGAGCAGGAAGGCCGAGCGACGTCCACAGCCGAGCAGGAAGGGCCCGCGAACGTCCACAGCCGAGCAGGAAGGCCGAGCGACGTCCACAGCCGAGCAGGAAGGCCGAGCGACGTCCACAGCCGAGCAGGGATGCCGAGCGGCGTCCACAGCCGGGCAGGGATGCTGAGCGGCGTCCACAGCTGAACAGGAAGGCTGTGCGACGACCACAGCTGAACAGGAAGGCTGTGCGACGACCTCAGCTGAACAGGAAGGCTGTGCGACGACCTCAGCTGAACAGGAAGGCTGAGCGACGACCTCAGCTGAACAGGAAGGCTGAGGCACCTTAAGGTAGCTGAACAGCGGGGAGTCCCTGAGGTCAGCGAACATAGGTGAATTCATGAGTCCGCCCGGAGCCGGAGCGTCCTCACACACATAGCGGGGCGGCGGAGAGACCTCCTGCACAGGACTCACCGGCTGCGCGACTCTGAGATAGCTGAACAGCGGGGAATCCTTGAGGTCGGCGAACATAGGTGAATTCATGAGTCCGCCCGGAGCTGGAGCGTCCTCACACACATAGCGGGGCGGCGGAGAGACCTCCTGCACAGGACTCACCGGCTGCACGACTCTGAGGTAGCTGAACAGCGGGGAATCCTTGAGGTCCGCGAACAGAGGTGAATTCATGAGTCCGCACGGAGCTGGAGCGTCCTCACACACATAGCGGGGCGGCGGAGAGACCTCCTGCACAGGACTCACCGGCTGCGCGACTCTGAGGTAGCTGAACAGCGGGGAATCCTTGAGGTCCGCGAACAGAGGGGAATCCATGAGACCCATCGGGGAGGGAGGGTGGGAGCAAACTGCTGAATCCGGAAAAAAATAAATAAATAAAAAATCTACTGCCTCGTAGTCACGGTCTTTCGTTCTGTCACGTTTGGCGAATGGAGGCCGAAGCAATTGCAAATTTTTTAAATATTTATTTTAAACACACAAATAACGAAACAAAAACACTAGGACAACTGGGCATAACACTGTGGCAAAAAACAAACACGGAGACAGAAGTGACGTGAGTCTACAACAACGAAAGACCAGGAGAAAGTGCAGACAAGGACTATAAATACACAATGGTGCTAATTAACAAAAACGTGAGTCAGGTGCATGTGGTCAGGTGGTGTAGTGCAGTGGCTGATGGGACTTGAAGTCCCGGGTTTCCGGATACGTGACATGAGGGAAATAAGTATTTGACACCCTCTCAATCAGAAAGATTTCTGGCTCCCAGGTGTCTTTTATACAGGTAACGAGCTGAGATTAGGAGCACACTCTTAAAAAGAATGCTCCTTATCTCAGCTTGTTACCTATATAAAAGACACCTGTCCACAGAAGCAATCAATCAATCAGATTCCAAACTCTCCACCATGGCCAAGACCAAAAAGAGCTCTCCAAGGATGTCAGGGACAAGATTGTAGACCTACACAAGTCTGGAATGGGCTACAAGATTATTGCCAAGCAGCTTGGTGAGAAGGTGACAACAGTTGGTGCGATTATTCGCAAATGGAAGAAACACAAAAGAACTGTCAATCTCCCTCGGCCTGGGGCTCCATGCAAGATCTCACCTCGTGGAGTTGCTATGATCATGAGAATAGTGAGGAATCAGCCCAGAACTACACAGGAGGATCTTGTCAATGATCTCGAGGCAGCTGGGACCATAGTCACCACGAAAACAATTGGTAACACACTACGCCATGAAGGACTGAAATCCTGAAGCGCCGGCAACGTCCCCCTGCTCAAGAAAGCACATACAAATGCCCATCTGAAGTTTGCCAATGAACATCTGAATGATTCAGAGGGCAACTGGTGAAAGTGTTATGGTCAGATGAGACCAAAATGGAGCTCTTTGGCATCAACTCAACTCGCCGTGTTTGGAGGTGGAGGAATGCTGCCTATGACCCCAAGAACACCATCCCCACCGTCAAACATGGAGGTGGAAACATTATGCTTTGGGGGTGTTTTTCTGCTAAGGGGACAGGACAACTTCATTGCATCAAAGGGACGATGGACAGGGCCTCCTTCCCTCAGCCAGGGCATTAAAAATGGGTCGTGGATGGGTATTCAGCATGTCAATGACCCAAAACACATGGCCAAGGTAACAAAGGAGTGGCTCAAGAAGAAGCACATTAAGGTCCTGGAGTGGCCTAGCCAGTCTCCACACCTTAATCCAATAGAAAATCTGTGGAGGGAGCTGAAGGTTTGAGTTGCCAAACATCAACCTCGAAACCTTAATGACTTGGAGAAGATCTGCCAAGAGGAGTGGGACAAAATCCCTCCTGAGATGTGTGCAAACCTGGTGGCCAACTACAAGAACCGTCTGACCTCTGTGATTGCCAACAAGGGTTTTGCCACCATGTACTAAGTCATGTTTTGCAGAGTCAATTTATATATATGCAGAGTCCAAATCAATTTATAACATTTTTGACATTTTTATGTTGCTATTCTGTCTCTCACTTTTCAAATAAATCTATCATTAAAATTATAGATTGATAATTTCTTTGTCAGTGGGCAAACTTACAAAATCAGCAGGGGATCAGACACTTTTTTCCCTCACTGTACATAGTTGACCAATACTAAACAATCAACTCCAGTGAGCTGTTGGTCATATAGCTTCATACAGGTACTGTATGACAACTTTTGGTTTTTATGTCTCTACATTGGTGTAGAGTGAATATGGCTTGTCTTTCAGGTTCTGTCCATTTTTCTCACCTCTGCTACCTCATTGGATATATCACACATTGCTACATGCCCTGCTCCTTGTTTTCCACTGGTTTAAGGCTTACAGACCCCACCATACTATATATGTATGCGGCCCTTGCCATTGATTTGTCTTATCTGTGTTGTGTGTCAACTGTTGGTTTCGAGTGATTTTTCACCCTATAGCATTATAGCATCCTTTCCTTCTCTGTCTAATAGAGCCATGCAAAGCATGCCAATCCCAGTCATAAATGTCTTGATTGTCTTTGAATTTTATCTACTGCATACCAAAGAAGCTTCACATAGCTCCTGCTCTGCATCATTATGTGAGCAAGCTGGAGAAGCTGTTAAACAGAAGGTAATGCCATTTAGGCATCTGCTCAGTGGGTTTGGATTTAGGGAATAATAATGGAATCAAGAGGCTGTTTTGTGTGTTTATGAGAGCTTATTGGGTTTTTGTGTCATTCAGCTTATGAAAATAAGGAGCTTTTATGTTGAAAATGGAGGTAGTGCAATACAATTTTGTTCTTATACCACAGCATGTAATGATCTTTTAAGAAGTGACTAAAAGTTTAATTCCACTGCATGACTCATTTAATTTTGTTGAGACCATTTTGGAACATTTGAAAGGCAGGTGCTTGTATATTAACTACTGGCCTCATATTCTTCACTGGTACTTCCTTAGGCTTGAGCTGGCAATTCAGGAAGACATGATGCTGATGTTGAGCATCAAATGAAATTCCACCACCAACAGGGAAAGCCGTGTGATTGCAAGGCATTCAAAATCCCCAGAAAGTGAGCTGCCAAATATGGGACTCATCATCATCAGTCAGACAGCCTGCAGAAGACACCTGACCATTCATCTGTCCATCTGGCAGCTTGGCTCCATCCTGGCTTTCTCTCTGATTGGCCTGCTGGGACATTCATTATGGCATTTTATAGGGTTTGGGAAAGAATGGTGACACATCTGTCTTGTTGCAAAGTTGCTATTCCATAGATGCAGTATTGCATGTTAACATACTGCATTTGGAAACTCCTTTCATATTAGACAAGGGACAAACATGATGTCATGATGTCACCACACATGCTTGCAGATGAATTACAACATTAGCAGTATTCTACACAGTCAACATTTTTCCCTTTTGATCTGCTGCTTCTCAAACTGTAAGCAATGGTAAACAAAAGCAGCATTTTTAATGGTAACTTCCATTAAAATGATCTGTAAAGTGTCTAAATTGAGACTTCATTGTAGGCATAATTGTTTTTGTTTTTCCAACATTTCGTGGTATGGTCAAAAACAGAAAGCATCATTGCATTGCATGAAGGATTTAAAAAGAGATAAACACCTAGAATATTCTAGACTTCACACACATTCTCTGCATATCTGTGCTTTATTTTCACCAGCTGTAAAAACATTCCTTTAGACCTTTTAGTAATACTGTTCATGTGCAGCATATTTAGTACTAGATTAGTAAATTAACACATGATCCATGCAGGGATGGTTGCAGCAATCATCAAGTAATCATGATGTACATCTCTTGATTAGAGATGTAATCTTGTATGACTGTCACACAAAATATATCTCAATTTCATCTTAATCAGCTTTGCTACTTTATGTCTATAATACACACAGTATTCTGCACTGTTGGCTAAAATGTAGCCTACTTAATCCCTTCAGGGAGGGAAAACACTTCCGTCCTGCTTGTCTGAAATAAGATTTCAATCGATTAAATGTCGTTGCAGCAGGAGAGGGTTGATATTGTTAAAAATCAGCGCGTTGAGTGCACAGAGGAGCCTTGAATGCTCTTGCTGTGATGGAGGGCTGAAGTTAGCTCAGTAATAGCTTTATGCTTGGCTCCGTTTGGCTCGTGGGAGATATCATTAAGTAAGCAAGGTCACCAGGGTGTGGAGCGCTGCGGCATGCTGCTGTCTCTATCATCTGCCAGCCTGCTCCATTTGTCTAATTTATCCTCATCTAGTGACCCCTTAGGCACTAAAAGTCAAAAGCAGAATTCAAATTAAAATGGCAGAGCGTGCAGGTGAAATGTGTGGGGGTGGGTAGTAATGTACTGTGGCTGGGCAATGATCAGGTGGTATCAGAGAGACACTTGTTTCTATCTCATGACCAGGTAAAAAGAGTAACAAAATACATCAGAAAAAAAGCTAAGAAGTTAACCTTCTACAGGTCATTTCACAGAGTGACCCCTGAAGGAAATGAGAGGAGTACACTGAGTTCAGTTTTGGGGAGTACTGATTGTGTTTCTCAGTCAATCATGGCTGTCTCTGTCTGTGCAGTGAGGCGCTTGAGCAATGGGTGAGACAGAGAAGTGATTGCATGGCATGGGGAAGAAAAAGAATAGTGCTGCTTTATTTTGTCAACTGAAGTGCACAAATTGAAATGCCAGCCCTGGCTGAGAATTAATGAATGTGATAGGGAGTCTGAGTGCTTTTTGTATGCTGCCTGATCAGTTGGCACCGTTTTGTTTTTGTCATCTTCCTTTTGTCATAGACTTAAGCCAACTGGTGAAAATTCTCACTGCTCCATCTACTAGCGAGCTAATATTAGTCTTGAGGCCTTTCATTCTTTCATGGTCATATAACATTAACAAACAGAGTTTGAGTCTCGTTGAGATTTTCGATTGTTCAACTAGACACAGTTCTCTGCAACAATATAGTATATGCTTCATCGAAATCCATTATGTTTTCTGAGTGTATGCTAATTCAGTCAATTGCTATGGCACAAGACAAATGCACTTTATTTGAAACTTGATTTCATGTGTCAAGCTTTTCTACTGCTGTTCGTGAAAGAATTCCTCCTGCATTTATTTTTGTTGTTAAAACTTAAATAAAATCCTTGAATTTTGCTCTGACCAACACTGTGCTAAAAAGTGCATCTGTGCCGCGGGTTGCACATCACTCTCCAATCTCAATTGGCTAGTTTAGAGTCAGATCAGTGGTGCATACCAGCACACAGACTGATTTTAGGATGCTACTGATGCTACTCCCAGGTTATTATCTGGGACCTGACTGCTGTAGACCTAGCATTCTCCAGCTGAGAAAGGCTGGTCATTGAGCAATAAGGAGTGCTCTATTGATGGACATGAGCTTCCACATTCTCAGTTCTAGACTATTGCAATAATTTGATCATATTTACTGTATATTCATTGCTAACAGTATGCAAAATCATTCTAAAAAACATCGAAGCTTTGTATATAATTTGAAACCTGTGCATTCCACATAGCAGACGGTCTTGGCCCAAATGTGGCCTCAGGATGGCAATGCTGGCGTGCATCCGGCACTGGCATGCATGATGTCAGCCAAGTGTGGCCCATGTGTGGCAATGATGGCAATCCAAATGTGATGGCAGATAAAATTTGGGCCAATTATGCATGGGGATGGGGGAAGGGTGTGGCCCAGATGATTAGAGTGATTGCGGGCCGCCACATTTTTTAACCAGATTGCGATTCTGGACAAGGATTTATAGTCCTGCTATGTACAAACCAAGATTTAATAAAAATTTTTTTTAAATAAAATAAAACAAATAAATAAAATAATATTTTATAATAGCACTGCTTCATATCTTATTTCATTAAAGAAACAATAATAAAACATAATGCCAAACTTTTAAAACAATGTATAAATTGCCAGACACACCTGTCTGTGTCTGTCAATTTATAATTTAATTTAAAATTTGACAGATTCTTACTAATATGTGATTTTTTAAAAAAATAAAAAGAAGTGTTTTCCCTTCCCCAGGTTCCATTGTTTTCTCTCCCTCTTGTTTGTGATTGTGTGTGTGTGTATGTGTGTGTGTCTGGGCGTGGCGCCCCACCTCCCGTGCCTGATCACTCATGTGTTTTCCATCTACTCACCTCATCATCGGCGTATATAAATATCGGGCCTTCAGCTACTCATCGTAAGATTGTCCATTGTGGTACACTTCCGGCCCTACTCATTGTTTCTTTCCGTTACTGTGAATGCTTTTCCTCTATGCGTTGTCCTGTGCTCATCGTGTGTTTTATCTCCTAGTGTTCCAGGTCCACTACTTACACCGCCTTTCTGCTCACTCTCGGCACTACCGACCCATGAGCCCCGGCCTCCATGACACTTGAGCCTGCTCTCACTCAGCCTAAGCTCTCTCACCCCTGTGGCGCATTGGCTAAGCATCCGACCCTCACACTGTGGAATCCGACCTTCACGCAAGTTAGAATCCCGACCTTGACCACTCTATTTAACTCACCTTTCTCACATTCTTTAATAAAACCTGTTTTCGGGGTGTCTGCGTTCTGCATTTTGGCCCCCTTGTATATGTGTCCTTAACAGTATAATTGGCAGATAGAATAACTGTCTTTCACAAACATAAAAATTTACAGTGTTTTTTGACTTTCATAGTCGTTTGACTTAAATAATAATAAATAAATAAAACAGCTTACATTTTACAACTGAACAGCTGATGGTTAATAGGCCTTGCTCAAGGGCCCAGCATTGGCAGCTTGGCAGGGCTGGAATGTGAACTTACAACCATCCTATCAGTAGCCCAACATCTTAACCAATACTGGGATTCCAGGATTGAAACTTGTTCTGGCCCAGTGCAGGGTCATGTATGGGCTTTTAATATTTTGGGCCAGTTATGGCCTATGTGTGGCCCTTGTTTGTAAACAGATCCTGGGAAATCCATAGGCCATCATTCTTTGCAGTACGTGGGCCGAAGGAGAATTGATTGTGTGGGCCAGAAAAAATTGCTATGTGGGATGAATATGAACAATTATGCAATTTAACATGTATTTTGCTGTGGATCAGCATTTATAATAAAAAGACTAAAAATATAATGATATCCTGATTCTGAATATCTAACTTAGTAATCTGAATTTTTGGTTTAACTATGCAAAAAATGACTAGTCGAAAAATACTGGTCAACTCGTAGAAATGAATAATCATGCAACCCCTAATTTTCATGCCTTGACATGTTACAGTATCCACAGCTTTCTGGCATAAGAACTAGCATTGTTATGACTGAGGTTCAATTTTGCTCAACCTTGGGATCATCAGTATTTCTTCTGTTGTAATGATTGTATGGGACATGCAAACACATTCATTTTGTACTGCTGAGAGAGCAGTGTGTCAGCAGCAATTTGTTCTTTAAAAGCACCCAGGGTTCTCTGCTCACTTTCTGCACATATGTATTTCATGACTACAACCATGGGACAGAGAGGCACTTATTAAAAATAGCCTATGACAGTGTATTGCCTGCAGAATAGATGTACTGGATTATTTGTTATTTTTTTTATTGCTTGATAGATGTACTGGTATTTTAATGGCAATTAGATTTGTGTTTATATATCATGGTGGTATTTGATGCTTGAGCTCTCACATTAACATTTGTGAGTGGATTAAAAATATGCCAACTTTATCTTCCTAATTGATTTGCCTTATGATCTTCATGACTACACAGTGACAAGCTCCAGCAGCATCTCCCTTCACCTGCCTTCATCTAGTTAACCCATTCTGAAATTTTTATGGAGACAATGCTCCTATTTCATCAGCTAGCTCTAACTTGGTGTATATTACTGCATTCACTCAAAGGCTAAAATGGCTCTAAAGTTGTCAGCTGTGGTTTTGTTTTAATGATGGTGCCAGTTGAAATGTAGGGTTCCATGTCCATTCAACTTAGCCTGCTCAGCTGCTAGCTAATGGCCTTCTAGAGAGAGTCGGACAGCTCTCGTTATCACCACTGTTCTTCCAGACACAAAGCAGCCAGAGCCAATTGTACACTCCTTTAGTGTAATTGAGACACTCTGGCAATTGACAGTGAGTCCAACTCCACAGCGTCTGTGTTCAAAAGTTCGCACAGAGTGGCTAGCTTGGGATGAGATAACGCTATTAACAGTTCATTTGGTGCAAGTAGTTTCACAGCCAATTGTTCTTTTTAATGGCTGATTCTTACACCGTCATTCCCATGATTGAACTGCACACATAATTTTCCATTTATCTCACATTAAAATTGTCGCTTTGCAGCCACAGATTAGCACACGAGCAGATTGTTGTATCTTGTCGCCAGTTAGAAATGTTAACTAACCTCTCATGCTCATTTGAATTGCAAAGTAATTTACCTCGATTAATTAATGTTAAATGCTATTATCATCAATATGAAATTGTGCATCATTTTTGCAGTGATCTGGTCTAATTTGGTGATTTGTCTTATCTTGGGTGAGAGGAAGCAGCTGGGAAGGCAGAGACAAGTGGAAAGGGGGTGAAATCGATGCAGAAATCAACCACAAGGATAATGAACATCAAACACTTTTTTCTGCTTCAAAGGCAGTTGTTATTGTAGCTTGCAAGGAAGCGTGTAATGAAGTGAAGGAATATGGCATATCCAATCTCTGCATGCCAAATGCTCACATGCAACAGTCTATTGCTGAATCTATCCAGTACAGATGTTAAAGGAAACTCCACCGGAAACACATTAAATGTGTTTATATTTAAATATTTGTGATGTGCTTAGTGTGTACAGTGGCAAGAAAAAGTATGTGAACCCTTTGGAATTTCATAGTTTTGACGTCATCTAAGTCAGAGGTATTGACAAATGTAATGTGCCTAAATGAATAATACAAAAAATATTCTGATCTTTCATGTCTTTATTGAACACACTCATTCAACATTCAAAATGGCAGTGGAAAAAGTAAGTGAACCCTTAGAATTAATAACTGGTTGACCCCCCGAAATGGTGTCATTTTGACTAGATGCCCAATTCTTGATAGCAACAGTCCAAAGTGTCTACATTTGTAGAATTTTTGCCTAACTGTAGACTGGTGAATTTCTAAAGTCTTTGAAATCACTTTGTGACCCTTGCCAGCTTTGGTTGATGTAAATCAACTATTCTTCAGATCCTCTGAAAGGTCTTTTTGGCGAGGCATGGCTCACATAAGCATGTGTTACTTGTGCAGAGCAACTCCAAAAGTTTGAGATGTTTTTATCAGTCAATATACCTGTAGTCAACACCTCCAAACTCATTTTGTTAATGAGACTCCAGGTGTGCAAAAAAATAAGCTTTTTGAGGTCATTAAATCAAGGTTTCACAAACTTTTTCCACAAGCACTATGAGGTTTTTTTTGGTTGTTCTCAATAAAGACATGAAATATCAGAATTTATTTGTGTTATTATTTTAAACATATTATATTTGTCAATACCCTTGACTTAGATGAAGAGCAGATCACATTTTATGTGATGACATTTTATGACACAGTGTCTTCACAAAGAAGGAACACATAATTCCAACCATCATGGTGTCAGTAACATGGTATTTTCCAGTTTATTGGCAGGATATTTGTGAAACTGGATTTGGACTGCCTGTAATGTGCTAGTAATGCTGTTGCTGTTTTTTCAAGCCCTTAAACACATACAAATGGAACAGAATTTCAAGTTGAGTGACAACATAAAACGTTTTTCTGTTACCCAAATACAGATCACACATTCATTTGAGATTCATTGGATATAGAGAGATTATATATATATATATATATATATATATATATATATATATATATATATATATATATATATCCAATGAATAAATATATTATATATATATTAGTGCATCTGGAAAGTATTCACAGCGCTTCACTTTTCCCACATTTTGTTATGCTACAGCCGTATTCCAAAATGGATTAAATAAATTATTTTCCTCAAAATTCTACAAACAATACCCCATAATGACAACGTGAAAGAAGTTTGTTTGAAGTCTTTGCAAATTGATTAAAAGTGAAAAACAAAAAAAGCACGTACATAAGTATTCAAGTCTTTTTGACTATGATGTTACAAGCTTGGCACACCAATTTTTGGGCAGTTTCTCCCATTCTTCTTTGCAGGACCTCTCAAGCTCCATCAGGTTGGATGGGGATCATCGGTGCACAGGCATTTTCAGAACTCTCCAGAGATGTTCAATTGGTTCAAGTCTGGGCTCTGGCTGGGCCATTCAAAGACATTCACATAGTTGTCCTATAGCCACTCCTTTGTTATCTTGGCTGTGTGCTTAGGGTCTTTGTCCTGTTGGAAGATGAACCTTCGCCCCAGTCTGAGGTCCAGAGCGCTCTGGAGCAGGTTTTCATCAAGGATGTCTCTGTACATTGCTGCATTTATCTTTCAATTGATCCTGACTAGTCTCCCAGTTCCTGCCACTGAAAAACATCCCCACAGCAGGATGCTGCCACCACTATGCTTCACTGTAGGGATGGTATCAGTCAGGTGGTGACTGGTGCCTGGTTTCCTCCAGACATGACGCTTGCCATTCAGGCAAAGAGTTCAATCTTTCTTCAATCTTTGGTCTGAGAGTCCCTCAGGTGCCTTTTGGTAAACTCGAGACAGGCTGTTATGTGCCTTTTACTGAGGAGTGGATTCCATCTGGCCATTCAGGCCTGATTGATGAAGTTCTGCAAAGATGGTTGTGCTTCTGCAAGGTTCTCCTCTCTCCACAGAGACACGCTGGAGCTCAGTCAGAGTGACCATCAGGTTTTTGGTCACCTCCCCGACTAAGACCCCTCTTCCCCGATCGCTCAGTTTGGCCGGGCGGCCAGCTCTAGGAAGATCATTGCATTTATGGATGCTGGAGCCCACTGTGCTCACTGGGACCTTCAATGCTGCAGAAATGTTTCTGTACGTTTCTGTACCCTTCCCCAGATCTCTGCCTTGAAACAATCCTCTCTCAGAGGTCTACAGACAATTCCTTGGACTTCATGGCTTGGTTTGTGCTCTGACATGCATTGTTAACTGTGGGACCTTATATAGACAGGTGTGGCTTTCCAATAATGTTGAAGAAACATCTCAAGGATAATCAGTTGAAACAGGATGCACCTGAGCTCAATTATGAGTGTCATGGCAAAGGCTGTGCATACTTATGTAAATGTGCTTTTTTTGTTTTTTATTTTTAATCAATTTGCAAAGATTTCAAATAAACTTCTTTCACGTTGTCATTATGGGGTATTGTTTGTAGAATTTTGAGGAAAATAATAAATTTAATCAATTTTGGAATAAGGCTGAAACATAACATACATATATATATATACATATATACACATATATACACATATATATATATATATATATATATATATATATATATATATATATATATATATATATATATATATATATATATATATATATATATATAATTATTATTATTTTTTTCAAGTACCTGACCACTCTATGAACTAAAAGTGCTCGTGACTCTGTGCAAGTCTACAGAAGCGTGCATGTCTAAATTTGAAAAGTAAATATATTACTGTAACAGACAAAATTTGGCCCCCTTCTATGGAAAGTTGACATAACTTTTTAATATTTTTTTAGTATTAAACAGTGCTAGTTGTGCTCTTGAAGTTTGAAGGACATTCAACCAAGTCAGATACAGTAATAATGGACTGCAGACTATGAATTTCATTGTTTATTTAAGGTTTTCATAACCCAGACCACAAAAAGCAGTTACTGAAGATGAATGAAGGAATTACCTATTAAGTCAAGTAATTCCACAATTTTCTCTGTTTTGTATCAGGATGCAGAGCTCCACCCCTGCCTGCCACAATGGCATTTTTTAATTATTCAGTTCAAAAGCATAAAATCTGAGATTCACTGAATAGCACAAAAACTCGATGTTTATAAAACCACTATAAAAAAAGCTGCCTTCCTCAAAAAGCACCCAATTAATAAATATGCTGTGAAATATGCTATGAAATTAAACTGAACAGTTTGATTTGCTTTAACATTAATAAAATCAACATCAATAAAATTGACTTTTTCCTAGCATACACATAAAGAGAGAAATACAACTTTCTTTTTCTCTGTCCTTCTCTTTCTCTCTTTCCCACCCTTCCCAGAGAGCATGCACATGTTTGGATATCTCATTAGGCCTTCCATTGATTATATTCTTCAGCTGTCTTGATGGAGTTCGGGTTACAGAGACCTGTGCTCAGAGACAAAGAATCTGGGAATCAATCAATGATCAGGAAAGCAATGATCCATTCAAGAATCCATGTGCCAATTAGCCAAAAAGCTCCCTGAGGAAGCATACATAGCCCTCATTTACACTTGGGAATTGAGAATGTTAATGAGAAGGATTAAAACACAAGTAGTGTTACTTTGAAGACTTTAGTGAATCGGATGACAGTTGGTTCTGCCATACATTTACATCACTCTCTACATGGATGCTATAGAGAATTTTGCATACCTGAACACTCAGAGTATTTTGAAAGGACAATGTCTAACTGGTAGCGTAAATTGTGTTTCTGTAACTTTCCCTGTTTCTCGTGAAGAAGGACAAAAGGACAGTGATAGTTACTAAGATGGCTATGGTGAAAAGGTAGACAGAAATGAGGAAAACCATGCCATCCATTCACACTGGCACCCTTGAGGCAAATTTGAGCAAACTCTACAAGTTCTCTCTACAGGTTTTCTATGGGTTTCTCATCAGGGGACTGGGATGGCCATGGCACCTTGATTTTGTGGTCAGTAAACTATTTTTTTGTTGATTTTGATGTATGTTTTGGATCATTGTCCAGCTGGAAGATCCAATCACGGCCTATTTTAAGCTTTCTGGTAGAGACAGTCAGGTTTTCATTTAATATCTGTTGATATTTGATAGAATCCATGATGCCTTGTATCCTTACAAAATGTCCAGGTCCTCTCTCAGAAAAACATCCCCAAAACATTAGAGCCACCACCATATTTAACCGTGGGCATGAGGTACTTTTTAATATGGCTACCTCTTTGTGTGCGCCAAAACCACCTCTGGTGTTTATTGCCAAAAGGCTTTGTTTTGGTTTCATCTGACCATAGAATCCATCCCATTTGAAGTTCCTTTAGTGTCTGGCAAACTGAAGATGCTTGAGTTTGTTTTTGGATGAGAGTAGAGGCTTTTTTTCTTAAAACCCTTCCAAACAATTTGTTGTGATGAAGGTGACTTCGGATTGTAGTTTTGGAGACTTTCTGACCCCAAGACACAACTAAATTCTGCAATTCTTCAGCTGAGATCCTTGGAGATTTGAGATCGGAGGCCACTCAAACCATCCTCCTCACAGAGCATTGAGACCATTTAGACACTCATCCTCTTCAAGGTTGATTCATAACTTTTCCTGTAGAAAATGCCCTTAATTATTGCCCTGATGGTGGAAATTGGAATTTTCTATATTTTCTTATAGCCACTACTCACTACTTTTGTGAAGCTCCACAACCTTTTGCCACACATCACAGCTATATTCCTTGATCTCATATTTATACCCCTGTGAAACAGGAAGTCATTGTTGAACAATTTCCTGTTCAGTTACCCAGGTGTACTAAAAAATTTAAAATATCAATGGGAATATACTTCAAATATAAGTTTCTCATATGAATTCATAGGGGTGCCAATAATTGCACACCTATATTTAACAAAGTTATTTATTTATTTATTTATTTATTTATCTATTTATTTTAATAAACCTGTGTTGTGTTTGCAGTTGTTTAATATCCATGAGAGCAGAGTATTTTTTGTAAATTCTTTGAACAAAAGATCAAAAAGTTAAACATTAAAGACAAATTTTCACACCCTTCTTTGCTCATATTTACGAAGGGTGCCAATATTACTAGAGAGCATTGTATGGACAAGGCACAGGCATATTTGCCTTGACACCTGTGTCTTCTTTACAGGAAGAACTTTTTATACAGTTGTATACAGTATATAATATTTAAGTTAAATTTAGATTTAAAATTTTACATTTTAAATCAAACGTATTCATATGCTCATGCACATAGACTGTTTATATAATGTAAGTTAATGTAACTACAAACAGTTAAAAAATATGTTTAATAATAACTAAAAAAAATTATAATTGTTGGCAATCTGCTGTGGTTTAACAGGAATAAAACACTTTAGGGTGTGCTGTTATGGGAACATAGTCAACTTTGGTGTGGTAACAGAAACTCTACTTCGCATGGTGCCGCATCACACCACCCTGTCGTTAATTATTTACCTATACAAATATGCCCCATTATGTTTTATTTCTTATTGTCTGAATTAATATTATTTGGCACCTAGATTTTGAACATAAAAAAAAGATGAGCAGTCATGTCAAAGACACCAAAAATGGGTGTTAAAAAGGCAGGGAAGGGATGTGAGGGTTTGTGTCTACCTGGACACTGGCTGGGGAAGGTTGGGTTATATTTTAGCCACTCTGTCTTTGACAGATAGCCACCCTCTAAAAGCCATGCCTGCACTGCTGAAAGCCTCAGTGATGTATGAGCACAGCCGTCAGATAAATCCTTTGTGTCAGTCTGTCCCTGACAATCATTCATCATGTTTTGTGATTTTTAGGTTAGGAGTGTGTGTGTGTGTGTGTGTGTGTGTGTGTGTATATACATACATACACACACACACACACACACACACACAAGGAGTACAGTATGTACAGAAGTAGCCTCAAGTTGCGGTTGATACAATATTATCAGCAGATGTAGAACCATCAATGTGGAAGTCAGCCCTTTCGGGGGTTGGTCATCTTTGTCTAATGATTCATGACCACATGGAGTGTGAGCTACTGTAAAAACAATGTAGGGATTTCAAAGGGTGTTTGATAAATGGCTGCCTGAAGTTGGTACCATGCCTGATCATAATTATTACCATCAGCTTGATGAAAGTATACTGATAGTTATTAAGATGGCTAGTATGATTGTGAAATTACTATCACCATATAGATACTTTTTTAGAATAGTTGCATTATTAGCAGTTTTGCATTATTAGCAGTTTGTACTTTTGTTCAATACAGCAAGTGAAAAAAACACTTTTATGTCTTTGTATGGGAAACAAGATCTTGGAATATTTATCCACTCCACAATCCTTTCCTTCTCCCAATTTTACAATATGCCATGTCTTACAATAGAAATGGTTCTGTAAATCAGACACAAGGTCTCCACTTCATTTGATTTAATTCTGATTATTTGCTATAAAACAATATCATGTTGGCAGTATAGTATTTTTAAACTAGTCCAATATGGCAATATGCTATGGGGCAGTGTGATTCTTTCCTCAATGGCCCTGTACTTACTAAGCTAAGTGGGGGAACTGCACAGGCAGCTCACAATTGTGCAACATCTAGAAAAGAGAGCAATTCAATGAAATATTGGCTTATAGTTGTCAAATTGCATATTTTCGTCTAATCGCTGATCATTCAAAATACTTTGTGTGGAATAGGGAATTACATCTTTATGAAGATTACCATTTGTTGAACAGCTGTTCTGCCCCACCTGTCACTATGGATGAGCTGCCACTGATTTCAAAGTAAAAATTTCCAAACATCTTTGCAGAATTTAAAAATAATAACTCAATTCAGAATTTAATAGTGTTTGACAATGATCTTGACTCCTGGGTATAGGAACATGACGCTGTAATTGCATCATGGATAAACGCTTTTAACAATATACTTTTTAGAACTGCTAATGATGCATATGCCTAACAGGCTTTAAGAGTGTGGAGAGCCCACTAGGACATCATCTAAAAGACATAATCTAAAAGAAAGCAGAGCAGGAAACATCCTGATCCAAAAAGACGTTGACATTTATTCATTATTTTCTTCTTTGCACAGTCTCATTGACTAGTGTGCTTAGATATCACAGACAGCACAGTCAATATAAAAATGGCTTTTAAACACCAAAAGCAAAAACGCAATGCTTTTGAACCATATGAATGCTCAAAGCACTGAGATTTCTCAAATGACGGTTTGAGATTGGCATGTGAGGGTACAGTCATCTGTCTTCTGATCTGACATGAAACCATTATGAGTAACATTCTGACATTTTCCTGGTTTACAAATGTTCTGGAGTAGGCACTTACCCTGGCATAATCAACCTTTTACAGATTTTTTTTTTTGGCAAATGTTCTCAGATGATCTGTTATTGGTATTTTTCTGCATTTGTTAACACTGAATCCTGATAAGATTGTATATCTTAATGTATCTTAAATCTATTCGTTACGATGTACAACATTTTATTCAGCAAATGTGTGGCGTCATTATGCAAGTTACTTACATACTGTAGTTAATTCACACTGGTTTAATGCCTGGCTACTGCACAGAAGATCTGTTACATTTTTGGATAGAATATAACAATTGTAGCCATGTAGTCAAAATTCTCTATTAAATAGAAAAAAGATATATTTCATCAAAAATTTACACCATAGTCACTATAATTTTCTATTCTACTAGATGTTCCCCTTTAAAAACAGTTGGCCTCTCTAACCCATCTATGGTCATTGTACAGCAAAGACGGTATTGCTTCACCACGAGGACTGCTTCACTACTGTTTACATGATTAACAGTCATTTGCTGTATACAAAATACCACCATACTTTGCTTTATGTACCATCTGCACTTAGTGAAGGAACAGAATTATAGCAATCCATGTTTTATCAGAGGGTCTTGGCTTTCCTCTTCCTTGAGGTCTCATTTCCATTTCCACTGCCAAAACAGATAGATCATAAAAGGGGATATAGCGCTGGTTAAATGTGAAGACATCTCTTCCATTTGAATAGTTTGCTGTTTGTCAAGGCAAACGGCTAAACATTTGAAATGGCATGTTTGCCTTTCTTGCCTTGTCGAACTGAAAAAAAAAAATAATGTTTTAGCAGTTTTCTAAATGAGCTGCTTAGAAGGAATTATCCAACACATTTATGACAGTAGCTTTCACTTCCACAGCAGCCGGAATCCCATTCCCAGATACCCAGGACTGGGTTCCAGCCTCAGCTATCAATGCTGTTTTGGATGGGCATCTCCTAAGCTCTGTATAAAGGTGATACTTTTTCAGAAACATACAAATGAGCAGGCAAGCCACTGAGATGATGGTGAGAAGCACGCCTAACATGGTGATCACTGTCGTATCCCACTTCTCAATATCCTTGGCAAGCTGCACTAATCTTTTTGTTGTTACATTGACACACTTGGTATTGTGTTTACTGTTGATGTTGTGGATGTCTACACACACCTTATACTGTGTGGCCGGAGTGAGATGTGTGAGATTATACATCCTCGTGTCAGACGGGACCCTTGCTGTGAAGGCCACAGTTGGATGGCTGGAACTGGACGTTGTATACCACTTAATATTTGGTGCCAGGCTGCCATGAGAGGTTGTCCAGGACACCAAGACTGAGTTGGTCTGCACAGACTGGATGATGACATCTAGAGAGCCACTGGTAGGCTGTGGAAAGTATCCACTGACTTCCACAGAGACAGACTTCAGGTCCGCACCAACAAGATTATGTGCCACACAAGTGTAGAGTCCAGCCTCCCCCTCAGTAATGTCATAAATGTCGAGTGTGCCCTCAGGGTGCATGTAAAACTTATCTGCCACCATGTTGGGGAGGATCCTGTTCCCATAAGGTGTAACCCAGTAGATATCAGGCTCAGGTTCAGCAAAGGCCCGGCAATGCAGGGACAATGAGCTCCCGTTTCCCACAGCAACCTGAGTAGGCAGGCTGTCTGGAGAGATAAGAGGCAGACAGATCTCCGTCATCTCCCTGAAGTGAATCTGTCGCACATGCTGACCTTCGTATTCAGGTGGTTCCACACAAAACAAGGAGTCAGGCTCCATGAAGCGTATGTTGGTTTTATTCATATTCATCCAGCGTACCACACAGTCACAGCGGATGGGATTGGAATGCATGCTGACCTCACGCAGATTGGGCAGAGACTCTACTGTGATCCTGTGTATAGCCGTGAGGGCATTACTGTTCAGCATGAGAGTCTCTAGCCTAGGAAGTTTGTAGAAGGCTTTGGGATGAATGTAGGATAATTTTGGATTGTTGGTAGCCTCAATCTTTGTCAACTCTGGGAGGTTGTTGACAGCAAAGCTGTCGATGGACACCAGCTCTGGCATGCTGTTGATGCCCAGTTCTTTAAGATGCAACATGTCCATGAAGTCACCCTTCTGTATTCTCCCAATTGGGTTCTTGTTGAGGTCCAAAAATTTTAGGTTCTTAAGATGCTTAAGAGCACGGTGGGGAACTTCAGGGAAAGTGTTGTCATAGAATGAGATGCTCTCCAAATTGTCCAGGCCTGCCAGTGCATTATCTGGAATCTGCGATAAGTTCATTCTGGTTAGGACAAGACTTCGCAAGTTTCTCAAGGGCTTAAAATTCATGTCCTGTATGGAAGCGACAGGGTTTTCCCCAATCATGAGAATATCCAGATTGGACAGGGACTTAAACCACTCACTGCTTATGCTCTGGAGCTTGTTCGAGTTGAGGTGCAGTCTAAGTAAATTGTGAAGCCCACTGAAAGCCTCGGGTGAAATGTAGGAGATGAGGTTGTGATTTAGGTAAAGTTCCTGAAGGTTGCCAAGTTGGGAAAGTGCATTGTCTGGTAAGGAGCATATCCAGTTTTCTTCTATGTGCAGGGACAACAAGTGAGGAAGATGGCCCAAGTTGATGTCACTTATTGAGGATAAGTTGTTTTGTGAAAGATCAATCTCAGTTATATTAGGCAAGTACTCCATAGAGTTCTCAATTTTAGCAATATTATTGGTCTGTAGTAAAACAACTCGTGTATCAGCTGGTAATCTTAGGGGTAGGTTGAAAAGTCCCAAATCATTACAGTCAACGGTAGGGGCCTCCATATAAACAGAGCTGGGGGAAAACCATGGCCTAGTCTCACACACACAAAGTTTAGGACAACTGCCTTTGTCCACAGCAAGAACAAAGTTAGCCATCACAAACGCCAGAACAATATAATCCACAAATGATTTATCCTTCATTTTGGCCAGATTCTCTAGTAAATTTATCCTTGAAATTATATAGTCTGAGTGGTTCAAAAGTAATACACCATTTGTTGCTTGAGATCTAATCCCACCGAGTTTTCCTTGCGTTCGATTTGCTGATCTACTGTCCACTGAAAGACCGCTCACTAAGTCTCCTTGTCTCCCTGTTATAAGGAAGGGCACACAAGCCAAGCCAGCATATGCCTCAGGGAGCTGTGTTTCAGCAAAGCAGAGGTGAGGCTGTTAATTTTCTATAATACTTCAGTGGAAGAACAGTCTCTCTGGTGATTACGAGCTGCCTTCATTGCTTCAGTCCACTTCCACCTGAAGAAGAGAGAGAGAGAGAGAGAGAGAGAGAGAGAGGGAGGATAAGTTATTACAGCAAGAAATCACAGAGGGAGGATTATACGATGATACTATGATCACATGATGATTTTATTGAAGTGCCACTACAATACTATTCAATATTACAAAATTTCCCATAGTCTTTTCCCAAAGACTATGTTTATATAGCCGTATGTTACAAAGTGATTCTCCTTGTCACACAAAATTACCCTTTGAGAAAAAAAAATTCTTCCCTTGTCCCAGGAAGGACAGTCCCATGATTCCATTATTTTCCTCAATCATTCTCATTCTCTCAAAAGGTTTGAAGTGGACTGGGCTTGCATAGACTAGTTGACTAAATGACCTATGCATTCACTAGTAAAGGATGTGATGAGATGTTGACTCTAAAGTCAGCTGCACATTTTGGAATGAGTACACTGGGAAAAGTAATATTTTTATTTTCTTTGGCTTTTTTAATGGACATCAATTTGAATGAAGTGTAGAAGTGTGCACAGAAGTGTTTTTAAATTCCGCTTCTGCTTGCTCTCCAAAGAATAAATATTTCTGTTGTCCTTTAAAGCTAAATACCACTTAAACTAAATCCTGACACTGTGGCATAGTGAATTTTGTCCTTAGCAGAAAGTGCAATCATCTCAGTGCATTGCAAGTCTCTGTTTAGAGTCAAATTAGAGGCACATGTCAGATGACAGAGGCTGATCCAGACTCCTTTTTGGATGCTACTGAGACTGCAGATGAACATGCAACCAAGACCTCCCAGATGCTGCTGTAGATATCCTCCATCCAAGGAAAGTGAGTCATTAACTTGTAAGGCTGGCTCCGTTGATAGACATGAGCTTCCATGCTGCACTCTCTCAGTTCCAGAATCGACATATTCAGGTAAGCCACCAGGTTATCCACATGAGAGCATTTTAATAATTGGTACCTCCCTAAATAATGTCATATTATAAGCATATGTTATTTTGCACATTAATACAATAAAATGAATACTGGTGGAACTCCTTGCTTAATCCTTAATGAGTGAGAAGACAAGAGAGTGCTTTTAGATAAAGGAGCAGCAGATGCAAAAGTGATTTCTCAAGGTATGTTGGCACTTTAATAAACCCAACAGGAAAGGATTCTGATAGGACTTCTCTCTTGCACTCTCATGATCAGATGTCCCCTGCTAATTTCTGTACAGGAAATAGTCTGTGAGGTATTTCTATACCTTGTATTAAAAATTACTTGTAATAACACTTTTAACAGCATATTCCTTACAATGCCCCTACAACATTAGTATTCTTTCATAATTTCACCTCCTAATTGCTTTTATCTCCTTCTAGTTGTTAAGGAAGGCCTCAATATAGAAGCTGCTTGGAAAAGGAAAGGAAAGAAAATGTGTGATTTTCTATAACTGGTAAGTATGGCACAATTGAAAAATGAAGAAGTCTGGTTCAGGGCACAGGAGCTGTGTGTGGGAGTATTCGGGACTGGAAAAGAGACATGGTGCTAATGTGGAGCAAATAAAAATATAAATATATTGCATGTTTCAGTGGTAGACAGAATTTTTGATTTTCATTTGATATTAGTAATTCAGCAAATAAATTAATTATGTTTATCAGGGCCCAGGTTTACAATAACTTTACAATTAATTCTGCCTAAACAGAATTTCTAAATAAATGATTTAATAGCTGAATAAATCTCAGTTCAAATAGTTAACTTAATGCATTATTCTTTCAGAGTTTGATTTGCCTTTAAATCATGATGCTCTGTACATTGTTTCCTGTGTTTATAAAGATGGTTGCACTGTTTAATGGAGAAAGCATTTCACACTGAATAAATTGCCCCCTTTACCTCATGCATTATAAAACAATGTAGATTGCTGAAGCATGGATAATTTAGCACAATACTGTATGACATCAGTGCTCGGTCAACAATGTCATCCGCACCGCCTCAGTATTTTCACATCATTTCAAAGAATCCAACTCGTCGACCCAGTTTACTAGGAGTGTTTTGGTTTGAAGGTATGAAAAACTAGTTTAAAAATATTGTGGTATCACAGTATAAATCGGCTATTTAAAAACACACAAGTCAATGCTGAAAATTCAAAGGAAATATTTGATATCCTTGTACTTCCTTGTGTACATGAGAAAAAACTAAAACATCCATAAAAAGCACACAAAAACATCTGTGTATCCTACATACACCCTAATTAATACAATAGTTGTCCTTATTATAAGTGCTTGTTGTAGGGTTTGTGGAAATACAAGCTGTGATTCATCATTAGTTGGTCACGTGACCCTTACACATAGGCCCTATATTTGTGCTAAGAACTAAATAACTTACCCAAAGTCCCTAAAGACATCACTTGTAGGGCGAGTCCTTTTGACCTTGCTCTATATTTTATTGTTCTGCATTTTAAACTTGGCCAGTACTTGGAGACGACAGAAAAAAGCAAGTGTCTTTTACTCTGAAGAAAAAGTGTGAACTCTCTTATGACAGGATATGACAAAATCCTTACCAAAAGATATTTTTGAAAATGGCATCAGTATTTATTATGTTGTCATATAGACAGTGGCGGAGAGAAAAAGTGGCACGTTGAGAAAAATATATATATTTTTTAAATACAGGACTAATCGTGAAACTGTAAGACAATAACAGAGAATACACAGATAAGAATCTGCTTTCATATTTGCCAGTGAGCCCTGCCCATTATTGGAAGAGCCTTGCCTGACATAAATTGGCCCATAAAAGGACATTGTTATGCACCAATTTTGAGTCAGTCCTGGTCTGCCTTGATCAGGTTCCTAAATACATGTCCTTGTTTGTTCCGTATTGAGTTTGACCACAATAGTTGTCTTTTCTCCGTCCTCAAAAGATATATTAAGACCTTTCACTCTTGCCAAAATCTAGACGTCCCATAAATGTCTAGCAGTACACACCCATCCATCCATCCCAAGATCATTAGCAATTTTGTCACATCACTAGTGTCTTTAGTACAGACAAGGAAGAGAAACTATGTCTAATTCAGCACACCAATTAATACCTGTAATAATAAAATATGCACACAAAAAATTGTATATATTCACTTAGTGGGCTGAGCAGGCTGAGCATTTTAAAACCCTAGAGGTCACAAATATATTTTTCCCTGAAATGTTTTGTGTCCGCATCAAGAATTAAAGCACCACTACTATAGGTTGTATTGCAATCATGTGTATCTTCACTAAAGTGTCAAAAATCATATTTTTTTCCATTGAAATTGTCAATATATAACAAAAATATATTGGGGCGGCTGTGGCTCACTTGGTAGAGTGGGTTGTCCACTAAGGGTTGGCGGTTCAATTCCCGGCCCACATGACTCCACATGCTGAAGTGTCCTTGGGCAAGACACTGAACCCCAAGTTGCTCCCGATGACAAGTTAGCGCCTTGCATGGCAGCTCTGTTACCATTGGTGTGTGAGTGTGTGTGTGTGTGAATGAGACACAAGGATACAAGTGCACCATATAAAAATGGAATGCAGTATTGTTTCATGTAAAATGACCCGCATAAGCATTATAAGTTAAACCTTGTTGCATAGATGCACACACAGACTGCTGTTTCCCCCCTGGTTCCATATATATCCTGGTGCAATTTACAGCCAGTCAATGCTTCAGAATGGAAGGAGGCAATATTGCAGTCAGAGACAAATGAGGGAAATTATCCTTAACCCAGTTTACTAAAGGTGAAAACACACAGACTAAGGGCCTTAGAACAAAGCTTGTAGGACTTAAGTGCTTGTAGGTCTTAAGTGGCAATAACTTGCATAGTGGCTCATGGCTTAGCAGACAGAGAGGAATTCAGCTAATACTGGCGCAAATGGAATCTCAAGATAGATGCATCTAATCGTGATTCTGAAGTACTGCAACATCAGTCTACAAAACCATGGGTTGGAATTAGAAAATTGGACTCACCTGTTATTGTGTCTGTGCTAATGTCAATGCTGAGCTTGCACTGTTATAATTAGGTCTACATGAAAGCATGTTTGAATAAAGGACAAAGGGGTCAACAAGCTGCTGTCCCTAATGGACTAAATCAGACTAATACGTTTACTGTGAGTCTGACAATCTTTGTACGATGAAATCACCACATCAGAGGGCCTCTCTAAGCCCCCAGTGCATCTGCTAGGGGAATGGTTCTCAAAAGCATAACCAGGGGGTTCATTATTATTATTATTATTATTATTATTAATCCGTATGTGAGTAGAAAGCGACCTATAGAGATTATTACTTGTCACACATTCTTGGACATATTCTACAACAGACAGTTTGAGAATGTGTTCAACGTCAGATCATATGATAAAGATCATTTAACGATAGACCTGATTAATGAAAATTAAAAAACAAAAAAACAAACAAAAAAAACAATTAAAATGTTCTGGTTTTGTCATCAGCCTGATGTCCACAAAAACAGAAACATTCTTCAAATTGAGCTGGAGTTAATAAGGATATTTTTCTGTTCATAAGTATGTTGGTTTGTCATTGCCGCTACTGTATTTACAGCTGTCCTGTGAGTTTTGCATCCTCCTATGCTGTCCGCCTATTGGTGGCTTTTAGATGAGTGTTGTAGCAGTGGTCACACGCAGTGAATTTAATCAAACATTTTGGACACTGCCAGAACTTGTTATTGGCCGTCTTTGGTCACAGTGGCACTAAATTAGCCACTTGTGAGCATGTCACATGATGCATTCTAAGACCTCAACTCATAACCAAAGAATTGTACAATTTTAGTCTTCAACGGGGTAAACAGGATTAAAACTGTACAGTGTAAATACAGCTTTAAAGGGGTTGCTGTCTGTAAAAGGTTAAAGAGCCCCTATTCATAGTGAAAACCTTTCATAGTTTTAAGTTATGAATATAAAAATGACATTTAAAAAAACAGTTAAAACCGATGGCTTCAAACCCCCCAATTCTGTGACTTGATAAAATAAAAAAAAACAAGGAAAAAAAAAAACGAAGCACGGTGTGTGGCTGTGTGAGAATACATGCAGTGTGATACTCGTTTAGTAACAGGCGGATACAGTGCATCCTCTGGGGAAGACATTACACTTCCTCTGCTCAGATCACCACAGACATAAAGGTCACATAACTGGAAAGTAGGGCAGCAGTAGAATTGCCTACTGCTTCATGGAAAATGGCTGGTACATGACAGAGACGGGCCAGAGTAAATTATGATCAAGTGGTTATTAACACTCTGTCTTTCTCAGTGCTAGGCATTATCAGCGCTGTTTCTACTATGGGCCTACCCGTGTTTTGTGGCGTTCTCTCGGTGGGTGGTGCAGTTAGGCTGCTGGTCCTCCCAGTGCCCTTCACTTCATTGATTTACCATTAGACTATTTCCAAAGTAAGAGCGGAGTCCATTAAACAGGTCCCGCTAAGCAATGTGTGTGCATAATGAAGTTTCATGTGCAAGGCGATTTGAGCCTTTCCCCCCTCACACCTGCTCCTGCGTGCTTGCAAATCAGGAGTGAGCCAGCGGTTAATGCAGAATCAATGTTCCAAATTAACCGACGGACCCCACACTTTGCAGCTTCCCCAGCCAGCATCATGAGTTTTAACCCATTGGTCATTGAATTGTAATCCCTAAGACATGTCTTTAAGCTGCAAAGAAAGTTTATATCTGCAGCGGATGAGCACAATTCTATTGTATTGGTTCAATAGGTCACTTAACATAACCTGTGTGAAGAAGACTGAACACTGAGGTTTAAGAGACTATTGAGAATCTTGGGTAAATTGAATTGCCACTTGCAAATGCGCTACAGGGAATAGTCTTTGAGGTTCTTAGATATCTTGATAAGAACTCTATCTATAACTGATCAGCAGGCTATGAGCCAGCAGGGAATAGGTTTCTTGAGTAGGATCAACGAAAATACGAAAGCAACAAGCCACTGGTAAGCAGTTTTATTTTTATTTTAAGAGGCTAACCATATATTCTCTGTAATTTTCTTTTGTTAGTTTTGAGTATGGTGAAGTCTGTATTTAATCTGACCTGAACTTGAATTGGCCCATATTGTTAATTAAGGAATACCTACAAATTTTGTTTCCATTTTTACAATTCCTTGAAAATTTTCACTGTACAAATATTCCATTCCGTTCCATTTATTTGTATAGCACTTACAGACAATAGATATTATCGCAAAGCAGCTTTACAGGAATCTGGATATAAATTTAGATCCCTAATGAGTAAGCCAGAGGCGACAAGGACAAGGAAAAGCCCTGTGAGACAGCATGAGGATCTTCTCAGTGACAGCAGATAGTTGGAGAGTACAGTTGTAGAATAGTAAAGGCCAACAGTACTAAGTGTGTTGAAAGACTATTCTGTATGAGCCAATTGTAAATAATTCAATTTCAATTAAAAAATATATATAATCCTATACCATGCACAACCAGTTCTCTGTACCATTTATGTAAAATTGCAGGTAACTGGCTCAAATCTTAGATTCTTATAAGAGAGTCGATCATGGTTGGGTTTAATAAGTTTGACTTCCTTAACTAACAAGCTGCCAGTTGACTCTTGCACAGAAAATCAGCCATGCATGTCTTCAGTAGGAACACATCAGTGGCCTTCTGATGTTTTTGCTCTATTTCTCAATGGCATAAGTGGCATCATGCTTATTCCTAAAAGAAAACTACACTGTACATTTGCTATAGCACATGGAAGGCCGTTTATAAGAATGAAACACTTTAGCATTTGTTTGGCCGTATTTTTTCTGCTTTTTAAAAGCTATCAGCTGTTAAGAATGCACCCATCAAAGTCAAGCATTCAATGCATAGTAATTTTAAAAAAATCTTGAAAGCTTATCTATTAAAAATAAATTATTATAGGGGGTGCTGAAAAAGCACTGTGCAGAAAAGATTTGTTTACTGTATTGAGAAAGTTTCTTCATGTTGGATTCAATACACGAGTATCTAACGTGTCTAAGTCATGACTCTTCAGGCATATTTTCACATGTTATTGTGATATGTTTGACAGCCCACACAGTTTCCTCTCCACTCTGACACTCCAAGGCTATATAAATTTGCTCTTAATACACACACCCACACACGGCTTTGTGGTGCATGCTGTGGAGTAGGAGACCATTTACGACACCGAAGCTCTTCTTCAGAAACCAAACCTACAATCAGAGATGGAAATCAAATAAAGGCTTCAAAGCATTCAGGCATGGAGCTATTCATCGGCTTGGAAATATAATGTGTGTCTTAAATGTTGCTTATTGCCTTATCTACCAGATGGATCTTAAGCAACTGTGTCTGCAGAGATTGGTTACTATTATGCGTGATTATATCAGAGCAAGGTCTCTAGTAATGGAGGAACTGTATATTGTTTATCACTCTGAACATGCTGGCTAGGTAATGAACTAGTCAGTGTAGTGTTCGTCTGCTCACTTAATAACAGTACACTGCAACAGCAAGAAACATATGGTGATATTAAAGCTTAATGATAGTGAATTAGAACCAGGACCTGCATTTCATAGATTGTGTCACGACTAAGACTGCAGGAGCAAATGACATAATGATGTATTATTTGTGGGACTGCACATCTGTCACTATGTGTAGGATGCAGCGCCCCTGTAAGGCCTGGGAAAAGAGAATTAAATATATAATTGCAGCTCGGTTTCTCTGATAAACCCAAAGGTTACGTGGTTAACAGATTAGGGTGAAGTGTCGAATGCATAAGAGGTGCCGGTGGCATTAATGACGCCAAAGCAATGAATGCAAATCGCTCATAGCTGCCGCGTGAGGGATTGGATCCGGAATCACAACGACACTATTCACAGCGGCGCGCGCGCGCATGCAGTGGAGGAGGCGCGCGCTGCGTCCGTGTGCGACCGCACCGACTGCAACAGGGTGATTTAACAAGGGAAAGTGAGAGAGAGAGAGAGAGAGAGAGAGAGAGAGAGAAAGAAAGAAAAGAGCGTGATGCAAAATATCTTTCCAGTCCAAACGAACGTCAGGAGGAACAGATCAAGAGGACAAACCGCTGCGTTCACGCGCACACCTACTGCCTGCTGTCACATGCACGCGACATGCGTGTCAGGAACGCGAACGCTTCGCTGTGGTTATATGATTTGCCGTGAAAATAATCATCAGATTCATTTGATACGAAGGTTTAATGATGCAGGGTCGAGCAAGGCAGCGCGCGCTCACACGTCGGTGTGAGAGAAGAAAACACAACAAACATCCCCGGTTCCGTTGATTTTGTCGTCTTGTTCATTTATTCTCCTGACTTTTAAACAGGAGGAGTTTCTAGGAAGGCTCGTTTACGCAATGTGCGTTAACTTTCAGTTAATGCGGGAAAACCGTTGGCGACGGCAAGATACAGCTTCCAGCCAAGACACCTTTATCTATATGAAATAAATAGAGCGTTTGAACTTACGTGTACAAGTCAGTCCATAAGGAGAGATGAGAGGTGTATTCCGTTTGCTCCCATCTGGCGCAGTAGACCACCATCAAACATTAAGTGATGGACGCGATTTGCTTTCTGTTACGCACTTGAAAGCCGATCAGTCGATTTGTCCTTCACCCAGATGAGGAGCGTAAAAGTCCACCCGCACAGTCTACACTCAGTTCGACGTTATCCTGAACTCGCGCTAACCTTTTCTCCCGATTGTCAGACGCGCGTCTCGGTCTTCCGCCCCGTTTCCCCACTGACATGCCGCTGCGCTGCCCAGCGCTCATTAATAGTCAACATGACAGCCCGACTCTCTCGAGAACAGCCAATAGCGACGCAGTACACGCAGTCTCCTGCGCCTGATTCGCTAAGCGCACCTGTCCGTCACGAACAGTGTAATTGTGACGTAACAGCGGACGCATCTCGCGCAGGCTCTCCCCCAACCTGATTGGTTAGACGAGTCTGTCTGTCATGGAGACCTGTTACAGAAGAAGGCTAAAAGTGGAGGGCGCAAGAAAAACGGATTTATGTTCCTATTAGCGCTCGTTCACCCCACACCCCTTCCCTAGATTGCGTTCTAAACTGCTAGCTTTGCGCGGTTATACCTGACCGTCATCAGAAAAATTCACTGTCAGTTAACTAATTGTCGTTATTTCGTTTAGATAGCTTATAGTCATATCTAAATCTGTCACAATATACTAGTGACATTAAGGAAAATTGACACGTAGGCTAGTGCGAGTCAGGAGAATGCTCATAACCAGGGGAGACATTTTATTTTGATGTGCAGCTCCATGATAGGAGAAACACCAGTTAAACACAGCAAGCCTGCATTTGAAATGAACTTTTGAATCCAGATGAGAGATCATAAATAAATCTATGCACCAAGCAGTAGGGTTTGTAATGTCTGTGTACAAATCAAAAGAAACAACTAATTATCATTAAAGGTAGGAAGCAAAACAAAATAGACTACATCCTGTTTTAACTCTTTCTTTCCAGAGGCCAAAAATGGAGTTGTTTTGGTGGTGTCCATATTCAACATTTAATTTATTTGTGACGTCACACTCCACAGTACTGCTTAATGGCTCGTATGAAAGCAGACACCAAGAGCTTTAAGAATTTGCAGTTTTAATAAGTATTTTTTTAATAGCCTAAGTATGTATATATATATATATATATATATATATATATATATATATATATATATATATATATATATATATATATATATATATATATATATATATAGAGGTATAGGTATATATATGTTTTGATTATATGTTTTTATCTGACTACAACGGAGAAATTACACTTTGCTACAAGTTAAAGTAATTTACAAACAGTGTAAATTTGCTGTCCCCTCAAAATAACTCAACACAGCTATTAATGTCTAAACTGCTGGCAACATAAGTGAGTACACCCCTAAGTGAAAATGTCAAAATGGGGCCCAATTTGCCATTTTCCCTCCCCGGTGTCATGTGACTTCTTAGTTTAACAAGGTCTCAGGTGTGAATGGAAAGCAGGTGTGTTAAATTTGGTGTCATTGCTCTCACACTCCCTCATACTGGCATGACATGGCACCTCATGGCAAAGAAGTCTCTGAGGATCTGAATAAAAGAATTGTTGCTCTACATAAAGATGGCCTGGGCTATCAGAAGATTGCCAAGACCCTGACACTGACCATACAGTGGTTTAATGGGACAGGTTCCACTCAGAACAGGCCTCAGAATGAAGCCTCTTCTAAAGCACCGGATGCACCGGAAAGCCCGCAAACAGTTTGCTGAAGACCAACAGACTAGGGACATGTATTACTGGACTCATGTCCTGTGGTCTGATGAGACCAAGACAAACTTATTTGGTTCAGATGGTGTCAAGCATGTGTGGAGGCAATCAGGCAAGGAGTACAAAGACAAGTGTGTCTTGCCTACAATTAAGCATGGTGGTAGGAGTGTCATAGTCTGGGACTGCATGAGCGCTGTCGTAACTGGGGAGCTACAGTTCATTGAGGGAACCATGAATGCCATCATGTACTGTGACATTCTGAAGCAGAGCATGATCAGTATGCAGTATTCCAGCATGATAACGACCCCGAACACACCTCCAAGACGACCACTGCCTTGCTAAAGAAGCTGAGGGTGAAGGTGATGGACTATACCCTATTGAACATTTTTGTGAGTCATCCTCAAATGGAAGGTGGAGGACCACAAGGTCTCTAACATCCACCAGCTCCATAATGTCGTCATGGAGGTAAATGGTAAATGTGCACTTATATAGCGCTTTTATCCAAAGCGCTTTACACTGTGTCTCATTCACCCATTCACACATACACTCACACACCAATGGTAGCACAGCTGCCATGCAAGGTGCTAGTTTGCCATCAGGAGCAACTTGGGGTTCAGTGTCTTGCCCAAGGACACTTCAGCATGTGGAGTCACCCAGGCCAGGAATCGAACCGCCAACCCTACGATTAGTGGACAACACACTCTACCAACTGCGCCACAGCCGCCCCAGCCCAGGAGGAGTGGAAGAGGACTCCAGTGGCAATCTGTGAAGCTCTGGTGAACTCCATGCCCAAGAGGGTTAAGGTAGCACTGGAAAATAATGGTGGACACACAAAATTCTTTGTGCCCAATTTGGACATTTTCACTTAGGCATGTACTCACTTTTGTTGCCAGCGGTTCAGACATTAATGGCTGTGTGTTCAGTTATTTTGAGGGAACAGCACATTTACACTATAACACAAGCTGTACACTCACTACTTTACATTGTGGCAAAGTGTAATTTCTTCAGTGATGTCACATGAAAAGATATAATCAAATATTTACAAAAATGTGAGGGGTGTACTCACTTTTGTGAGATACTGTATATACAGTATATAAATTTTTATTTTGGAAGTTGTGTACAGTGTTTTCCTTAAAAAATATTATATATAATCTTTAGTTGTTTAGTCTTTTATCTCTGTAGCAGTGTTATAGTGGAGAGGTGTGAATTGTTTGCAAGGTAGGGGGCTCACCAGGTGCTCATCCCTGCTCACCAGGAGAGTCACGACACTCAACACACAGAAACCCAACAATGCCCTGATTAATCTTATAACAGACTTAATGAATTTGTTTATTCTGATGTCTAAACAAATGTTGGACAAGTTGATTTCAATTCTGACGGCAGAATGGAACACCAGTGTACTGTGAGAAAGGGTTAAACTATTGGAATATACAGTACTGTGCAAAAGCACATGCAAAGAAATGCTTTCAAAAATAAAGAAATTAAATGTTTCTACATTAAAAAATACTATAAAGTGCAGTAATAAATAAAACAAAGTAACTGTTTAGTTTGATGACCCTTTACTTAAAAAAAACAACTAGTAGTCTCAGGTTCACTTTCTACAGTTTTATAAGACAATGAGATGTAGGTTTTAAAGAGCATCTTTCAGAAACAGACACAGTTCTTCTGGAGACCTTGACTGTTTCACTTGCTTGTTATTTCTGCAGCAAAACCCAGCAACCATTATGGGTTGTTTTTTTTGTGTGAAAAGTGTGTTTTATTTAATATGCTGCTTTTTTATGACATACATTGTACTGTAACATAGTTTTGTGCTGGAAAACTAATGTTTGGGAACCTAAAAAGTTTTTGTACTGACTCAATAATGTAGAACTCATAAAATAAAAATTTATAGTAAAGTTTGTACTAAAAAAATAGGGTGCCTACGACTTTTGCTCAGTACTGTATTTTTATCAAATACATCATTCCAAAGTAAGACGCATCAGATTGTGTTCAAATTGATTTTATTCTACAAGGAAAATACATATCTTTCATCTTCAGATTATTGTGTGAATTGTGTCTGAATATTAAACTCTTTAGTTATCTATGAATTACTGTCCTGGTGATTCTGGTGGTCTTCAGTGTACATACTGACAGAAAAAGTGCAGTATGTAATGCGCTTCTGGGAAATAATTATCAAGGCTATGTTGTGCATTACTTCTCATAACACTGAAAGAAACAGAGCAGTAAACAGTTTGAGAGTTCATAGGTTTTATTGTTTACCATAAGATTGAAGTAACCAGGGCCAGCTAGTTTAAATGGGCTATCTGGGCAAAGTCCTTAATTTTAATTCAAGGACAATGTGCATAAAAAATAAAGCAAAAAAAAAAAAAAATTGTAGCATCCACATTATCTTATTTGCTTTTAACAAATGTCTTAGAGTGGATTTTTATTTTTATTTAAAAAAAAATGGTTACAACTGTTAGGGAACAGGACTGGAGGCGGATACAGGTGCAGATCAAAGTCTTTATTGTACATGTCACTCAAATAAGCAAAGAATACGCGGTCTTCACAGGAAAACGAGAAACGAATCGTGGCATGAAACGAGAGCAGGACATGAAACCAAGACCAAGATCCCCCCCTCCCCCCCCGCCCCCGGTTGAAAGTCAGGGCGCCGCCCCCGGCGACACTTGAATGCTGGGCGCCGTCCTCAGGGCTGGAGCTCAGGACGGCCTCCTCGGCTGGGCAGGGCAGTGGCACGGCCTCCTCGGCTGGGCAGGGCAGGGCAGCGGGACGGCCTCCTCGGCCAGGCTGGACAGCAGGACGGCTTCCTCGGCTGTGCAGGGCAGCGGGAAGACTTCTTCAGCTGGAAGGAGCTCCACCACCGAGACCTCCCTGTAGGCCTCAAACTGTAGCTCTAAGATCGCCATGTTGTCCTCAGGCGGGAAGACTTCTTCAGCTGGAAGGAGCTCCACCGCCGAGACCTCCCTGTAGGCCTCAAACTGTAGCTCTGAGATCGCCATGTTGTCCTCAGGCGGGAGCTCCACGGCTGAGTCCTCCCTGCAAGCCTCAGGCTGGAACTCTGCTGCTGTCATTGCCCCAACACCCCCCCCCGGAAACAGGGAGCACGGACACGCCCACCGGGGTTGAAAGTCAGGGTGCCGCCCCTGGCGACACTGGAATGCTGGGCGCCGTCCTCAGGGCTGGAGCTTAGGACGGCCTCCTCGGCTGGGCAGGGCAGTGGCACGGCCTCCTCGGCTGGGCAGGGCAGCGGGACGGCCTCCTCGGCCAGGCTGGACAGCAGGATGGCTTCCTCGGCTGTGCAGGGCAGCGGGAAGACTTCTTCAGCTGGAAGGAGCTCCACCGCCGAGACCTCCCTGTAGGCCTCAAACTGTAGCTCTGAGATCGCCATGTTGTCCTCAGGCGGGAGCTCCACAGCTGAGTCCTCCCTGCAAGCCTCAGGCTGGAGCTCTGCTGCTGTCATTGCCCCCGCCCCCCCAGAAAATTCTTGGCCAGCCTTCATCTCTGGACTGGGCAGCGAGGTGCAATTCCCCTGCAGTGGGAAGCCCCAGGAGTTTGGGTAGCTTGGCTGGCTGTGTGGCCTGACATAGCTCTCCGGCAGCGTGGGAATGGGAAATTGCATATATGATGACGTGGCACATGGACCGGCTTGCTTCAGCAGCTCTCGTTGCGTTATCTGGCGATCAATCAGCACCAGTGCTTCGTTGATACTCCTACTCCTGTCCCAGAACGCTTGACCCAACTCGGTGCTCAGTATTGATCTGCTGCTTCCGCTTGTGAGGCTCAGTATTCTGTTACGGAACAGGACTGGAGGCAGATGCAGGTGCAGATCAAAGTCTTTATTGTACACGTAACTCAAATAAGCAAAGAATACGTGGTCTTCACAGGAAAACGAGAAACGAATCGTTGCATGAAACGAGAGCAGGACATGAAACCAAGACTGATTAGCATGCTGCCGCATCCACTATCGTAATCAAACCGAAATGGAAAACACATGATACGTTTGGTATAAACTATACAAGCTATAATTCTGAGCAAAGTGCTCAGTAACCGAAGGGTTTAAATACCCAACATAATATATACTAACCATGGGCACCTGGGGCATATTAACAACAAACTCAGACATGAAGCAAACAAACCAAAACAAACATCATATGACCACTTCACACAGTTCAGTCTCTCAGAAGCAGCATCGCAGTGCCCTCTGCTGGCGGTGGTGTAACAACAACCAATGGTTGTAAGCAATAAATAAATAAATAGGTTGTGGCTGACTTCTTTCTGTCCCAGTCAGTAGATTCATGCAGCCAATCACTGAACGTTGTGTGAAATGATTACTCTTGATGAAACACGCCCTAGATATCTTTGGGAAAGCATTGGGGTTAACTTATTTAAGCACACTTCAATGAAGTATGAATACACTGAAATACATTAACGGGTGTAGTAAACTTGAAGGTGGATTACTTTCTCAATAACCAATTTTTCAAATTTCCTTTGGAGTTGAAACTAGAAGTAAATTGATTAAACATTGTCCAATCAATGTACCAGTTACACCATAAGGTTTGTGTGTTTTGAACAGAAGCACTGGATTATGCTTGCTATTCACAAGAGACCTGGCATAATTATGAAAGCAGTTGATCTTAAAAAATGGTGTTGCCTTTTTTTAGAGGTATGTGTAAGTTTTGGGCCTTTGATATGACCCTGTGCTATAAGGCTCAACCATAAATTACAACATAGAATTACTTTAACCTTTACTCCACTAGATGTAGCACAACTGTTACATCACTACGACATGACGTAACATATCTCCTTGCATAAATATATCTGAATGAGTCGTATCTGGATATTGATATTTGAATAAAATCAATCCGCTCACCCTTAAGTTTATGGTATTTTTCAGTGTATTCTTGTTGGCTGCATTCTGTTGCCCATGTATTGTGATCAGATATGATTTCCCACACACCTTATACCAATAAGCTAGTGTTACCATGGCAGGAGTAGGATTGATAGAGATTATTTTATTGCATAGACTGTACATGAATCATTTTTTCCCCCAATATATTACTATATATTATATCCTGTGGGTACATAATGTACAGATTGCATTTTGCTAGTATTCTTTTATTACACCAGTTTTCCAGAGGAAGGGGTGGACATGAATGTTTTGCATATTCATCAAATCTGCTTTTTTATAATGAGAGGAGTGGAGATACTTGTGTGCTTTTTCTTTTTCTTTTTGTGGAACCAGCATGCCAGGCAAATTGTCATTTAGAGTAGAAAAAAAAATGTTCTTATGCTAAAAAATAGACAAATCAGCAAAAATGCAAGTAAATAAAAGGTTTAAACATGGCCTAAGAGTTTCTTTTAAAAACGATTTCTTGTTGTACTTCATGTAGAAACATATGGCATGTAATCGGTATAGTTTATCTCAGTAAAAAATAAAAAAAATATTTTTAATGTGATCTAATGTAATATATATGTTGTATCTGTTGTGAATACTTAATTAGTAGCATGGATGTCATTAGTCGCTGGACAGTGTATACAGTAGTGTGATAGTAAAGAAAAAAGTGAAGAATTTAAAAATAAATGTAAAGAATCAATCATTGATTTGCATATGTGGTGGTAATAGCCACGTTTCTCATCCCTCAACACCTTTGGCTGTAAGAAATGGATTTGCTTCATAAATAGATCATGAAGGAACTATTCTTTACCATGCATACCCCAAGACCTTCTCGGCCTCACATACTATGAAAAAAATATACAAGACCATAAACAGGGTCACGCTACATTACCGCTTTACTCCCAGCCCACATTTAGATGCTGCTATGCCCTGAAAAATGAGCAGAGGGGTGTAGATGTGTAAATCTATGCTGTGGATAACATCAGGATGTATTGGGTATATTATTCCTCCAACTAGCCTTTTCCACCTTTCGTGAAAAATTTTGGAGAATGTTCCGGGGGCGTGAGGTGGTTTTGTCATGACATATTGATCATCTGTTTTCTGCCAGACGGAACCTTGGAGGGCAGTGCAATTTATTGACTGGAGTTTCACAGTTATAAATGATTTTTATGGGAAATGCTTTCCTATTGTGTGGAAAGGCTTTCAAAACCTGTACAGTCTACTATAGCTGTGCATAGTGTTCTTTTGTTAGACCTGGGGCATCTGTTTCTAGCTTGTTTCCAGAAACCGATGTGGATTTTCTCTCAGATTCGGGCCTTATTTCTAAACACAATGGTTTCCTGAAAAGTGTACAGTATGACCAAATACAGTCACTGAAAATCTATGACCACTGAACAAATAAAACTAGATACTTATCTGGTATATTGTACATTTCTGCACTGACATAGCTGGTTCTAGTGATTCTGTTGTGCAAAGAGAAAACATCTATTTTAGCGAGATGCAACACTTATCCATAATAACTGCCACATGTGTCAATGAGGAACAATCCCATACTGCACTTTCCAATGCCTCTAAATTGTTGTGATATTGTTGGTAAGCTGTATAAGACGGTATGCTGGTGGAAGCACATGAGTGGACTGGAGTAACAGTTCACTAACTTTGTGGTTTGTGTATTATGGGCTGTCTGTCATTCTGCTGTGCAGAAAACAAAATGTCAGGTGTTAGTTTTTTTAGTTAAGACTCTGGTCTGCCACCAGCCAACTCTAACACACACACGCACAAACTCTTTCTATACTCCCAAGATACTCAGCTATCTTATGCCAAGCCAAAATACAGCATATTTTTTTATAACCCCCTACTTGCTACTCAGTGCCTATGAAAGTCAGCATATGAGTAAATTGGACTCATTGCCCTTCATGAGCTCATTCAAATGAATGCTGTTTTTTCCATAATTATGCTAATCAGCCCATAAGTTAATGTTGTTTGTAATGTATCATGCTTTTTTGAGGTAGAACCACTTGGGTAATGTGGAGGCAACTGCTTTTAGTTTGTTCTTGTTTATTTTATTTATTTATTTATTTATTTTGTAGCCCGTTGTAGACATATATTATTTGAGTCCATAAGTGGCTTAGGATGTTTGTGTATGAGTATACATACATAAATGAAGCATCTGCGTTTGAATGGACATAAGCAATTTGTTTCTGAGTACCCACTGTCGTGCTAGAACATTATGCAAAGAATAAAACATAACTGGGCATGTTGTTATAGGAAAATAATCAGCACTAGGGTGGTGTGACATCATTACCAGCCCAAAGTTGATTCTTTTCCAACAGCACATATTCAAGTGTTTTCTCTTTTCATAGTTCATAAGACAAAAAACACAAAGCACAATATCCTCCTGTCCTTAACACTTTCCTGTGTAGAAAATGTGAAGCAAGTTAATGCCAGGTAAGTATTTTCTCAGTTTGCCTGTTTTCCTGTATACTTTATCTTGTTCAACATAGTTTTTCTTGATTCTCAAGTTAGCCTTTGCCCAGGATCTTGATGGCCTGATCACCTTGAACTTCCTTGCTGTTTTGGATTTGTTTGCCTTCCTCCCATTAAAGCTGAAACTCAGCTGCACTTGCATCATTCTCAGCCACTTTCCCTCAATCTTCAATTGAAAGATTAATTGTTACAAAGTGCTGACACTGGAGACTCCTTCCAAAAAACTTTTTAAAATATCTGTTTATGTTTGTCATTGTGTAAATTGTTACTATAGGAATGATAACATATTAGAAGGGCTGCATTAATGTTAGAGCTGCTGTAATATAATAATAATAATAATAATAATAATAATAATAATAATAATAATAATAATAATAATAATAATATTATTTGTTTTATTTGTTTTTTTTTATTAATCAACACCCTCTGACCAATCAGAATTGAGATTTCAACAGCACTGTAATATAAAGCTCTATAGTTTTATTCTCTCATAATGGAGATCAAGTATATCATGATCTGATTCTAGACTGTGTTACACTCAAAATATAATTGCACTCGACAAGGTCAATAAAAATTTTTTTTAACCCAATAATAAGGTCAGTTGCACAGCAAATTTATACTGCTTATAAAAATATATCCAGTGTTCTGGTAAAAGAAGGTAAAAGAAGAAATTTATTAGTTAGTGATTATAATGCAATAAAGGCAGACTGGAGCCAGAGTTTGTCAGCATCTTGGCCAGCGTCATAGCTCACGTAGCTCCACAGCTCATATACCCTTGTCAAACCATTGAACACCCCCCAAGAACCAACCTAATACACCATACACAGTAACCCTCTCTCTCTCACCCAAATCTCCAAAACATAAGGCTAATGTCATTTGTATTCCACTCTTGCTACTGTGTAACACCAGCATTTTTGAGCAAAAAAGTTGAGGCTTCTTCTTTTGTTCTGCCCAAGATCCGAACAAAGCTCAGATCGGCTGTAGAATAAAGCCCTCCAAGGAACTCCTATGTTTCCTGGGGCTCTCCTGTGACTTTTATAAACTGAGCTCCTATTAAAATTTCAGGGGCTCAAGCTCTTTCCTTAACGTCATGAAGTCAGGGTACAGGAGAGGGAGAACTAGCACCTTGCTGATGCCGTCTTAATAGAGGCTAGTAAGTGGTGCATGTGATGTGTAAACAAGGAAAGAGGAAAGCTTGAAGAAAGGGAATGGATATGAAGAAAGATGACAGTGATAGAGGGGGTAGTGAGGGGAGATTTCATGCATTTTTGCGTTTGATGCAGCACAGCCTCTGATCTCTATCTTGGCACAAACAAGCTCTAGCAGCTAAACAAGGCCAGAATCATAGCTGGTTTAGCATATCCATGAGTAGAAGCAGATATAGTCAATGACATGTGATATAGTCATGTTCCAAGTGCTATCAGAAATGCAATCCAGGTACACATCAGATGAATTATTATTTGCTTTAAACGCCTAAGGATTTCTTACTCTTAATTGGAAATTTCTAATTAAATATTCATAGCTTTTATGAAAAGCATTTTGAAGAAAGGGAATGGTATACATTATTGAATAACAGGAATAATCCTAATTATTAAAGCTTTCAAAAAGCATAAATATGGCATGAGGGAGAAATGGGATCTTTTGACTTTTTGTCTTGACTTTATGCCATTTTTCCCCTAAAGGTTTTATCTGTGGGCCAGTTTTCTCTGACACTTCAAACGGATAAAACGTGTTGTGAATAACTCAGAAATCCTGTTAATCAATACCACTGTCTTCCTTTTGATTCCAGAAAAAAATCATCTGGCTATAAAACAGATTATATAATACATATATAAAGGTGCCAGTGTTTTAATGAAAAAAAAAATGTTGAGCAGTGTTTCAGAAAAGTGAAAAAAAAAATCCCAACATTAATTAATTAATTTATTTATTTGCTTGTTGCATTCATTCATGTTTGGGAAAATGTGTAAGACGTTGGAGTTGGGCACAAGCAAAAATGGAGAAATATAGCTTCCTTGTGTTGGCATTTGAAATGTTCATTGTTTCTCATTTGTCTCATTATATTCCTTTGTGCCTCCACTGTGAATGACTGGAGCTGATTATGCAAATGAGGCAGTGGAGAGCAGCATGGGTAATTATCACAGCCGAGGATGGGCTTTGGAAAAGCTCTCCCTCCCACTGCCACAAAGACACTACAAGCTGAGCAGAGAGAATGGCCTCTAGCAATGCTCTATCATCACCCACGGCATAGCAGATGCACCAGGTCCTTCCAGGTTTTCAGAGAGCGTGTGCTGGCCATTCCAAATGGCTTTTTAATTCAGTGTGCATTCGCTTTGATCATTTGAAAAACGTGTTTTCTTCCGTTTTTACACTTCTAGAGGTCATGTGTGTTAAGTTCTTTCACTTATCATTCATTTCACTCATCATTCTTTCAATCATTCCTGGTGTATATTTCTTCCACAAATTCTTATAGGGATGTAACAAAATGTCACTTCTGTATCTGTATTTGTTTGGTGCTCCATATATTTAAATTTGTTTTTAAATAGAATTTTTTACATTTTAATTAGAATTTAAACCCGAGATGGATGTCACATTTTTATTACTATTATTATTATTATTTTTTTTTTAATGGAGATGTGCCTTTTACAAAAAAAAAATCACAAAATAATAATCACATGATTACTATTTTTGCTAGTTTTGTTTCTAGTAAATTTGAAATATTACAAACGAGTAGTCTACTTTAATCCATCATAACTCTGACCAGGTAATTACTAAGGATGAATGAATGATCTGTGTAAATGCATCAGAGTAAATGCCATCAGAAATGCAATGCATTGTTCATGTTTACTTTTATGAATGTGGTCCTTCTTTGTCACGCAAGCTTCATATCCGACATACAGTGCCATCCACTAATATTGGCACCCTTGGTAAATATGAGCAAAGAAGGCTGTGAAAAATTTTCTTGATCGTTTAACCTCTTGATCTTTTGTTTAAAATATTAAAGAAAAAACACTCTGCTGTCATGGATATCAAACAATTGCAAACAATATACAGGTTTATCAAAAAAAAAAAACTTTTTTAAACATATTGGTGCCACAGTTATTGGCACCCTTTCAGTCAATACTTTGTGCTACCTCCCTTTGCCAAGATAACAGCTCTGAGTATTCTCCTTTAATGCCTGATGAGATGGAGAATACATGGTAAGGGATCTGAGACCATTCCTCCATACAGAATCTCTCCAGGTCCTTCAAATTTGAACTCTTCAGTTCACCCCACAGGTATTCTATGGGTTACAAGTCAGGGGACTGGGATGGACATGGTAGGATGGTCAGTAAACCACTTTTGTGTTGATTTTTATGTATGTTTTGGATCATTGTCCTGCTGGAAGTTCCAACCACAGCCCATTTTAATCTTTCTGGAAGAGGCAGTCAGATTTTCATTTAATATCTGTTGATATTTGATAGTCAATGATGGCATGTGTCCTAACAAAATGTCCAGGTCCTCTGGCAGAAAAACAGCCCCAAAACCTTAAAGAGCCACCACCACCATATTTAACCGTGGGCATGAGGTACTTTTCCATATGGCTACAACTCTGTGTGCGCCAAAACCACCTCTGGTGTTTATTGCCAAAAATCTCCATTTTGGTTTCATCTGACCAAAGAACCCAATCCCATTTGAAGTTCCTGTAGTATCTGACAAACTGAAGATGTTGAGTTTGTTTTTGGATGAGAGTAGAGACTTTTTTCTTGAAAGCCTTCCAAACAACTTGTGGTGACGTAGGTGACTTCGGATTGAAGTTTTGGAGACTTTCTGTCCCCAAGACGCAACTAACTTCTGCAATTTTCCAGCTGTGATCCTTGGAGATTTTTTGGCCACTCGAACCATCCTCTTCACAGTGCATTACATATAGAAACATCCAATTCCAGGTTAATTCATAACACTTCCAGATGACTGAAATTTCATAATTATTGCCCTGATGGTGGAAATGGGCATATTCAATGCTTGTTCTATTACCTTATAGCCACTTCCCATTTTGTGAAGCTCAAACACCTTTTGCCACACATCACAGCTATATTCCCGGGTCATACCCATTGTTATGAATGACTAAGGGAATTTGGCCTATGTGTCACCTCATATTTATACCCCTGTGAAACAGGACATCATTGTTCAACAACTTCCTTTTCCCAGTCACTCAGGTGTACTAAAAATTTTAAATATCAAGGGGAATATATTTCAAATATATTTTTTTCTCAGAAAAAAAATATATAGTGCAGATTTTCTCTGTGAAATCATAGTGGTGTAAATAATTGTTGCACACCTATATTTAACAAAGATATATTTTTTTTATAAACCTGTGTTGTGTTTGCAGTTGTTTGATATCCATGAGATCTGAGTATTTGTGTTTTTTTTAAACAAAAGATCAAAAGTTTAAACAATAAAGAAATTTTACAAAACTTTCTTTGCTCATATTTACCAAGGGTGCCAATATTAATGGAGGGCACTATATGAAAGTAAAAACCTGCTGTTCACATAAAAAAAAAATAATTGATTCCAAAAAAAGTATGCCCCCTATTTGTGTTTGTATTTAAAACAAATTGAATGTTCATTCTGAATAAGTCTTTTATATTCAGTTAAATATCTAATTACATTACATGCTGAAATTACATTTAACATTTTCTCAGTGACAGTAGCTTCATTTTCATATAGCTAATTGGCTTGTTAAAAATCTAAACTGATAGCTCAATCATAATAAGAGATGTTCATGTAAATGTTAACCAAATGTGTCCAATCTGACTATATTTTCTATCTGATTGAACAAGTTTGGTAATTCTAATAACCTGTTAAATAGAAGAATAATCAACATAAACTTTTCTATACAATTGCTTCTTGTGTGTAGGTTTTGTACATATGCATATATGTACAGTAAAGATGCTCGCTGACCAACAATGTCACACATTTCAAATTATTTAAAAAATAAAAAGTTTTTAAAAACAAAACACTAGAGCGTCTCTACTTTTTCAACAAAAAATATATTTGTCAAGACAAATAATAACAAGATAACATTGCCAGACAAACCCTTTTAATATGGATAACATCAGAAGAAGTAATATTTACTGTATTGCCATTTTTAACAGCTAGAGCTCAATTTTGAGCGAATATCAAATATTGAGCCAATTTATCACTTTTGTCTTTTTTTGTCACGTTTGTCTTTACAAACTCTTCTTTTTTTCTGAACGTCATTTGGAGGATGCTTTGCTGACCCATTTATGTCCTACAAATGTGGTGATAATAACCTCAGGTAACATGCTGAACTTCTCAGCATGTTGAATACTCTACTCAGTTTACATGATCCTTGTCTCAAGTTTAGAGTGCATATAAACATTTTCAAATCTGCAGTCAGAATGAATTCATTTGGATTTTGCAACAATCTTTGCATGTAAACATAAGCTGTCTTACTGCAAGTGCTATTGTGGGGCTGCAGTAGCATAATTTGGAGCTTTGTTGTTTCATTTTACAGTATCATGACCATTGCTTTACGATCTGGATTAGGTGTCGACAGTGAAATGTGCCTGTATGAGCAGTTTGCGTGGTGGGTAAAAATTGGCCAGCTTGAGGGGCTTTGGCTGGGGACAGACAGACTCTGATTGTGATAATGCAGGGCCAGTCTGGGGCTTATGCTGAAGATGAAGGATTCTCAGTATGACTGTTGAGAGACTGTGTGTTTCATGCTGCTACTGTGTGCAAACCAGTGTAATGCAGGTCAATGGGGAGGGCAAAGGTGACTGTTCTAAATCAGACCCTCCTGAAATTGGCTGCTGCCCTCGGTCTTTAGCTCTGACTCTTCTCACTTGCAACACTGACCTTGTACCCAGCACCATGCAGTGGAAAATTCTCACTCATCTCAACCACTAGGAGGGCCAAGTTACATTTCATTTGGAGAAAGAAAAAAAAACAGTGGCTGATTTTTGATGTGTGCCTATAGGGATAGTTATGTGTCCCTACACCCCTTTTGAAATGCTCACTGGATCCTATATATCATGTAGTGAAAAGTAGATTCCCAAGGGAAATGAAAGCATCAGTGCAGTCAGCAGACTTCATAGCTCATGGGCAGGTTGCCAGGGTTCCTTCCTGCCTTTTTTGATGGGTTTTTGAGAGAGGGATTATGACATGCTCCATGCCTTAGCCCTGCATTTTTAATACAATTACAAGCCTCTCTTAATGCAATCTGGAGCACATCCACAGAATGATGTCCAAATCAATGACAATAACATTAGCTCTTGGTTCATTATTAGCCAACCATCTTGAATAAAGCTCTTGCAAACATAACAGGGAAACACGGGCTTCAGTTGAATCATGACTGTCTTTCTAGATTTCACAAGGACTCTCGGAAAGAAGCTCATTCAAATGTTTTGTTGTTTTTTTATTTATTTATTTTTTGCTCTTATTTTGTACAATAATGATTTTCACACACACAAACACACACACACACACACACATATATATATATATATATATATATATATATATATATATATATATATATATATATATATATATATATATCTCAAAATCAACACAAAAGTGGTTTACTGACCACAGAATCAAGATCTTGCCATGGAAAACCTATGGGGTGAACTGAAGAAGAGAGTCCACCAACGAAATTTGTATGATCTGGAAAGATTCTGTATGGAGGAATTGTATCAAACAATTGTAAAACACAGGTGTATAAGAAAATATATCTTTGTTAAATTTTTTGTACCCACAAAAAATGTTGTTGTTTTTTTTTAAATTAAGAATTTCTCTTTTTAGGTCAGATGTCTTTCAGTGTCTCCACTGTCTACCTAAATGTTTTGTCTTTAATGTGTTTGCATCAAATCAATACGACAACAGGTACACAACAAAAACATGCTACGATGAACACAAGGCATTGGTGTGCAGCGAGTTGTGTCACTAGATTAACTTGCCCCTAACAATTTCCACAGACTTCATTAGAAACGCTATTGTGTCCGTGGAGAACAATAGTAGAGCGTGCGGGAAGTGGCGGCACAGAATGCTCTTCTTTCATCTGGCTCGACTGTACAAATGGACCTCATTGTCTACGGAGAAATTCGATTTTCTGCCATGCGCCAGCCCCACATAAAGTCCTCTCTGGGGTCTTATGCCACCATGCTGTGCCTTATCAACAGCACTCAGGGTGTGGAATTGAGTCCTGATGCATATTAAACCAAGGGGGACACAGGCAGAGAATCTAAAATACAGTATAATCTCTTTGGAGGTCCTCCTCCTCCATTTCCTCATGTCAATCTCAGTTAGAGATATAAGTATGGTAATGTAAAAAAAAAAATAAAAAACCTGGTAATATTTCTGGGATATTATAGGCCATGTCAGTTCCATCCGTTTCAGAAAAAGGTAAATTTGTACATTCTCAAGGTGGAACAAGGCTACACTTAATTTGAGTGGGAATATATCTTTTGAGTCTGTCCTGAATCCAAATAGTGCACCCTGATTAACAGATATATATATGTACAGTTATTATTTTAAAATAATCAGCAACTGGGTAGTGTGATATGGCCCAATGTGAAGCAGAGTTACGTTTACCACCCAAATAACTTCCCAAGGTGTTTTATTTCTCTTCTACCACAGCAATTTTCAGCAATAATTATAGGTAATTGTAAAGGGGTGCCATGTGCATTTTATGTGAGCATCACAGAAGCGATTATTAAACAATTTCAGGCTAAGTGCAAGTACCATGAGGGCCTATATATATATATATATATATATATATATATATATATACAAATATTAGAGTGTACCTTCTACAATCATTGAAACATTTGGATGGCCATGTAAAATGAAGCAATTTGATAACATGAAATTAAAAATGACCCTGTCCAGGGTGTACCCCGAATTGTGCCCGAAGCATATACTGTGTTAAGGCAAAAGAAAAAAAAATCCTGATATTATTACCATTTTTTATTAAATGCACCTGTAATCTGATTACTTTGTTTTTTGACATAACTGTAATTACAGTTACGGATTACAGTTACCAGTTTTGTTTTTGTATCCTGATTATCCTGAACACTATTTCTGTATTCTGTTACTTTCCAAGCCTGTCTATGCAGCAAACACACCGCATAAGGAAACACATTGTGATTATTAAGACTTCAGTCAGCAGGGATCAGCATATGATGCCCGCCTGAGCGCCAGCATGCAGTCTGAAGTACCTCATTTTCCATAGTCGAGTGCAGCCATACAATATGTATCAGCTACTATCTATCACAATGGATATGTGTTGGGCTGTGTGTGCTCTGGAGACAGGCCTGTGGAATCATGTGTACACTGCTTCTGTGGAGCTTGCACAGCAGGTTGTTTAGCAGGCTGTAATTCATACGTAATATGGTGGAATCCCATGGTGAATGTGGTCTGATCTTAATTCAGCTATGGTGGTGTTTCTGCCATGTGAAGATGATTGTTATTGTTTGTGTGGGAGGCTTCACACCGCTGAAGCACATGAGACCAAAGGCCAATTCACACCAAACAATGGTGAAAGATACTTCCTGAGTTTGGCATCCTTCTCTCAAAAGATGAAAAGACTGGGTACATTCAAAGGGACATCAACACTAAAGGCCTTTACATACAAAGAATCAATATTTTATTCCTTTAATAAATGGCCAAAAAAAAAATGAATTCCATTCAGTATATGAGGATGTCCCCTTTATATTAAACCTGCCAGAAGGGTGGTGAATTCCATCCGTTCATTCGCAAGTCTAAAATTCAGGAATTCAATTAAAGGCTCAGAGCTGTATACAGAGGGGATGACTTAAGTTCAAAAGTTTTCAATATTTATGCTGGGGAAATTATAGATATTCAGAGTTGAGTTACATACATATTTAAGTCGATTTTCTGGGCTCCCCATTCAGATTATGCAAATTACCTACATTTAGCTTGCACCTCTGAGTAGAAGCATCAGAGACTGGATTATTCAAAATTATCTAGATCACTTCCTTTAAACACTAGCATGAGGATTTAATAAGTAAATAGATTTTTTTATATAATAATAATAATAATAATAATAATAATAATAATAATAATAATAATAATAATAATAATAATAATAATAATAATAATAATAATAATAATAATAGTGATATCACTGCAATTACTCGCTGTAACAATATGGCTTCCATCCTCATTATTCAGCAGCTTTTAACACTCATTCCAGCACGTCCTATTATTTAGCATTTTACTGTTTTTATAACATGCTCTATTAATTGTGCACATATCTTAATTAAACAACAAGATACTAAAGCAGGGCGCACAGTGACTTAGTGGTTAGCACGTTCGCCTCACACCTCCAGGGTCCGGGGTTCGATTCCCGCCGGGGTGTGTGCGGAGTTTGCATATTCTCCCCTTGCTGCGGGGGCCTCCTCCGGGTACTCCGGTTTCCTACCCCAGTCCAATGAATGGTAGGCTGATTGGCATGTCTAAATTGTCTATAGTATAGGAATGGGTGTGTGAGTATGTATGTGATTGTGCCCTGCGATGGACTGGCACCCTGTCCAGGGTGTACCCCGCCTTGTGCCCGATGCTTCCTGGGATAGGCTCGAGGTTCCCCAGCGACCCTGAAGAAGGAGTAAGCGGTAGAAGATGGATGGATGGATGGATACTAAAGCAAAATTATGAAATAATAATGTGTGTGTGGGGGCTGTAGGCTATGTTATCATAATTCACTATTTTGAGTTGTCAAATTAATAAAATTATACCATTGTTACCCCGTCCAGGGTGTCCCCTGAATTGTGCCCCATGTTCACTGGGATAGGCTCCAGGTTCCCTGAGCCCCAGTAAGGATAAGCGATACAGAAAATGGATGGATGGATATACCATTGTTTTGATTAATTTTTTGCCCTCTGCTCTAAAGAAATCTTGCCCAGAGATTGAAGGAGAAGCTAACTGAGTATTAATCTCCTAAGCTTACAGCTCACTTTACATTAATTCAAAAATTATCATTTTATTCATAATTAATTCAGTCCTTGAGATAAGCGATGTCTCTGATTAAGACCCTGTCTCCTCTGATGTCCTCTGTGTGAAAAAAAAGAAATTATATTACATGGTTATTATTAATTACTAAATAATGTTATATTTACTGTCTGTGTTTAATCTTGGCCTCAAATGGTCAAAATCTGAACTTCACTATGACATTTTGGTTACATCAAATGTCAGACAATGGAACTGGAATTAATACTGCTCATTGAGTCACAAGGAAAATGTGCTTAAGTTCATGGCCAGAATTTCACATAATTGAGACACACCTGTGTTCGTAACTCTGCAGTTTGTCTGACATCTGGCATATGTCTGACAGCATTAAATCCTTACTACCGCAAGTTAAAGCATCATCCCTGAAAAAATAAACTCCACAGTGAGTTGATCATCCCCACAGAGTATTTGACTGTAATGTTTGCTAACAATCTTATATCTTATTGTCTATTGAATTATGATAATTTACATTATATGATACCCATATACTTCCACTGGCATTGTACATTAAATCCCATAGTGAGAAGGGTTTTTTTTTTTTACTTTGCATTGATTGAATCAATCACTCCATTATAAACATGCCCCAAGAATACAGTCCTTTCTGAAAGTATTGGGACAGCAAGGACAAATCTATTGTTGTCATGACCCCAGGGGTAGTTCCACCTTGGACCACTAGAGGGCACCCCTGTTCCCTACGTAGAACTTCTTCCTCTGTTGTCTTCCTCCATTTTCTGTGTTTCTTATTTCCCTGATTGGCCAGTGCTCTTTTTAAGTCCCCTGTGTTTCTTCTTTAGTTGCTGGAGCTCCATATCAGGTTATGTCTGAGTCTTCTCAGTCTCTGTCTTTCTTATGTTTGTTATGCTTTTGTTATTTGCAATATGTTTTTGATTATTTAGCATTTTTCTTAGTGTTTGCTTTCTCGTTTATTTAATTCTGAGAATCCTGGCTCCTAGTGTGTCTACTCCTCATGGGTGTTCCTTAAGTCTGTTTCCTTGAGCCTTTTCCCTGTGTTGTTTTCAGTAAAGAAGTTCTGCGCATGCATCTGCCTCTCTGAACTCTCCCTGTGTGAAATTTGTTTTCGCTATATATTGAAGAAATTTGGGTTTGAGATCAAAAAAATTATGAGATAATGGAGCAGAATATCAGCTTTCATTTACTGATATTTACAGCTAGACATGTTAAACAACTTAGAACACGGCACCTTTGGTGGCTGACCACACAATTTTTAGGTGAGCAAAAGTATAGGAACATATAGTCTTAAAGAAAATAACACTTAATATTTGGTTGCATATTCCTTCCTTGCAATAATTGCATCAAGTCAGAGAATCACTGACCAAACTGATACGGCTTGTACTGTAGCTTCTTTTAGTTGTTGTTTGTTTTGGGGAGTTTCTTCCTGCTGTCTCCTCTTCAAGAGGTGAAATGTATGCTCAATTTGCTTATGGTCTGGTGATTGACTTGGCCAGTCTAAAACCTTCCACTTTTCCTTTGCTTTGCATTTTGGGTCATTCTGGCTGCATGATAATGTTCCTCCCAATTTGGAGTTGGTTGGTGATGTCACTGACCATTGTTTTGGGTGTTTTCTTCATAGCTCTCCCAATGTTTCTGTCATCAGCTGCTGTCATTTTTCTTGGCTGACTTATTCCATATCTGGAATACATTCTGGCATACATTCTGCAATGGCTTTGATAGATTTTCCCTCTGTTGTCAGCTTCAAGGTGATTTGCTTTTCTCCCATAGCTCTCTGGTTTTCATGTTGGTTTATCCTTTTAACAACAAATTCAGACTTTACAGCTGAAACCTAGCGCTGAAAACTATAGTAGACTGAGCTAGTAATGTTTTAAACAATAACTTTAACAGGGCACACATGGGCAGCAAGAAACACTGGTCATTGGTCACATGTTCCAGTATTTCTGACCACTTGAGAAAATGGGTTGGTTCAACATATCTAGATGTAAATTTGAGGAACTGAAAGTTGAAATTCTGATCTATCATCTATGTTCATATTTTTATCTCGAACCCAAATGTACTTTCAGAGGGAACTGTACTCTTTTTTTTTTTAGTCATGGACTAGACTGTCACACTACTCTTAATTTGATTAGATACATTTGAAGACACATTTGAGGTCTGCATCAGATATTAGTTTTAATAGAAACACAAGCCATATTGTGTCAAATTCATCCAATCAAAGGTCTGCTTCCATTAGTGTCTATGAATTGGTTACATTTTACCCCCAATATTAACATTTGGTGCCAAATAACATTGAACACTATAAGCCCCCAAAGGCATGTTCTGTTTCAAATTTCATTGCTTCGTTACACTGATAATGAAATGTTATTACAAAAAGACATGGACTCATTTCTAATTCGGGAAGGATCCATATTAGCAGAGAATTTATTAAAACATCAAGGAGCATATGGGTTTATGGCTCATACGCTAATGCAGTCTTGCCGCTAGCAGATATATTTACTTAATGGTTTTGAGATATGAGTGTCATTTTAAGATAACGCACCCTAAAGCTTCAACAGGCTCTGATATCCACAGGACTTCATGGAGGAGGAAGCATTTGATGTATTTGTTACACTGTCCATTATGAAGCCAACATTAATGCCAGGGATATGTCTGCAGACCACACAATGAATATGAGCGATGAACGTGCAAATCAGCCAATGATTTGTGGGTACCGCTAGTGCAGTCAGGCAGAAGAGACTCACTGAGTATTCAGACTTATCAGCGCTCTTAGCATTAGCACAGAGTTATAGAGTCTGGGTCTGCATGGGTTTTAATGAATAGAAGCAGTTGTGATGCATTATGATGTGTGTTCAAAATAATAGAGTGCATTAGCAATACCTGCTTCATTCATTATAAATTACTGCATGTATCATTAGAATGTTTTACTGAGTCAGGCAACATTAACCCCATAATAAACCTCACTGCTCAAGATCTACAATACTGCAGGGGTTAGTTCCAGCCTATAATACAACTGGCTCAAAGACTGTATACTTTAATATTATATAATTTTATATTTAAAAAGCTGGATTTAAATACCAAAAATAAACCACATTCAAATGTATTGGGATTATTTTGTTTGTTCAAACCATCATAGACCATATATTTCCCTGCACACATAGAGCTCTATTTTGTGCCAAATATCATATTGCACCAACATAAACACGGCTTATGCTAAGCACATTGTATATTTTCAATTACTTGTGCAGGTGGTAACACGGCACAGGGCAGCACAGAGTTAAAATATGGGTTGGGCTTGAATTTTTGAGATGTGTGGTTAGGCATCTTAGCACTATAATCCATCAAACCAGCATTCTCTTACTCATTTTAAGAACCAGGTGTTTACAGGACTATGACTGAACTGTTGTATGCAAATGCATGCACTGTCCTCTTTATTAGAAAGCCCATACTAATCCTAGGTAGCACCCCAGTTTGCTCTCAGAACAATCTCAGTTCATTGTGGCATGGATTCCTTAAGGTGTCTGAATCATTCCTTAGATATTCTGGTCCATATTGACATGATTGCATCACATAATTGCTGAAGATTTATCAACCATTTTTATGCTGCAAATCTCCCATTCTACCACATCCCTAACGTGCTCTATTGGACTTGGAAGGCCACAGAAGTACATTGAATTCATTGTCATGTTCATTGAACCAGTTTAAGATGACTTTTGCTTTTTGACATGGTGCTGGAAGTAACAATTTTAGAATGTGTAAACTGTGGCCATGAAGAGATGTTCAATCTGCAATTGATCAGTTTCACAGCCTGCGCTCACTATAGCCTCAGAATCCTGATCTTGGCTGATAGGTGTGGAACACAATGTGGTCTTTGCTGTTATAGTTATCTGGCTTAAGGTTTGACCTGTTGTGCATTCTGAAATCCTTTTCTGATCACCACAGTTGGAAAGTGATTATTTGAGTTACCAAAGTCTTCCCGTCAGCTTAAACCAGGATCTTCTGGCCTCAACAAAGCACTGATTTTTGTTTTTCACACCCTTCTGTAAGGGTGTGTAATTTCTGGAAACTTCTGTGCATGAAAATTCCAGGAGATCAGCAGTTTCTGAAACACTCAAACCAGCTTGTCTAGCACAAACAACCATTCCACAATCAAAGTTATTAGATCACATTTTGTCCTCATTCGATTGTTTGATGTGAACATTAAATGAATATTTTGACCTGCATGATTATATGCATTACACTGCCACCACATTATTGGATGACTGAATAATTCAAATCAGCCTAATAAAATGTTCATAACACAGAAAATCTTCTGTTTTTACTTTCACTAGATTTTATATCTGTATTTTAGTGGTAGTGTAATAAATTGGATGAGACTTGGATGCATGTGTCCAAGTGCAAAAGTTTTATTTTTTTGCACAATTATGCAAGGAGCTAAATATACAGCCACCAGGCTAATTTAGAGATATATTCTGCAGTCTAGACTTGCAGTTAAAACCTATGATATATGACCTATTTTTAACAGTTTGATTCTCACTTTGCATTTCTGTATATGGAACAAAATGCTCTACATACTAATTTATTATAAGCATCGCAAGCAAACACATGCTGGTTTGAAAATGAGATTCTTTGCAAAAAGCATTCTCTAACACATCTGTTCTTAACATTTTAACAGCATTAAATCCCTATGCCAAAGAGCTCTGAACATTGAAAAACAAGTTTACCCTTTTATAATTGTATATATGCAGGCATATGTACAGATATTGAATCTTGTTGGTGCTGAGAACATTTTTTCAGAGTGAATTGCAAAACTGACTGATAATGCTACTGGCACTCTACCAGATGGACAGAAACATACAAGAGTGTGTTTGAGGCAATCAAAATACAGTTTTATCCCTGCATCTGCACTAAGAGTGGGTCTTGGAAGGCAGTACTGCACATGCGTTTTTGGGTTCAGAAATGGGTTAAAAAGTCACACTGTGTCAGCAGATTTTGAATGTCACATCTGCTTTTGCACCACTCCACCAATGTTAATTTATGATTATGCAAACAGTACAAAAATTGGCATGCACCCAAACAAAACAAATATACTGGCATTTACAGTGCCTTGCGAAAGTATTCGGCCCCCTTGAACTTTTCAACCTTTTGCCACATTTCAGGCTTCAAACATAAAGATATAAAATTTTAATTTTTTGTGAAGAATCACCAACAGGTGGGACACAATTGTGAAGTGGAACGAAATCTATTGGATTTTTGAAACTTTTTTAACTAATAAAAAAAATGAAAAGTGGGGCGTGCAAAATTATTCGGGTCCTTTACTTTCAGTGCAGCAAACTCACTCCAGAAGTTCAGCGAGGATCTCTGAATGATCCAATGTTGTCCTAAATGACTGATGGTGAGTCTCAGGGTTCTGTTGAAAGTGCAGAGAGCATCATGAAGACCAAGGAACACACCAGGCAGGTCCGTAATACTGTTGTGGAGAAGTTTAAAGCCGGATTTCCCAAGCTTTAAACATCCCAAGGAGCACTGTGCAAGCGATCATTTTGAAATGGAAGGAGTATCAGACCACTGCAAATCTACCAAGACCTGGCCGTCCCTCTAATAACAACAATCAGTCGTACACTGCACAAATCTGGCCTTTATGGAAGAGTGGAAAGAAGAAAGTCATTTCTCAAAGATATCCATAAAAAGTCTCGTCTAAAGTTTGCCACAAGCCACCTGGGAGACACACCAAACGTCACACCAAACGTTGAGAAATGGCTTTCTTCTTGCCACTCTACCATAAAGGCCAGATTTGTGCAGTGTACAACTGATTGTTGTCCTATGGACAGACTCTCCCACCTCAGCTGTAGTTCTCTGCTGTTCATCCAGAGTGATCATGGGCCTCTTGGCTGCATCTCTGATCAGTCTTCTCCTTGTCTGAGCTGAAAGTTTAGAGGGACGGCCAGGTCTTGGTAGATTTGCAGTGGTCTGATACTCCTTCCATTTCAAAATGATCGCTTGCACAGTGCTCCTTGGGTTGTTTAAAGCTTGGGAAATCCGGCATTAAACTTCTACACAACAGTATTACGGACCTGCCTGGTGTGTTCCTTGGTCTTCATGATGCTCTCTGTGCTTTCAACAGAACCCTGAGACTATCACAGAGCAGGTGCATTTATACAGAGACTTGATTACACACAGGTGGATTCTATTTATCACCATCAGTCATTTAGGACAACATTGGATCATTCAGAGATCCTCGCTGAACTTCTCGAGTGAGTTTGCTGCACTGAAAGTAAAGGAGCTGAATAATTTTGCACGCACCACTTTTCAGTTTTTTATTTGCTAAAAAAGTTTCAAATATCCAATAGATTTCGTTCCACTTCACAATTGTGTCCCACTTGTTGGTGATTCTTCACAAAAAATTTAAATTTTATATCTTTATGTTTGAAGCCTGAAATGTGGCAAAAGGTTGAAAAGTTCAAGGGGGCCAAATACTTTCGCAAGGCACTGTAGCATGAAATTACGCTTACGTGGACACAAAAAAAAGCTCCTTCAGTTTCGAGAAACCAAGACAATTTATAGAGAAATTTTATAAAAGCCAACATATGTATATAATCAAGAATATTTTTTTTAATGATGACTAAAATGTGGTGTATACAACTGTATCTACAGTAATAGTATAACTGCATGAAACTACAGAACATTTGATATCTTCAATAAGTGTTTTAAGTTCCGTAGTATGTTTATTTAAAAAACAGTGTGTGTAAAAAGTGTGTGTCATTAATGAAGTACAATGATATTGACATGATTCTTTTTGATTGTAACTCTGATTTGCTTGATTTTGTTATACTGCTGGAGATAGATTCTACCCAAAAGGGCATTTTAATGTGAACAAGGCAACTGAAACATTTTCATGTGACATTCATTGAGAAGTCTGTGAGATTTTGCTAGATTCAGCATCACATATAACCTCTAAGGGAAACTATGAAACACGCTGCAGCAGATCCAAAAGTTGCTCAGTATTAAACATTAAGTCCCATCATTCACTGCTGGAATCTTCTTGACCCTACAAATGTTAATGCAAATGCAAATCTATGCAAGCTGTAGTGGCATCATTATTAACTGTCTTTTCACATTTGGGGTTTATTTGTTTTCTCTTAATGGTGTGCTGCTAGATGAAGATGCTGAGTGCTAAGCCATTAGCCACTCAGTAATGTACTCTCTTTGACTCTCAGGTCACAGATAGCATGCTAGCTGTGTGGAGCAAGATTAAGCATTTGAGAGCAGCTGTCATTGCTAATGCAAATAGGGTGTGTGTGTGTGTGTGTATGTGTGTATGTGTGTACGTGCGTGTGTGTGTGTGTGTATACAGGTTATATACTTTCTATGAAATTTGGTAGTTTAAGTGATTTAATTCCTGGCTTATGTGAAGGAACACTATCTCACTAACAAAGAGATTAATTTAGATTTAGTAAAACACACTTCCCATGACCTCATGGTGTGGTCCAACAGATTTCTCAGACATCTCGCTAAGGCTTTGCTAGAACCAGTTGAAGCAGCTAGTGTGTGGTTCAAATAGAAATTTCTCATTCATTCACAGAGCGACACACAATGGCTTATAACTTAAATAAAAAAATAAAATAAAAAAGGAAATGGCCAAAGGATTGAGAATAAGAGGCCTCTCAGGCTACTTCAGAGAACAAAGCAGCATGGGCTGGTGAAAGCCTTGGTTGCCATATATCTGTCTACCATTATCAATTCTTAAAGGATGCTGATTCTGATTCAGAGATGTTTTATGTAAATTGCTGCCTCCCTGTTACTTTAGGGTTTATTTTAAACTCCAGGTAATACTGCAGGTTGATGTGGGAGGGGAATGAGGACACACAAGGTGGAGGCTGGAGAGAGCAGGGATATTAAACAGTACTTTTCTACTCTATGCCTTAACACAAGACTAAACAAAATCAATTGAAGTATTTGGTTCAGGTTTAGTTCAGCTGGGTCAGGGCAGGTAAGGTCAGCTGTTTCTTGCTGAGGTGGAAATAAGTGCATAAATAGACAGCCATAAAAGAAACACAGATGTATACAATCATTCATTACCCACTCAATCTCCATGACTTTCTCTCCTCTTCACAGTCAGCACTCAACCACACCACTGCTGTTACTTCCACTTTCTTCTGTATCTTGCTATCTGTAGTTGAGTACATTTTGTTTTTAGGCAAAATTATTTACTTCTGTATAGTCGCAATCAAAATTATTCAACCCCCACTCAAATCAGGTTTATTGTCAAAATTGACAGATTTTCAGTTATTTGCAATGAACAACTCAAACTATTTCAATTGCTTTTGTTTAACACAATGAATGCTTCAAATGGTTTCCCCAAATTCAACTGAAAATGCCACTTATAATGACTTCTGAAGTCTCAAAATTGTCCAAAACACTGAATAAAATCCCTCACAACAGCACAAATATGCAAAATAGTTGTTGTCTCAAGCACACCTGATGCAGCTAATCAAGGGCTTTTGTTAGTTCCACCAGGTGTGCTTGAGACAAATACCTGAACTGCTAGGGGTTTGTTGAGTGTACACTACCTGGACGGGGGAGGAAAAGGAAGCTATCAATGGCGGCAACCAGATTTCTGAGAATGCAGGTTGTGAAAAACCCTTGAGTGACAGCAAAAGACCTGCAGCAAGATTTGGTGGCAACAGGTACTGAGGTTTCAGTGAGCACAGTAAGGTGCTTACTAAACGGTGAAGGTTTCCATGCCAGAACTCCAAGACATACATCACTACTGACCCAACAGCACAAGAAAAGTCGGCTCAAAATCATATAAATAAGCCACAGATGTTTTGAGATTCTGTTCTGTGGCTGCGCTGAAACAAAAGTAGAACTTTTCAGAACAATGGATCAGCTGTATGTCTCGAGTAAGAAGAATTAAGAATGAACACTCTGTCCACAGTCAATCATGGTGGTGGCTCTGTGATGCTCTGGGGCTGCTTTGCATCATCTGTAATTGGAAACCTGCAGCATGTGGAAGGCAAGATGGATTCATTGAAGTATCAGGAAATCCTAGGTGAAACCGTCATGCCGTCTGTGAGAAAGCTGAAGCTTGAGTGTCATTGGACCTTCCAACAGGTCAATGAACCCAAGCAATACTACAAATTCCACCAAGGCTTGGTTGCAGAAGAAGTCCTGGAAAATTCTACTGGGCCATCACATTCACCTCACTTGAACCCCATAAAAAATCTCTGGTGGGATTTAAAGAAGGCGGTTGCAGCACGCAAACCCAAGAATATTACTGAACTGGAGGCCATTGCTTATGAGGAACGGGCTAAGATTCCCCAGGAACGCTGCCAGAAGCTGATGTCTGGCTATGCATCTTGTTTGCAGCAGGTCAGAACAGCAAAAGGGTGCTCTACTAAAGATGTATTAAAGATGCTTGCCATGAAGGGGTTGAATAATTTTGAGACTAGAGAAATCAGTTTAAGTTGCATTTTCAGTTGAATTTGGGGAAACCACTTGACTTGATGCATTCATTGTGTTGAACTATTTCAATTCCTTTTGTTTGATTTATCCATTGCAAACAGCTGAAATTCTGTACATTGACAGTACACCTGATTTATAATGGTGGTTGAATCATTTTGATTGCAATTGTGTATAAGTACTACCAATCAAGTGCAGATCTTTTAAGCATCCCCATTCTTCTTAAAGTGTGCTCAAACTCCCCAAATGCTCACATCCAGCCAATTTTATACCAGTGAATATCACTTGCAATAAGTAACAGATTTGCACATTGAAAAAGTGGTGCAACAGCACTTTTAAAAATAACATGGAAAGAATTAATTCAGCTGGAAATTTTAATGCTGCCAGGTCATGACTAATCCCATCAGTAAACAAAGCAGAGGTCATCCTGTTTTGGAGAACCCCAATTAGATCCTAATCAGCAGTAATCAGCCAAGCTGTTTACCAACAAATGACAAGTTTCCCCTCCCAACATTGCCTCTCTCCTTTCTTTCTTCCTCTCTCTCTCCTTGACCAATCCACCCCTACCCCCCCCCCCTTTCCTCGCCCATGCATTTGCTCTGTGATTTGTTCAAGGCGACAACAGGGAGAAGTAGGGTTAATTACTAACATGAGGCAGCACAACACATATAGTCTCCGTCCTCATGAATAAAAAATAAAGGAGTGAATTTTTACACTTCTTGCAATGGCTCTATTCAGGGGCTGCTGGTATACATGGGCTAACAGAACTAAAATTGGAAATTACAAATGCAGCTGCCTATTTGCCTGTAAGTGTGTGTGTGTGTGTGTGTGTGTGTGTGTGTGTGTGTGTGTGTAATAATTTGCCCCATATCATTATTATAATGACATAGATGTGACTTTGTAATATAAGGCATTGCTTAACCGTAATAACTTCATTGTCAAGCTATTCACAGATATAAGATTCTAGCACTCCCATAAAAATATCATGACCAGTTGTCAATTACATTTTCAGTTTGATTGTTTTACCTGTTACAGTCCTCTGCATAACACATGCATATGCTTGTTATGAGAACGAAAATAAACCTAAATAAACATTTATAAAGGCTTATTTCCATAGGCGTCTGCTGTCATAAAGATTCCCTTTGTCATTTTGATGTCAAGTTGATGTAACACTTTAGTCAAGTGACATAAGGACGTGTTATGACATTTTCTATACTGGCCTACATTAGAACATTGGTACGTTTACAATGAACACTACCCCCCATCTGTTTCCTGTTTCCTGTGTTGGCACCTTTTTACCTCTGTATTCCTCTGTTAACTCGGATACAGACAGATAAAGCCCCTCACCATTTGTGCATTCCTTTGTCTCCCTGAATACCATTTGTGCGCATTTACCAAAATTCCTGAATAACATTTGGCCATTTTCCAATAACTTCCTGAAAACCATATATGGAGTTGCTACTGTCCTACATTGATGTGCTTCCTGTTTTACGTATGCAAATATGCTCTTCCACCTGATATGCTTCCTGTTTTATGCAAATATGCTTTTCCACCTAGCCATTCAATAGTTAACCCATTGTCTCTGTTGTGTGTCAAGAATGATATATACTCTGCCTTTCTTGGAATAAATGAGTGATCTTGCCAGTTGAACTTTGCATGTCTGTGGGTTATTTAGCAAACTCTCCCAAGCTCTGTGTGGGATGTGTTTAGTGAGGTGAGGGATGCCCTCTTTATGTGCTGTCTCTCTTCTTAAGAACCGTAACCCAAATATTCTCAAATCATAACAAACGTCATTACAGCTGACTTTGCAGCTTAGTGTACTCACATGATGGTGATGAAAGGTCATATTATTCATCAAAACCAAACCTATTTCCCACTACTATACATAATTCTGTGCTTAAGGTGTCATATCATTGCCAGGGGTATTTAACTCTTTTGTTAGAGGCAAAAAATGAATTTCCTGTTTTGGTGGTGCCTGTGTTCAGCATTGATTTTATTTGTGATGTCACACTACCAGTAGTGGGTAATGACTCATATGAAAGTAGACACTCATGGTTTTAAGAATTTGCAGTTGTTCATAAGTATTTCTTCTTTTTTTTTACCTAGCCTACTAGTTTTAAAGGTTGTAATCTAATTGTAGCAATTGTATATGGTGTTTTACTATTTTACTAAGTTTTAGTTGTGCTGTCTGTTTGATCTCTGTACCAATCTTATTGCGCAGAGGTGTGAATTGTTTGCCCAGAAAAGGGGTATTACCCATCCCCTTTTCCATCACCCTCCTCACCAACAACTAATGATACCCAACACATAGAATCCCAACAGTATCCTGACTAATCTTATAATAGCTTTGCGGCAATAAAATTATTAATTTGTTTATACTGATTAAAAATAAGTCTCATAAGTTGATTTCCATTCTGCTGGTAGAATTGAAATCGATTAAATAGCAATTAAGCTAACTTAGGTATTTATGCTAAACTAATACAATTTTACTCATGAAGATACAGTATACTGTACATAACTTTATCATTACAGTGTCACCTCAATGTCATACAATTGCTATTCATAATAATACCCATATAGACAGTCTACATAAGTAAACATAACTCTGTTATAGTAGAGTCTAACGACTGTCACTGTTTAAACTAGGGATGCAATGATTCAAACTGACTACAAGTATGAGTCCATGTTTGTACTTGCAGATACTAATTCAGATACTGGGCATGTTTCTACTGCATTTGTATATAAGCTGCTGGCAGGATAAAGGTCAACAGTGCACAGTGATTTAAATCTGTTTTAGCAAGTCCAGTATTCAGTTATGATGAGGTGAAATTATTTTGGAGAGCTATAAATATAGTTCAAGAGCTACCAGTTCTCTACCACTGAAAACCATGCCCTCTCTCACTCAAGCCAATATATATATCCCATTTACTTATTACTGAAACATTTTTGCCAAACTTATCCCGAAGAGGCTGTTAACACTATTGACTCAATGGAAAGAACATGAAAGAAGAAAAAGGTGGTCACTTTGCTCATAACAGCACTTTGCTTTGCAGATACAGATTACTCAATCATACCATATTTAAATATTATGAGTTTAAATAAAGTACACAACGTATAGAAAGTGTGGTTTAGTGATTTGGCCTTTGTTTGTACTTAGGTATGTCCCTGACAGAGTTGTGTGTAACATGTTACTGTATTCTAATGACTTTTTCTGATAACGCATTACATTTTAAATTTGTGTCATTTGATTACAGTTACTGATGTCAATAAAATTATGTTACTTGCATTACAAATTTAGTGTTACAAAAACAGTATTGAGTAAAATGTATTTTAAAAATAAATCACATCTTGCGTGGCTGCCAGAGGTGTAACCTGGTCTGGGCACTGGATGCTGTTGCCCTGAAGATTTTTTCTTTAGACCTGAATAATTCTCCACTTGGAGCAGTTTGTAACTATGTAATTGAACGTCAGTAAAAGACAACTGCGGCGTTGCAATTTTATATGTTCAGTGAATGGAGGCGAGACCAATCAGACAGGGTTTAAGGAAAATATGTGGAAACAGTCGTGTCTTATTGGCTGACAGATCTCAATTTGGCGAAACGCTAGCTCACATAGTCAATGTGAGGAAAAATGGATATACGTCGATAAAAAAAATAAAATAAAATTTAAACCAGTGAAGGGGTGGAAACGGAAACAGTAACACCCTCATGTTGAGCAGGAAAACAAGTTGTGAAAATATCTACAGTGCCTTGCGAAAGTATTCGGCCCCCTTGAACTTTTCAACCTTTTGCCACATTTCAGGCTTCAAACATAAAGGTATAAAATTTTTATTTTTTGTGAAGAATCACCAACAAGTGGGACACAATTGTGAAGTGGAACGAAATCTATTGGATATTTTAAACTTTTTTAACTAATAAAAAAATGAAAAGTGGGGCGTGCAAAATTATTCGGCCCCCTTGCGTTAATACTTTGTAGAGCCACCTTTTGCTGCGATTACAGCTGCAAGTCGCTTGGGGTATGTCTCTATCAGTTTTGCACATCGAGAGACTGAAATTCTTGCCCATTCTTCCTTGCAAAACAGCTCGAACTCAGTGAGGTTGGATGGAGAGCATTTGTGAACAGCAGTTTTCAGCTCTTTCCACAGATTCTCGATTGGATTCAGGTCTGGACTTTGACTTGGCCATTCTAACACCTGGATACGTTTATTTGTGAACCATTCCTTTGTAGATTTTGCTGTATGTTTGGGATCATTGTCTTGTTGGAAGATAAATCTCCATCCCAGTTTCAGGTCTTTTGCAGACTCCAACAGGTTTTCATCCAGAATGGTCCTGTATTTGGCTGCATCCATCTTCACCTCAATTTTAACCATCTTCCCTGTCCCTGCTGAAGAAAAGCAGGCCCAAACCATGATGCTGACACCACCATGTTTGACAGTGGGGATGGTGTGTTGAGGGTGATGAGCTGTGTTGCTTTTACGCCAAACATATCGTTTTGCATTGTGGGCAAAAAGTTAGATTTTGGCTTCATCTGACCAGAGCACCTTCTTCCACATGTTTGGTGTGTCTCCCAGGTGGCTTGTGGCAAACTTTAGCAAGACTTTTTATGGATATCTTTGAGAAATGGCTTTCTTCTTGCCACTCTTCCATAAAGGCCAGATTTGTGCAGTGTACGACTGATTGTTGTCCTATGGACAGACTCTCCCACCTCAGCTGTACTTCTCTGCAGTTCATCCAGAGTGATCATGGGCCTCTTGGCTGCATCTCTGATCAGTCTTCTCCTTGTCTGAGCTGAAAGTTTAGAGGGACGGCCAGGTTTTGGTAGATTTGCAGTGGTCTGATACTCCTTCCATTTCAAAATGATCGCTTGCACAGTGCTCCTTGGGATGTTTAAAGCTTGGGAAATCTTTTTGTATCCAAATCCGGCTTTAAACTTCTCCACAACAGTATTACGGACCTGCCTGGAGTGTTCCTTGGTCTTCATGATGCTCTCTGCGCTTTCAACAGAACTCTGAGACTATCACAGAGCAGGTGCATTTATACAGAGACTTGATTACACACAGGTGGATTCTATTTATCACCATCAGTCATTTAGGACAACATTGGATCATTCAGAGATCCTCGCTGAACTTCTGGAGTGAGTTTGCTGCACTGAAAGTAAAGGAGCTGAATAATTTTGCACGCCCCACTTTTCATTTTTTTATTAGTTAAAAAAGTTTAAAATATCCAATAGATTTCGTTCCACTTCACAATTGTGTCCCACTTGTTGGTGATTCTTCACAAAAAATTTAAATTTTATATATTTATGTTTGAAGCCTGAAATGTGGCAAAAGGTTGAAAAGCTCAAGGGGGCCGAATACTTTCGCAAGGCACTGTATATGAGTTCCAGTTTACATGAACATGATCTGAGCAGAGCATAAGGACAGATAATGTACTACTACTTTTTAATTGAGTAACTTACCCTGGAGCATGTTAATTAGGTGTTTTTATATTTCACTGTTTTAAATAATGGCTGTTAAAAGCACACACATTTGTGTTCATGTACTTAGACTACTAGACTCATCACAGCAAAAACACCAGTGTTGATTTAACACCCACAGTGTTGAATTCACACCCTACAGTGTTAACAGTATATATGTCTATTGAACTCAAATAAAAACACTCTGGATGTTAATTCAACATTATGGATTTTACTGTGATTCTTTCTAAGGTTGATAGTTGATTTTAAAATTATAGGTTATTATTTAAAATAAGAACAATTAGCATTATCCTTGTTGCCAGTTATGGATTGTAGCTAATCACCATTTTTTTTATGACCTAGTGTTGGCTGTAGACATTTTTCTCACCTCCATCATTGTAGGTGTGTGTTAATAGAAATGAACTCCTCATGCAAACCCAATGAGTTTCATGTTTAATCAGAAATTAAATTATGTGTTATGTCTGGTTAATGGTGTTTTATCAAGTTACTTATATTGCAGGAAAATGCTGTAGTTCCTCCTTTTAATAGTTTCTGATTTGCTTTGAATATTAATCATGAAATATGTCCAGATTGCTTGAAAATCCTTCCAGACCTTGAATGTTCTACTTTATATAACTTGGCTGAGGCACTATGTTTTTAACTTTTGTTCTAAACGCACTCCATGATTGCAGACGTTTTTCTCAGATTCATTAAATATGGTGTTGTGTAGCATGTTTATTCTGAGCTTCTAGAACTCTGTTAAAGGGAGCCTGCTTGCTCTGCCCACAGATGTAAACTGATCAATATACTAGAACAAATTTAAGCATGTGTGTAGTCAATATTTAAACACTGTTTAATCTGCAGAAAATTGTTGTGTTTTTGGTGAATGCACCCACTTATTAAATCAAATATGTAGCTTTTCTTTTACCATCTCTGACACTCATGTAATTGCTCACTCTATGACAAAAGGATAATTTAGTTCAGTCATTGTTTGTGGGCAGAATTGAACAATAAATTGCTTAATGTGTTCACACATCAGCATGAGAAAGCTTTTGCATTACATTTTGAGTGTACATTTCATTGTCAAGCTCAAAGTATTTTAAAAACAGAAAGCTTTGTTCAGTGTAAAATGCAGAAATTCTTTGCTCACACTGCTGACTTCTCTTTACCTTTTGTGGCACAGGCAAATATGCTGCCTAAAAAGTTGTGCTACTCTATTCTCTTTTATTTTACTCCTTTGAAAGGATGTGGAAAAACTCATTCCCAAATCCTTTAAAAGAAAATCCCTTTGGCTAACTGCTCATCCAATTAACAACTACGTAAGCGGATAATTCTGTGGTGGATTTTGAATTCAGTCCATGATGAGAGTTGTGTGTGAAGAGAGAAGAAAGGAAGAAACCTGCTCTTTAATTTAAGCACAATTTCAGGTTTGATGGTGAAAGATGCCTTTGATGGTGTTTTGTTAGTGTTAGATAAGTTTGAATGCCTCGTGACATGAGTTTCATTACAAGCAGGTTATTTGCAAGGACATTGGCGATTTTAGTTGTAAAACACAGGCTGCAGTGGAAGTTAGAGATAGGCTCTTGGAACTCTGTCTCATCTTTGGGGGTATTCATTTATCTTATGGACTGCGCCCTGCTGTGTGGGAATTGAGACATTTGCTTAAACTTTTGGTAGCCATCAAACTCTCTTCTCCTTGTTTCTACACAAGACCAGTGGGCTATTGCTCGAATAGTCATGAGTTCAAACCCCAGCACTACCACGCTGCCACTGTTGGGCCCTTGGGCAAGGCCCTTAACCCTCAGCTGCTCAAATGTATAAATGAGATAAATGTAAGTCGGTCTGGATAAGGGCATCTGCCAAATGTCATAAAATGTCAAATGAAGCAAAGCATAAATTTCTAAATGTCTCTTTACCAAATCTTGTTTACAATAAAATGTTGTAATAAACAACTAACATGACTGAATGATGACAACAGTTTACTTTTAATGCATAACCATTAATTATTAGTTCATGACTATAAATAAAGACCTATTTATTTGAACTGTTTGTCTTGTTTTGCGCTGGTGTTTCATGTTATCACTTTTGACTTGTACCACAGACTGAACATAAAGTGGGGGAGAATAAACATACTGTTACTGTGCTTTTCTGTCCAATTGTCTTTTTTGTTTGTTTTTGTTTCCAAGTTATGTCACTAATCATACCAAAGACAATAACTGAAATAAAAACATTATTGCTTGTTGAGCTGCCTTCAGGAACATAATTTACATATATTCATGGGACTGGACACAACTAACCTGTGATAGTTCATACAAAAATAAATAAATAATCCTGGAGTCACTGAGTAATGGTGAGGTTATTTTTTTCCATAGGATGAACGCTTGTGCTACAATGTTTTTTCAAATAGTTTTTCAATCTGCTGAAACACTTTGTGGTATATCATCCATGTTCCATCCTTTAGGACTGAACACTTTCATTGCCTGACAAAAGGCATATTTGTTCTTTAATATTCCCATCTTGTCACTAGAAAATGCATGCAAAATATTATGAACAGTAATTTCAAGGGCTTTAATACCTTTGAATGGATTGCCTTGCAAATCCTCAATGCTACTGAAGAAACATTTACTCGTGATTGTGTTAAATTAATTACTGTTATGGAGTGTCAAGCAACATGTTGATTCTCAGTCAGTATGTATGTAGTATGTGCTTTACACATATTCCCACTAATATAACACTTAAATCATTTATCAAGCTAAGCCTTTAAGGTTTCTTTCTATATTCTGACTTGGCACATTGTTGGAAAAATATATTCAACATTACAGATAAGCTTCTAACTAATTTAATTTTTGGCTCATGGGAAACATGAGCCATGTTTCAGCCTGACAGGATAAGAGCAGATTGAATGTGAAAGGGATGAAACGATGGAGAGACATTTTTTAATCAATATTCACATTTGCCTCATTGATTTATTATTGTTCTGACATGCATGTGTGTGTGTGTGTGTGTGTGTGTGTGTGTGTGTGTGTGTGTGTGTGTGTGTGTGTGTGAGTGAGTGCTAGCGCAAGCAGTCTTTTCCTCTACATGGTGTAAATGTAGAGTGAAATGGAAAAATGGGATAAAATGGATCAATTTTGAAATCTGCTGGTTCTAGTGGTGGGAGGGCTGCCATCCTCTGTCACTGGTAATATATTTCAGAACAAAAAGAAAAGATTGGTTCCCTGCGGCATGACACTGAAACCTGTCACGGATTGACAGTTTATTTTAAAGACCATTAACTTTACATACATAGTTCCAAAATGAAATATAGAGGAACTTATAGACGGGACCCAGAAGCACTTTTTCCCCAGAACCTCTTTATCACTGGATATGTGGATGTTAAATTAGAAACTCAAACCACATTCTACAACCTCAATGATTGTAACCCCAGAGCTTAGTGAGATCAAATCCCAGATATTCAATTCATTTGAATCTCTGACTTCTTCATCTGTCTTATAAAATTTCATCATCAGTCATTTAGCTGAAATAGTACATATACCCATTGGAATGATTAATTGAGACATGAATTTGCAGTAGAGTCATGCAGTAGTATAATTTACAATACTGATGTGTGCAGTTGCCCTTTGGCATTTGATTTGCTCTTATAATTTTGCCATTATCATTTGAGCTGCCCTTCTTGAGCTAAAAATGAGCTTGAATGGATTGTCATCATCACGGTTGCAAACCTATTTACTTTGATGATGATTTGCAGACTTTTTATACCCCTTAAGTGGGTTTATTTATTTATTTTTAAAGAGCATAGTGCCCAATCTTGCAACTTATTTAGTTACTGTCCTGCACTCAACCCCAGTTGAGGGCGCAGATTTGGTTGACTCACCACCAGTGTATGCTAGCATATGTTCCTAAAGACCAACCACAGATCACCAATGTTCCCAAAAACTAATTACTGATCACCATTGTTTTAATGACCAATCACCGTTGTCTTTACCCCCCGAGCAGTTCTTTGTTCTTTGTTTTAAACTGTCTTTATCTACAGTATATTTACAAGTAGTAAAAATTGCATTATTCTATGTGTAACCATTTTATTCCTGTATATGTCCAGACTTCTCACTCCACACTGCTTAATATTTTCTCCTTTTTTGTATCTGCACCTCAGGCAGATAGAAGTTAATTTCTTTATAATACATGTTTTGTTTATATACACATACACACATACACAAACTAGTCTATTTTATAGATATTTTGTACTCTGTTTCTAAATAGCTATGCCACACTCCAAACTGTATTCAAAAGGAAAAAGAAGATCATCAAACCCTAAATTCAAGAGCTGGATGAACCCTTACATAAAGTGATGTATTGTAATGCTGTCTTTTGTGCTTAAAAAATAATGGTTTGTCTTTTGATGCTATTCTTAAAAAACAGACAGATGTTTACATATTTTTAAGAAATAAACTATAATCTATTATACCATAATATGCTTGAATTATTAAATCAGAAGGTGTGCATTAATTTTCTATAATAATATAATAATTTTCTATACAGATCTGACAGTAGTCCTGGCTGTAACAGAAATTTGTAATATTCAACATGTTCCTCGACAAGGAAGAGTCCTAAGACAGAGGAGTTTGTGGTTTGTCAGTCACATGAGAAAGTTCAAGCGTGGAACAAAGGAGAGGCTTGTGAGGAAATGGCTCTTTATTATAGCTTTTATTACATAAATGATATCATTGACGAATTATAAGTACTGCTTTTATGCACCATTTATCCTAAGCAGGAAGCCTATCCCAGGGGACTCAGGGCACAAGTCAGGGGACACCCTGGAGAGGATGCTAACCCATAGCAGGGCACAATCACATACACACTCTCACAAACTACGGACAATTTGGAAATGCCAATCAGCCTATAACGCAGTCTTTGGACTGGGGGAGTAAACCAGAGCACATCCCCCGAAGCACGAGGAGAACATGCAAACTCCACAGGCTGGAGGTGGGAATTCCAGTTTGCATATTTTCATGTAATAGTCTTGTCTGTTGTGTTATTCTCACTTATTTTTGATTCTGATACAACTTTGGATATTTCTTTTCTATTCTATTCTGTTCTATTCTACAGAAAATCTTCCTTCTCCATGAAACATGATTTGATATGCAAATGTTCATGACAATTCAATGAAAATGCAAATTAGTTAATGACACCATCTGCTGAATTTCTGAGCATACATTAGCTGCATTCCTCTGAAAAGAGTTGAGAACAATTATTGTCATTAAAGACATTAAAGATTTTTTTTTCCTTTCCAGCATTAGTTCTACATATTTTTGCTCTACGGTAAAGTAATTATGGTCTTTGAATATACTTTCTTTGAACTGTACAATCACATAACAGCACATTTTAAATAGTCAGAGAAAATGAGTTGAAGTAATTGAAGTGCACACATAAAAATAGATTTCCAGTTTGTCTCATTACCTCAATCCCACAAAATACTCATGTTCAACATTAGTACTGATCGAGTGTATTGCTCCACACAGATTATCAGGGCTGTGCACTGTCCTCCTGACTCAGCACAGTGACTCAAGCCCCAGCTTTGATTGGCTGATGTCACCGTACCTCCTTGTGTGACAGAAGGCGTTATAGAATAAAAAATTTTATGGCAGGTCATCTTCATATCCTATTTATTTTTCTGTTCTTTGTTGAGTCCAAATTAATTTTGCACTTTGAATATTGATTTCCCTCCTTTTTTCTTCTGCTTCTGTCTCTTGTCAGTAGTTTTGACACTCTAATGGTTGTCTTTCTGATTAAGGACAGACTCAAAGAAAAAAAATGCACTATACACTCACTTTCAGTATTATTGACATCATTCATGAAAATGAACAAATTATTAGCGTCCATAGAATTAATATCCCATGAAACCTTCTCTGGAGAGGATAAAGTCCCAAGGCCATTTCCTGTAATGTATAGCAAGGTTGTCAAATATTTGTAAAGTGATGTTGAACTCCTGCATAGACAACATTTCAAATGTCTTCATATTCTTAGGTTTGAACATATTGATGTACTTCTTCAATTTTTCAAAAGGTTTTCAAAAGGGCTTTGTCTGGAAGTCTGGATGATTAGAAATTGAAATTTGGAATAGAAATTGCATTGCAGTTTTGTGTTTCTACAACCAATTCTGTGTTGGATGTACAGTATATTTAGGATGTTAAATGGTCGGTCTATAGTTAAGTATTAACCTCCTAGATCAGATTTTGAACTGAAACTTAGCTAAATTAATGATACCATCAATTTACATATTAGCAGATGGAAAACAATACAAAATAGCCCCAAATCATGCTTTTCTTTGTAAAAAAAAAAAAACAAAATTAAAAAAATAAAAAATTTACCCAACAGGTGTGGAAAAATCATGAATGCATTAGCTATTGTAGTCCACCAGGCAAGTAAAAGCTTTAATGCACTGCAGGCTCATACATTTTGTTGCCCAGGAACCTAATTGATTATGCTTACAATACGCTTACATATACATGATCAATTATATGATTATGTATCTAATCATATTTGCACCCTCAAAAAACCCAAAAAACATTTAGTCTGTCCTCACAGCTTTATTTTCTATCATGATGGCTTTACACTGCACTTTATTTTGCTTAGTATTGTCAGTGTTTCCATATACCTGCATGTTACAAATTAGCTGCATGTAAAAATTGACTGGCATCCTTTCATGCTAATTAATCCACCACAATTGTACTGACTGTAGATCATGTCTCAGATGTGCTGGTGTTTGTGGGATTCAGAATGAGTAGTTTGATCTATAGCTGTAGTATCAAGATGTGGCACATATCACTCTGAAGTGCATTAACATTAAACATAACTGCATCCCAAATTAAAACTTTTTTTTTTCTTTCTTTTTCTAGTTGTAGAATCTACTTGTCCACTGGGGATATTTGATTTAAAAAGTAATAAGCCAGAGATTAAATCGGATTGTCCATGCTACTGATTTGTCTGCCCTAGCCAAACATGGCAATGATGTGCAAGACCAGAAAGCTCAATTGTGACCACATAATTCCAATTATATTTCCAATGATGCTTGGTGTCAAAGCTGCATTTTATGGGTTGCTACCAAATATCTGTACTGTCTGTCAAATTGTGTCAAAGTGCCCCAATTTAACCAGTCAATTGTTTCCTATGCATTGTTCATATTTAGTTTGGACATTCAAGACAATGTCAAAGGACATTGCCTTGAATGTCCATAATGTAAATGTGCAGGAGGTCATTGTCAGTCAAACAACTTATAATTGAATTTAATAATCTAAAATGTGTAGAATGATCAATGCTTGTTATCAATAATATTGACCGGCACTCTAATATTGACTTGGATGATCAGTGTAGTCTTATGCATTTTTGTAATCCTAAGTTGCATAATACAATATGGGAAATTATAAATATTCTTTAATTTTCATATCCAGGTTTGATCAATGATGAATGTAACAATCTAGAAAGTCTGTCAAATAAATACAAAATCCAGACCTACATGTGTAGGAAGTATTAACAAACTAATTATAATTAATAGTTGTACTGAACAGTTTATTTGGGTAACATAATGAATTGTATAATACAAATATGCTCTAATGCAATTTTTTTTTAAAGATTAAGCTATATTACAAATAACCTCATCAATGGGCCATGTTGTAACATATCGCATTTGTTATTTTCAGTTGAATTGTTAATGATCTGAAAATTCAGAAAGATAGTTATTTTAATCAATCATAGTAAATCATGTAATCACTATGCACTGCTGTATAGACTTATGTTTATTTGTATCAGAGATGGTTCTGCTATTAAATCTAGCTAGCTAAAATACAGTGTGGAGCAACCTCTAGTTGTTTTTGATGTATTTTTACTACCCAGTTTGTGTTCTCTGTGCACTTTATTATCTAATCTCTGTATTTAGTTTTCCAGCCTTTCAAACATTTTAGGAACGAGTCAGATGGTGTTAGCATGCTAGCCAAAACACAACGCGATAATTATAAGTCACATACTGAGGGCGAACAGGCACCACGGATGACTCACTCTTGCCAGATATAACCAAGTTTGAAATAGAAAAATAGAGAGAAACATAAAAACACCTTCTATTAGTCACTAGCTGGCTTCAGAACTGTATAACAAGGATAGGTTATAGGAGTATAATTCATTAGCTTTTAGCAATTAAAGAACAAATAAATATCTTGCCTGATCAGCAGGAAAAAAGTCATGAATACTTTAGTTTTATTTTTATAAATAAAGGCCACTCTCACTTTCTCACTCTTGTTTGCTTTGTTTATACTCTCAGGGCCAGATGTACATCAGTGGGCAAAGAAAACTCAATTGTATTAAAAGGCTGTAATATTCATATTTGAAATGAATCTTTAATTTGCTAAGGCTCTTGCTCATCACGGACAACGGCCACTGGGAACGCCTACTAAATACACTCTGCATGAAATGCACACTGTTGTTTAAAAGCTTCTATGAAATGGGTGAACACAAAAGTGACAAAGGCAATTTATTATTAAAAGAAGCTGGCGTTTGATGTATGCATACAGATTTCCTGTCAATTCCAAACTGACACCTGTGACCACTTCTCCCTCTAAGGTCGTATTCACACTAGGCCCGATTGCCTTGTACTGTGCCCGAGCATGACTGTCACCCCTCCACACTCCCCCACTGACCTCATGTTGCACTTAACGTTCCAGACCTGAGCACACTTATGTCATTATTATGCAATTTTTGTTTTGAAGAAAACAGGAAGAAAACCACTCTCGCACAGCGCAGTGGGGTCCATCATTGTTACGTCACTTATCTAAAAACATGCTTTTTTAGGTTGGCTTTTACTTGCCTTTTGAATTATTTTGACTGTTGTTATGTATGCAAATTTTTTATGATTTGTACATGATTGTGTTTTTTTATAGAAAGCACCCTGAGAACTACTTTTAAAGGTGCTATAGAAAATAAAGTGTAATAATTTTGGCTTGTTTAGAGCCATTTGGAACGCTGTGAGACACTATCCTCTCACATACCTAATAGCTGCTTGGCCAAGGTTAGTGATCACACTAGATGCGTACCATGCCTGAATCCGACTGAACCGGTACGGAGCAATCACACTAGTCAAACGAACTGTATGTTGGGGGTCAAACGTACTCGGACATGGTACAGATCACCTAGTGTGAGTACACCCTAAGCTACTGCATTGTCATGCAGTTATGATGATGCTCCCTTTCAGAAATTTTTTTTATCCATGCAGAACACCTCTATTATTCATATGTGTATAAAAAGTCAATCAATTGGAATAAGTGACAGATGATTGTAGTGCAGGTACACTTGATTCTCATAACAGCATTATATTTTTCTCATTTTATGAAGCCCAAACAGGAATATATGTCTAACAGACACAGACCCCATGCCCCCCAAATTCAGTCCCAACCACAAATTGTTTATATCTAGCTACATGAGTCTAGCAAGCCATGTTAAACAAATCTGACAATCACTCGTTAAATATTGTTAACATAGCAGTACTGCTGAGAGTTGTCTTCCCAGGATAGACAGCTAATGCTAACCAGGCGCAGGCAGAGTTGCCGCAATCTGTGCAGTAATATTGCCCTTGGCACATCGCTGACTGTGAATTAATCTTACAGGATCGTGAAGGAGACTCATAGGAGCTCAGGAACATCATATTATGAACTAAACAAGCTGTTTTTTTAACAGAAAAAACACACTGTAGCTTTAACTGCTTATGTAGTTTTATATCCATTTACTGAGTTGCGCAGGTAAACATTTATTTGTATTTTTTGTGTTGAAAGCTGTTTTTTCCCATGATGATGGAAGACAAAGGGATTATATATGTGTGTTTCATGTGAGCTTCATATTTATACACTAAAGAAACACTTCACATTCACCAAATGTCAACCCACATTAACACCTATGGGAAATTTCAGACCTGCGGTGGTGTTAGACAACGCTCTCCACCACTACCATCAAAACACCAACTGACAGAAGAATGGTTTTATTCCCTCCAGTACAGTTACAGAGACTTGTGGAATCTATGCCAAAGAGCAGTGAAGTCGTGTATCAGTGAAGCTGCCAGTGTTCGGGAAGCTCTTTATGGTCATCCATCTGTATGTAGCTATGCTGCAAATTTAAACCTGTCTAAAATGAATTCTGTACTTTACAATGGAAACCCTGCAGAGGTAACCTCATTTTAGCACATGGTCTATATTGTAAGTAAGTGTAGAAAGCATTGTAACCTTTTTATTGCTTTAATATGGGATGTCATTGATCACACTGACCAGATCAACCCCATCTGCCCAAACACCGCTGTCATTTGAGAGTTCTGATGAAGGATCAAAGCCATGGTCTCTCTGTTTGTCAGTCAGGGTGACCGGAGAGGCACAAGCCCATCTGTTCTAGTCCAGAAATAGAACTGATTTAATCATACTAGGGGAAGCAGTCCTTCAGTTTCTTTCTGAACATCATGCATTAAGTTTAACAAAACTATCTAATGAGGTCTGTAAAGCTGTCTATTGTTAACAGCTCTATACAAATTTCATTAACAGTCAAAACAGTGATGTCTTTCCCAAATCAAGGAACTGCTGTTTGTTGTTGAGAACAACTGCCACCTAATAATATTTGATCAGATTTACTTTAGTTTTGGGGCTTTTTTCATTCCCAAGTGATCAGAAAAGAACACTGCACACACAATCAGAATCTACTGCAAAGCTGAGATGCAGTGCTACTGTTGGTTAAACAGGATTTTCAGATACGATTGTCAGTAAGATTTTCATTTAGTGGCAAAGTATGATGAAAAACATATGCTAATACTTTTTTAATAAATTGAATAATTTTGATACCCCAGCAGAGATACACTGACCTGTACACAGAGCTCTATGGCAGAGCTGCTCTATAGATAAAAGCATTTTTGTGCAAATTTGGCACAGTTTATATAGAATTATGGTCAAAATATGTTTATATTTTGATGTTCAGTAAGGGAGTGTTTAGGTCAAGCTACTGGAACAAACCACTGATAACCGTAGGTTATGAATATACAAAATAATAGCATTAAGAAATTCTTGCCTTTGGCAGAGCTATGCAGATAACTGTCCATTCTTCTGTCAAACTATAACAGTGTGCAGTGAGACTCTAAGGGACAGTGGGAGTTGAACATGACTTGCTTGATGAGATCAGGACTAACAGTGCATGAAAGCAGGGGCTTGGCTATTTCTCTTCCCTTGCCAGAGAGATGCTGTTAACCTGAGGCACTGAAGCATGGGTGGGAGTTGTCTGCCTGCCAAGAATCAGAGTCTTAAAACAGAGCTTGCAGATCATTGGGTGGAATCATGTGGCTTATTTATCACCCAGTGCATCATCTCTTCACTCCGCGTGAATATCGAAAAACACGAGCAGCCCACCATCTTGGGAAGACATTTCCCTGGAAGACATGTACTGTCATTTCAGCCAGTGTGTTTAATGACTCTGTACTACCAGTTTTGGTCACAATAAGGGAGGTGAGTGTGGCAAGGAAGCAAAGGGAATAATGGTAGAGCACATGGGTGCTTGGAAAGATTAGGCAGCTAATGAGGCAAGTGAAAAGCTGTTTACTGCAGTGTGAAGAGAAGCAAGAAGCCAAGTTTAAGAAGTCATTCTGCTTTCACTTTAATATGTCAAAATCAAGCATGGAATTATGTTTAGGACTCTGAACAGTCCCTGGTCCAGTTTACACAGAGAGGTAACATTTACATCCTGATGATCTGACCTTAGAAAAATATATAATTTCTTATTATTCAGTTCTTAATGTAGGAATTTACATTCACTGCTCAGGGTACAGCCTAAATTTCCAAAATCACATTATCCACATTGTAATCTCTACAATAAATTAAGGTATTAAAACCAGAACAACACTTTTTTTTAGTTAAATACAGCAGCATAGAAAAATATACAGTGCTGGCAGTATCAAAGGATCTTACTGTATGCCTTGCTGTATAGCTATTTCTGTAACAATATTGCACTAATAGGTATATCTTAGGGAGCGACAGTGCCTTCCGCTAATATTGGCACCCTTGATAAAGATGAGCAAAGAAGGCTGTGAAAATTTGTTTTGTTTTCAAACACACCTCCAAGACGACCACTGCCTTGCTAAAGAAGCTGAGGGTGAAGGTGATGGACTGGCCAAGCATTTCTCCAGACCTAAACCCTATTGAGCATCTGTGGGGCATCCTCAAACGGAAGGTGGAGGAGCACAAGGTCTCTAACATCCACCAGCTCTGTGATGTCGTCATGGAGAATTGGAAGAGGACTCTAGAGGCAACCTGTGAAGCTCTGGTGAACTCCATGCCAAAGAGGGTTAAGGCAGTGCTGGAAAATAATGGTGGCCACACAAAATATTGACACTTTGGGCAAAATTTGGACATTTTCACTTAGGGGTGTACTCACTTTTGTTGCCAGCGGTTTAGACATTAATGGCTGTGTGTTGCATTATTTAGATATAATCAAATATTTTTAAAAATGTGAGGGGTGTTCTCACTTTTGTGAGATACTGCATGTATGAATTTTTGAGAAAATAACGTTTATGCATGTTTTTAAAAAAAACCTCAAATTAAGTCAAAGAAATAAGTCCATATAACATACTAAACATTTGTTCACAACACTTTGAGAACTGGATCTTGTAGCCTAGAGTTTTTGCTACATTATGATGTAAAATCCATCCTGATCAGTCATTCATACAAAACATTATAGTGAATAAAATTTTGCAAGACACTTTTAGTGTCAGAAAGGCTGTATGCGAGGTGACGTGAATCATCATGAATATTGATGTGATTCACACCTGAGGAGGCAAAAACCCCTCCCCTGGGCCTATCAGTGAGGAATGTGAATGTGGGAACTAGAAGCATGAATGTGAGGAGACTTAATGATTAAAGAAATAAGCTGAAATGAGCTTATTTCACAAAATCAAGTTTAAATTAAAATAAATACCGTAATTTTCGGACTATTGAGCGCACCTGAATATATGCCGCACCCACTAACTTTAAAAAGAAAAACTATTTTGTACATATATAGGCTGCACTTGTCTATAAGCCGCAGGTGTCCACGTTGTAGCGGTCACGATTCGTGACGTAAACGAAGCCGGACGGATGCAAGTGCAGTTAGGACGAGAGCTTTTATTGAAACAGAGGAGAGCAGACTCAAGAGAAACAATACAAAATATGACCAACTCAATGAACTAAGCTAACTAAACCAACTAACCTAAACATTAACTATGACATGAAACGTGACTATGACTATGAACATGAACATGGCATGGAACAAAGACTCTATATCTATACTCTATAAACCACTTCTACATCTATATTCTAAACTAAGTCTATACAAGTCTAAGCTATACTATCTGCTACTAGGCTATAAGCTATGCTACAAGCTACTAGGCTATAAGCTATGCTATAAGCTACTACGCTACAGGCTAAGCTATAAGCTATGGTATAAGCTAACTAGCCTTGACATGAACTCAGACATGGACTATGGCTATGGCTAGGAAACATGATCAAGAACTAAGACACATGGCATGAAAAAAGACTCTAACTATATTTGCTATCTAATTCTAACTCTATATCTAATTACCCGTGTTGTGTGTGTCATGGCTCCCGGTGTATATACACACCAGCCTTATGAACTGCTAACAGCTGCGAGCAATACCAAAACACGCGTGACTCGACAACACATGACAAGACGGGGCGGAGACATGACGTCAACCAATATGAATTTCTTTGTGTGTTTTCCCTGATGAGGGGGTGTGCATGAAGCGCAAAACAACTGATCTGAAGAATGTAGTGTGAGCGCATTAGATTTAATTCGAACAGTTTCATTGGTTCACTGTGACCTGTTGGGTAATTTCATTTGTCCGATGTGACGAGGCTAAATGTTTTGGCGGCATGAAACTCGTTAGCCCGTAAAAATCCATAAATTAGCTGCATCATTGTTTAAGCTGCAGTATTCAAAGCGTGTGAAAAAAGTAGCGGCTTATAGTCCGGAAATTACAGTAATCTGACCATACATTTTACTGTACAAAAAACGGTGATCTTGTGAAATATTTTTACAATTTAAAATAACTGTTTTCTATTTGAATATATTGTAAATTGCAATTTTTTCCGGTGATCAAATCTGAATTTTCAGCATCATTACTCCATTCTTCAATGTCACATGACCCTTCAGAAATCATTCTAATATGCTGATTTGTTGCTCAAGAAACAATTATTATCTTTGTTGAAAACAGTTGCAAGATGAAAGAAATAATTGAAGTGTCCAGTGAACATAGGGAGAGATGAGAGTATTACAGAAGGTTTATGGTTTGTTTAAGCCCACTCATCCACCTATGCGTAGCAAATGGTGCACTTTTATAGCGCTTTTATCCAAAGCGCTTTACACTATGTCTCATTCACCGATTCACTCACACACACACACCAATGGTAGCAGAGCTGCCATGCAAGGCACTAACTTGCCATCGGGAGCAACATCGGGAGTTCAGTGTCTTGCCCAGGGACACTTCAGTGGAGTCATGTGGCCCAGGAATTGAACCGCCAACCCTACGATTAGTGGACAACCAGATCTACCGCCTGAGCCATAGCCAACCCGCTCTTACCACCTGAGCCACAGCCACCACCTATGCGTAGCATACTTGCTCACATAATATTGCACATAAGAAGGACAGTGAATGAATCTGATGATGAACTTGGTGTTTTTTTAAGGCATTGTTGGGGTTGTTTACCATTTTACATAAATCGCTTCAGCACATAACCGTAACAATTGCGTGCTCTGCACATGGGTGTGACCACATTAACAATAATTAGCTGAGCCAGGAGAAACTGTGCATCTCTTTAGTTTCATACAGATTACATTGCAGGATTATATTTGTTTTAAATGTGAATTAAAAGTATTTGATTTAAAAGCAGACATTTCAAGCTTTCTTTAGACATGTTTCATGCTTGTGTGATAAGTATTCACTGAGTTTCAGTTCATTTTTGTGAGGTGTTTCAGAAAGATTCTCTCTGAGACACACAAAGCTGAACGCGGATCCTATTCATTTCCTTATTTTACTGGGAGTGTACACAAATAAAACTATACCTTTTGTAGTTTTTAATGATGTTTTTCACTTATCTGTATGTCCAAAAATGACAGAGTATAGTAACTGGTTGTAAGATGTAACTGGGTACAAAGTACAATCGTCACCGTTGGCAATGACATTGTCCCCAAAGAGTACCTGATGATATTTGATAGAGTCCATGATGCCATGTATCCTAACAAAATGTCCTGGTCCTCTGGCAGAAAAACAGCCCCAAAACATTAAAGAGCTACCACCATATTTAACCGTGGGCATGAGGTACTTTTCCATATGGCTACCTCTCTGTGTGCACCAAAATCACCTCAGATGTTTATTGCCAAAAATCTCTATTTTTGTTTCATCTGACCATAGAATCCAATCCCATCTGAAGTTCCAGTAGTGTCTGGCAAACCGAAGATGCTTGAGTTTGTTTTTGGATGAGAGTATATTATTTTTTTCTTGAAACCTTTCCAAACAACTTGTGGTGATGTAGGTGACTTCAGATTGTAGTTTTGGAGACTTTCTGACCCCAAGACACAACTAAATTCTGCAATTCTTCAGCTAAGATCCTTAGAGATTTTTTGGCCACTCGAACCATCCTCTTCACAGTGCGTAGACAAACATCCAATTCCAGGTTGATTCATAACATTTTCAGTTGACTGGAACTTCTTAATTATTGCCCTGATGGTGGAAATGAACACTTTCAATGCTTTTGCTATATTCTTATAGCCATTTCCCATTTTGTGAAGCTCAGCAACCTTTTTTCGCACATCACTGCTATATTCCTTGGTCTTATCCACTGTTATGAATGACTATTTCTTGTTCCTAGTCACCCAGGTGTACAAAAAAAACCATGTAAAATAGCAATGATAATATAATTAAAATATTTTTTTCTTATATAAATTAATAGGGGTGTCAGTAATTGTTGCACACCTATATTTAACAATGATGTTTTATTAACATGTGTTGTGTTTTAAATTGTTTGATATCCATGAGAGCAGAGTATATTTTTAACAAAATATCAAAAGGTTAAATAATAAATACAATATTTCACAGACTTCTTTGCTTCTCCTTAAGTGTTGTCTCCTGATCCACTTTCCTAGCTATCTAGCGGCGGTTTGGCTACGTGCCGCTAGCATGGTTGAGTGGTTTTCCTCTACGATCACACAAGCTGTTAACTGCTGAGATAGGTGGATTTCTGTTAACATGCAGCTCTGAGATTGGAGTTAGTATACCTCTTAGATAAGCGTAGCCATGCTGCAAGACTCACTCTCATAAAGGAAGTCATGCAGTGTCTGTCCTTTGGAATATGAAGTCAGGCACCTATTAAGTGCTCACTGCTTTGGTTGATTATAAAAAGCAGGGGTACCCAACACCCAGGCCGCGGACCGTCCGTGGGTCATTTGGTATCGGGCCGCACAAAAAGAATAAATAACTTGCATTATTTCCGTTTTATTTATTATCGGAGTCTGAATGATGTTTTATTTAAAAAAATTACCATATTCTATCCGTTACATCCGTCTACGACTCTCTCTTGACGCAAGTCAAGACGCTTGTCCCGGTCACATGATATGTTACTTGGTCACGTGATACGTTAAAGGGTAAAGCGGAAGTTACTCATGCTATGTTGTTGGCGTGATGTTACCAGTACGCTGCTAATAAAGCTGCGATTTCACATTGGATTCACGTTTATTATTGTATTTTAAAAATACCCCAGTTTTTATGTCGGTCGTATCATTTTATTTTGTTGTATTTATCCGCCACACCTTAAAGGCCGGTCCGTGAAAATATTGTCTGATATTAAACCGGTCTGTGGCGGAAAAAAGGTTGGGGACCACTGATCTAAAGGATGCAATGCAAGACATGGACATCCCCTGTGCTGACTGTGTGGTGATACTCAGCTGGAAAAGGACTAAGATTAAAATTCTGTAGATATGTATTACAGTAACTAACTGCTATTAAGTTATGTACAAGGTATTATTCTATAGTGCCCTCCATGGAAATTGTTTTTGTTGTTGTGTTTTTTGATTGTTTGTTTGTTTTTTCTTACATATTTGGACAAGCAAACATTTGATCATCTTTGTAACAATGTCTATTATTAAAGTTGATATACTTAAACAAAACAGCAAGGAAAAACACCTTTTTCAATTATTTATTCAAGAGAAATATCAGTAGATTTGATATTCATCTGTGGAAAAGTAAAGACACCCTTAGTCTCAGAAGCTAGTATTCCCTATATTCCACATTAGCAGAAATAACTTCTTGAAGACATTTTGCATAGTTGTCCACCAGTCTCTGATATCGGTTTGTTGGACTTTTTGACTATTCTTCCATCCAATATTCTTTCAGTTGCTAGATGTTTGAGGGTTTTCTTGCAGGTATTGCCCGTTTCAAATCCCCCCACAATATGTCAATGGGATTTGAATCCTGGCTTTGTCTAGGCCATTCCATAGCCCTTCATTTCTTCTTTTTGAGCCCCTCCATAGTGGATTTGCTAATGTGCTTAGGATCATTATCCTGTTGAAAGGTTAACATTTGGTTCTTTTTCAAACACTCTTTGATATGATGCTGAATTCATAGTTGAATCAATGAATGCAAGTTGTTATGAGGTGCTTCTCCAGAAAATCTGTCTTTGGTCATTGTCGAACATATCTGCTATTACTGTGGCCAAAAAATGCTATCTTTGATTTGTCTGTCAGGAGCACATTATTCCAAAAGGCCTGGTCTTTGCCTATATGCTCACTGGCAAACTGTGGTCTTGCTCTAATGTTCTTTTTACACAGCAAAGTCTTTTTCCTGGAACGCCTCACATGCAGGTCAAATTTGTGTAACCCTCTTTTTGATTGTAGAAGCATACACTTTGACACCAACAGTTGCAAGACTTACTAGCAGATCCTGTGAAGAAATTTTGGGGTTCTTGGAGACTTCTTTGTGCATCAGACATTTGCTCTTGTCTGAATTTGCTGGCATGGCCAGTCCTGGACAAATTGGCAGTTGTTTGAAATCAGCAGCACTTGTAAATTATTTTCCTTACAATGGAAGCATATATTCAATTCAATTCAATTCAATTCAATTTTATTTGTATAGCGCTTTTTACAATAGTCATTGTCTCAAAGCAGCTTTACAGAAATAAAAAACAGGTATAAACAGTCAGAAACAGATAAAGAGAGACAAACAGGAACAGATAAACAGAGACAAACAGGTATAAAACAAATGGAATTTATCCCAACTGAGCAAGCCACTGAGTGGCGACGGTGGCAAGGAAAAACTCCCTAAGATGTTTTTGAGGAAGAAACCTTGAGAGGAACCCGACTCAGAAGGGAAACCCATCCTCATCTGGGTAACACAGAATGTGAAGGTAACACAGATAATGTGAAAATGAGAAGTATGGCCTTAGGAGCAGCCGTAGTCCCAGCAGAAGATTTGGGCTCATCCAGAGGCAGAAGGGATCTGGATCTCCAATATCTCCATAAATTTGTGTGGGGCTCGGCAAAAAGAGAGAGAGAGGGAGAAAAACGATTAGGACTGTGAAGTAGTGAGATATAATCTAGTCAGGGTAAGCTTGAGTAAACAAATATGTTTTAAGCCTAGATTTAAACACTGAGACTGTGTCTGAGTCCCGAACACTAATAGGAAGACTGTTCCATAACTGTGGGGCTCTATAAGCGAAGGCTCTTCCCCCTGCTGTAGTCTTCACTATTCTAGGTAATGTCAAATAGCCTGCACCTTTTGATCTGAGTAGGCGTGGCGGATCATATAAAACCAGAAGGTCGCTTAGATATTGTGGTGCAAGACCGTGTAGTGCTTTATAGGTTATTAGAAGTATTTTAAACTTAATGCGAAATTTTACAGGGAGCCAATGCAGTGTGGATAAGATCGGGGTGATGTGGTCGTATCTTCTAGTTCTAGTAAGGACTCTAGCAGCTGCATTCTGGACTAACTGGAGTTTATTTATATTCCTACTGGAACATCCAGACAGTACATATATTCTTATACTGCATTATTTGGAGATCATTTTAAGTCCCTTGCCAGACTCCTAAGCATCCACAACCTTTTTTCTGAAGGTCTTATAGAGCTTTTTAGATCTTGGCATGATGACACCACATATCTCAGTAGGAAAGGGAACACCAGACACTAAAAATGAGAGGGGTATAAATATGGCAGGTTCTACCTACACTTTGTAAGCAGAATACCTGATTCTAATTTTATGGATTTGAAGGTGTGATAAATGTAGGTGTGTACTTACTTTTTCCATGTGACTGATCTGTATTTTTGTTCATTTAAATTTTGAAAATTACTACAAAATTTAAATTTTATGTCATTTGATAGAGTGTAGAGTGTAGAGTTTCACATGACTGTATGTGGAAAGCAATGCAAATTATTAATAATAAATGATCCATGGTTCCTTAGATTTTACAAGGTTACATTTGTTTCTATTAACTTTTTTTATTTATTTTTTTTACAATCTGTTTAGTCAGAGTGTTTCCAGTACACTGACTTGTCTCTGCCACATGACCATGTGACTGGTCATCCCTTCCTTTTAGAGCACCAGAAACATTCTGCAATCTCAGCAACAAGCTCACAGGAAAAAACCAAACTCAAATATGTGTAATATGGCAGGTTAATGAAACAGTTCTTTCTGATCACCATCATATTGGTGATTTTGTTTATTTCATATATACTGTATGTCTGTCTTAGTCTAAATAACACTGGCTTTCTCAAGTCACATATTTGTCTATAATTTTTAGTATTTCATTTTCAAGGGTCATTGTCATTAACCAGATTCACACAACTACCGTAATTTCCAGACTATAAGCCACTACTTTTTTCACACGTTTTGAACACTGCTGCTTAAACAATGATGCGGCTTATTTATGGATTTTTACGAGCTAACGAGTTTCATGCCGCCAAAACATTTAGCCTCGTCACATCGGACCAATGAAATTACCCAACAGGTCACAGTGGACCAATGAAACTGTTCGAATTAAATTTAACGCGCTCACACTACATTCTTCAGATTAGTCGTTTTGCGCTTCATGCACACCCCCTCATCAGGGAAAACACATGAAGAAAAGCATGTTGGTGATGTCATGTCTCCGCCCCGTCTTGTCATGTGTTGTTGAGTCACGTGTGTTTTGGTATTGCCCAAAGCTGTTAGCAGTTTGGCTGGTGTGTATATACACTGGGAGTCATGACACACAACGCGTGCAATTAGATATAGAATTAGATAGGGAATATAGTTAGAGTCTTAGTTCATGCCATGTGTCTTAGTTCTTGTTCATGATTCCTAGCCATGTCTGAGTTCATGTCAAGGCTAGTTAGCTTATATCATAGCTTATATCTTAGCCTGTAGCGTAGTAGCTTATAGCATAGCTTATAGCCTAGTAGCTTGTAGCATAGCTTATAGCCTAGTAGCGGAAAGTATAGCTTAGACTTGTATAAACTTAGTTTAGAATATAGATGTAGAAGTGGTTTATAGAGTATAGATATAGAGTCTTTGTTTCATGTCATAGTTAATGTTTAGGTTAGTTGGTTTAGTTAGCTTAGTTCATTGAGTTGGTCATGTTTTGTTTCTTGTATCTCGTGAGTCTGCGCTTTTCTGTTCAATAAAAGCTCTCGTCCTAACTGCATTTGCATCTGTCCTGCTTCGTTTACGTCACGAATGATAGTTACAACGTGGACACCTGCAGCTTATAGAGAGGTGCAGCCTATATATGTACAAAATTGTTATTCTTTTTAAAATTAGCGGGTGTGGCTTATATTCAGGTGCACTTAATAGTCAGAGAATTACGGTATGTGTTTTTTTGGCAGATGAGCATACAGCTGGAAACGTATTTGTTGTTTATAGAAAGTTGGAATTATCATTCAAGTTATATTTGACCTCAGTGGAGTTATTTTTTTGCTTTACAAAACTGCAGAGCATCATTTGTATGCCTGAGATTCAGCCCACGTCATTCTCAGTCTGTCCATTGAGTGTCAATCATTGACAAACCACAGAAGACTGAGAAGTGAAAGTCTGTGTTCTCATTCATTGCATTTTCAAATTACACTGTAATCACATATTAAAGGATCTGTCATATTGGCAATTTGTGCATAATATGTGTGATTCAAATTCTCTAAAAGATGGGGGAAATTTTTCAGGACTTTTTGTTAGGATGATGTTTATTCTAAAGCATGTTCAATTATTAGTAGTAGTCTTGTGCTTGAACAGTGAAAATGTAGTGAAGGGTTTCTCTGTGTAGTTAATTTAGAATTTCCAGGGTAGAATATCAATACAGGCAAAGGCAAACTTAAGAACTGTTTTTTTTTTTATTGGTTCCACTAAATTTCAAAGACCCAGCCAAACTTAAATTAATTAATCACTCGTAAATTATTCATGATGAAACATTTAAGCATTATAACTTTGCAGCAAAGAAACATAAGAAGAATCTTGAGAGGGCAATTTTAAGTCTTATTACTGAAGTACACATTTAATAAGAGCAAATAATTATCAATTGTACAGTTACAGTCATTAAAAATGTGTTGTTGTTTCCATGAGGAAACCCATGATCCTAAAAACAAGATACTACTTGAGGTTTCGATTGTACAAAGTGGAACTGTGCAAACTACTAAAAAGAAATTCACATTTTTCTCCCCTTTGACGTTGTTATGAATTGTAAATACACAGTATAAAATGTTACAATTCAACACTGTAAAAACGCACGTTTTTATTTTGTAGTATGGTTTGGTTAGATGGGGGACATGGTGGCTTAGTGATTAGCACATTTGCCTAGCACCTCCAAGGTTGGGAATTCAATTCCCACCTCTGCATTGTGTTTGTGGATGTTGTGTGTTTGTGGATGTTGCATGTTCTCCCCATGCTTCGGGGGTTTCCTCTACCAGTCCAAAAACAGGCATTGCAGGCTGATTGGTATTTCCAAAACTGCCCATAGTGTGTGAGTGTGCATGAAATTGTGCCCTGCGATGAGTTGGCACACCATCCAGGGTGTCCCCTTTCTTATGCCCTGAGTTCCCTGGGACAGGCTCCAGGCTCCCTGTGACCCTGTGTAGGATAAGTGGTACAGAAAATGGATGGGCTGGATAAGATTATCAGTGATTAAAGGATTGACAAGATTGCATAAAGGTAATTACAAAAGACTTGTATGTAAACAAGCTACAGTCAACTAATCTACATTTTTATGACATGTACTGTATACATATAATGTCAGATGAAACCTAGTCCAAATAGGACTGATTGCATTTGACTTTGCCATTCCTTATTGGTTCACTTCTGTTCCAGCTCCTCCTGGCACATGTAGTATGTGTAAATCTTATATGTTTAACCAACATTTCTGATCAGAGGTTAGTTCTCATTCTTTTTATTCCTGTTTTATAAATTTCTAATCTCATCCTCATTGCTTATCTCAACCTCTGTTCACACTAATATCAGTGAGGAAATAATCACTTGTTTTTGCAGCGATCAAGGATTTTTGCAGTGATCAAGGGTTTTCACTGTGATAAAGGATTTTCGCAGTTATGAAGCATTTTCACATACTGCCACACAAATAGTACATTTTAGCAGGAAAGGATTCTGCATTATCTAAAACACCTGAAAAAGCATTGATGTTCCACTGTAACATTTCCACACCCTTCCTATTTTCCATCAAACAGACATGCAGTTGTCAGTCAGGAGTCAATGACACGAGTGAGTGTACATTTAGAATGACTGCAGGCAGACACCTGAAACACTAGCTGTCTACTTGTGTGTCAAGAGTCAGCTCTTCTTCTCTGCTCCTCTCTGACCACTGTGACACTGTTATCAGCTTTATGTCAACTCTGTTAGAAGTCAGACCTGGTCTGGCTATTGATGGGATGGGATGTTCTTTTTCTGCATTGATTGTGACTGGGGAATGGGTTCAGCCAAGCTGTGTGCATAGCAGGGTTGCACATGGGTGAAAAGGTTGGAGAACTGTCAGAGAAGCATGCCCATCCGCCGCATTTCTAATGCTTTTTTCAGCCTGTCAGACTTAATGCCTGTTTCTCTACTCAACACGCATTTAAAATTGTCTCATGCTGTACTGCTTGTCAAAATTTACATGGCTTTTTAATTGTCATTTAAAAAAAGTCATTGTAAGTATTGGCGGTATCACTGAGAGCTGATGCTTCGTAATCCTGGATATTGGTGTGGAATTCTTTTAGCCTTACGCCATGAACCCCAAAATAAATAAATAAAACCCATAATTTTGTCTTCAAAAGAATACCTGAATCCCTTTACAAGCCAGACCAACCTTGTTTATTCCATCACAGGCGTATGCATCAGCACATTTTGTCCGAATTGGTTCACTCCGTTAGCATCCCCAAGTACATGGTGTCAAAACAGAACCCAGTTTTCTAGAATCTCTTTTTAAATTTTTTGTTTGTGAGACTTTCATAAGGTTTCCATCACCAGTCAAATACTCAAAATAAGTCAATCAAGCAAGAGATTGTTGGGAATCAGCTGAGCTCCTAAAGCAAGATTTGGAGAAAAAGAGGATGGGTTCCCTTCTGAGTCGGGTTCCTCTCAAGGTTTCTTCCTTTAAACATCTTATGGAGTTTTTCCTTGCCACCGTCGCCACTCAGTGGCTTGCTCAGTTGGGATAAATTCACACCTTTAATATCTTTATACCGTGTTTATATTTCTGTAATGCTGCTTTGAAACAATGTCTGTTGTAAAAAGCGCTATACAAATAAAATTGAATTGAATTGAATTGAATGTGGGTTTGGGTAGAAATGGTGCACTGCCACCCAGTAAAAGCATGAACAAATATGCTCCTACATAAGACACAATTTGTCTATCAGCCTATATTTTTCTTCCCAAGTCAACAGGCTGCACCTTCAGCATAAGCAATGATTGTAACAGATTGTCAGTCCTCAGCCACATTATTCAACATATTGTTTTAGGACATCTCACAAAGATAGGGCAAACACTTTTCTGTTGCACCACTTGGGAGCTTAGCTTTTGGAGTCTGTAAAACAATCTAAAAAGAGTATTCTTGTGACATGTCCTCCAGGCCTATCAACTACAATCTGAAAAAGATCGATTTTTCATGTTTGCTGAAGCCTGGGTTTTCTTTGCCTCTTTGACCACCTGACTTATTGCTTTCACATTCATGACTTTATGTACTCTATTTTTATTACTTTTTATTTTCTATTTTCATGCAGGCGTAAGTGTAAATTAGTGATATAACAGGCACACTATACTTGCACTGCATGGAGTGGCACAACAGGGAGTGTGACATTTGAAATCTGAATGTGCAATGGTATTTTCAAGCTAATTTTTGGTACAAAATTGTGTTTATAACCTCTCAGGGCCCGCTATTAGCACAGACAACAAAACCTAGCTCCGAGTTGAGCCGAGGTATACAATGACTTGTTATATTTTTTTTATAGCCCTCTTTTGTGAAAATGCTTTACTTATGTCACCCCTTATCAATAATAACTAGGCAGTTCTCAATAATACTAACTAAATTCAACTCCCTGATGTATGTTTTCCATATCAAATCAGAGTATACAATTCAGATGTGGATAAATGTGAATCAGACAACTGACTACAGAAAAGAACATAATATATGGAATGCTTAATTTAACCAGTTAAAATTAATTAAATGGGCACATGGTGGCTTTGTCTGGGTTTGATTCCACCCGTGGCCATGTGTGTGCGGAGTTTGCATGTTCTCCCCGTGCTGCAGGGGTTTCCTCCTGGTACTCCAGTGTCCCCCCAGTTCAAATACATGCATGATAGGCTGATTGGCATGTCCAAAGTGTCCACAGTGTATGAATGGGTGTGTAAATGTGTATATGATTGTGTGCCCTGCGATGCATTGGCACCCTTGCCTGATACTCCCTTGGATAGGCTCCAGGTTTCCATGTGACCCTGAAAAGTATAAAGTGGTATAGAAGATGGATGGATGTAAATTAATTAAATGCTGGCCAAATTGATTAAAAATATTTTAATACTACGGCATAATGAGGCTTTTGGACTGAAAAAAAGTTGACAGACAGTACGTTTACATGGACAACAATAATCCAATATTAACCCGATTAAGACAATACTCTGATTAAGAAACTACCATGTAAACAGTGATTATTGATTACCTTAATACCTAAGTCATACTCGAAGTAAACACAAATCAAATTAAGACGTGTGGGGTATTCATATTTTGTGACACTACACATGCACATACGGCAATGCTCAACTGTTTGACGGCAAAGAAGAGAGCACAGCTGTGTCCAAAACTGCATAATTACCTGTTATATAGTAGGTGAGATACATGTATTTCCCCTACTATATAGTATGTAAGGATGCGTTTTTCAACGCAGTCCACGGCTTCAAGCAGTCTTCTGTTTGCACGTATAGCATGACAAATAATTAATTGCACTTGAAGATTTTGTAAAATTAAAAATGAAACTGTATATGGTACCATAACGAAGACGAACTGTATGTTGATATGTGAAATTCTGGAGGGAACGTCAGACATCGTGGCGTAGGGACATAATTACGTGTGCCATTAATCGATCAATGTTCTATAAAATGTAAAACCTCAACATGAAAGGAATATTCTAAAATCAACTCATGAAAACACCTTGATCAGAATCTTGTCTTATTCAGAATAAGGTCAATAATTAGATTATTGCTGTCCATGTAAACCTAGTCAGTGAGGAGTAAATAAGTAATACACAAGTAATATTTTGTGCTTGATTATGTGATCTGGGAAAAGGTTGTTGATCAGTGCATCAGGCACATGAACATTTTTTCAATTACACTGCAATGTGACAGAGCAGAAATGGACATTTTAAATTTAAGTTGGTGGCAAAAATACGAAAAGACTATAATGGCAACCTATGTGGCACACTGAGAGAAGGGAGAAAGTTATACTTGCCCTTCTCTTCCCTCCCTTTATAAATTGGTTGAATAGATCATCTCATTCTCTGTTTGTTCAGTAAAAGTGGCAACATACACCTCAGTTTCAGTTTCTTAAGCAATAGATCAGCACCAGACTCAGGCATATGCTAATTAACTGCTGTTACACAGTGGCAAAGTGAATCTAAGAATGCTTTTTGATCACTGAAATGTATTCAACTACCATTTTACATATAAATCATTTTTAAATACTTGAAAAAATGTGTTGGAATATGGTTAGTGCTGCCATTTAATGATCCCAGCACTTGCAGCTCACGTAAGTGAAAGCCCTGAAAGACAGCAAACGCATTTATAAATGATCTCAGGCAGCTGTTTTTTTATTATTATTATTTTAGCAGTAAAGTCAAATCCAATCTTACATAAACACAAAAATATTACTGTGCTGAGTTCTAAGGGCTGTATTCAAAATTGAGTTAAATATGTGCAGTAAGGATTCAATGTATTCACACATCTGTATTCAGACCTCAGACAGAATTATAGACATTGGAGAGAGATGCATGACAGTTACACATGTGGGGTGGAGTTTGCCAAAACCAGAGGTGTGTTTCAGTTAGTCATAATTCTGTACTTGAACTTAAATGCCTTTTTCTTGCACAATATCACCTCAAGCAAGGTGCAATAATTTCAATGCTACTGTCTAACCGTTTCATGTAACCACAATGAGCCACACTGAAATGTATAGTTTGGGCTGTAAATGCACTCAAAATGCTACAGAGGTCAAGGTCGATATTAAATATTGCACAATTAAATAATTAGTATCGTTCCTTGAAAGCCCACAAAAAGGTTTATTGCTTGCACAGAGGACAATGAAGAATACAGCATATTAAGCTAAGACATTGTTTATTTCAAAAATCAAATATATAATGAATAAAATTAAGAATTAATTTGAGCTGTAAGTGAATCTATTACTAGATGAGTGCTCGGGCACCTTATACCAACCAAGAGCACATTATTTTTATGGGAGAGTGCATCATATGAACAGAAACATCAGATAGCGGAGATATATCGTGTAGGCAGATGCAAGCATAGGCATTTTATTAACAAAAAGACATATAAAACAAACTGGAATAATACGTAGCATGAAACAAGAACTATGGAAACATGGAATCAAACACATAATAGATACAACAGAAGCTTAGCAACCAATCATGGAAAAATCAAGAGGGCATGTGACATGGTCATGTGACTTGTCTATGATGGAAGTCCAATGCAGCTTAAATCGCCCCTGATGTGACAAGTAGATTGATTAAATATTGCAGTAGATTATGCTGCTCTTCTCCAGGTTAATCTTTACACTGATGATGTGACGACAACACCAAAAATAATCTGTCACACTTCTACACCACTGCCATGATCTTGCAATTTAGTTAAACTGCTCAGTTAAGCAAACCACATGCAAGACCTTTATTATAGGAGCTTGTAGTCACTCTCCAGTGGCCACGTGTAACTAAAACAAACAAACAAACAAACAAACAAAAAGTCCTCCATCATATGTTATATAGACTTATGAACCAACATAATGAGTGAGCTCTAAAGTGTGTTCTCTGCCTTCTATACAGGCATGATTTATTCAAACTGAACCCTCCAGGGCCACTTACTAAATCTCCCTCTTAAACATTGTTAAGTGTCAGAGGACAAAGTGTGGTGCAGGGAAGGATAGATTTCAGACCATTTATCCTGAGTTCAGCAGCCTTGAAATGCCATTTAGAGGTTTTACTGTGCATTTCATGAAAGGTCGACATTGCTCATTGGGCAGTGGTCGTGTGCTGGACTGAGCGGCTGCTCATGCGCTTTTTCCCCATATGCCCTCCATGGGAAAATATTTTTTAACCCATGACAGTTCTCCCACTCATATGCACTGTTCTCATAGCAGACAAATGCATGTAAATCTATGTTCACTCTGGAGTGTGACTGCACAAAGGAATGTTTGATCTTTGTCTTGAATGCATATGCAGCTGCAGTACCCTCTGGGATAGATCAGATCATGGGCCATGTGGTGGGCCTGGGCCATGCTGCAGGTCAGCAGGGTACATAGACACTCTATGGAGAGGCTCAACACAATTCCTAGGGCTCTTTTAGCAATTAAAGCAGCTGTTACATAAGTCATAAGTAATGTTGTCTTTTAAGCAATGCAGGCAAATGACATTTGTAGTAATTATGACCAATTTTCATGGGATAAACAATCTGTGTAAAAAAATCACAGGGATGACTTCATGATGTACACATGGTCATCACACTAAAAATTCCATGTGTACTACACACATCTCATTTTAACACACCAGATTGATAAATAAGTCTTTATTTTAATGCTTGTGGCTGCACATTGATCATTATTAAGTCACATGACCATAACAGGTATCTCTCAATAACTTAAAAAAAACAGAGAAGTGCCACTTCTCTGATGAGTCATTTTAAATGTCATCTATATTTTATTGTTCTGTGTTTTAAACTCGGGCAATACTGTAAACTATAATACAGTGACATCGTCAGGGCTACTGTATTTTATGGGGGCTTTAGCCTCAGTGGACCTCCAGACATTTATATAAATAAAGCTTAAAAGTGCTACTGGTTCTGTGGTGATCCATTACCAAACTCAATGCACTATTGTCCACTGGGCTCCATTGTATTGCAAGTAGAGTTTCAACATCTTCTGTGAGGTTGGGGCCATATCTGCTTGCTTCTGATTGAACTGTCCCAGTGGACTAAAAGCTCAAACACTGGAAGTTGAGGAAAATCTGATGAACACTTCATTCCAACTTGATTAAGTCTCAGCAAAGTAGGCAGTGGCTGACCTGCCACCATTTACAAAATGCTATGCATATCCTCCACCAGCTTTCTCCAAATCCCAGCCTACCATGCCAACAATGATGGATGTGCAAGTGAAAAATAGTTTTACTCAGAGCCCAGCAAGTGACAGTCCTATATTTAAGTAAATCTCTTGAGAAATATACAAGTCTGCTTCCTTTCCTCCCAAGGACATCTATGAGCAGGAACAGGGTAGAGCCTGGTGAATGAAGATGGAGAAATTGCAGCATGCCTCTCTTCCACTTTAGCTGTATGGGAAGCCACACTGGTCATAAATTTAACTGAACTGAACCACACTGGGTATTATCCGAGGCCACCAGCATTTTCTAAACTGCATTCGCATACCATGTTTGTTCTCTCTCTCTCTCTCTCTCTTCCTCTGTGTGTGTGTGTGTGTGTGTGTGTGTGTGTGTGTGTGTGTGTGTGTGTGTGTGTGTGTGTGTGTGTGTGTGTGTGTGTGTGTGTGTGTGTGTGTGTGTGTGTCTTCCCATCATTCCCCTCTCAGTAGACCTATAAACAATGTAATGTCATGATGCCATGATATCACAAGGCTGGGGAGGAGGAACTGAAATTGTGCCACTTTATATGAAGGTCTAATAACTTTTCATGGTGCTTTCTTACAGTTACTGGGGTGATGAAATCAAGGAACTGATGATACTGTTGTGAAACATAAACTCAAACAGGCTGAATATATACTAAAAAAACATTCAACATTTACATTCAACTGCTTTTATTTCTAGCAAATTTCTTAACATGTGTAAATATTTGTATTACCATAAAAACATTGAACAACTGAGACATAAACTGAATATGTTTCACAGTCATTTGATGAACAGAAATAGAATAGAATGAGTCCCTGAAGTGGGGGGATGTAATATCAAGAATAACAGTCAATATGTGGTGGCCACAAGCTGCTTTAAGTACTACAGTGCATCTCATCCTCGTGAACTGCACCAGACTTGTCAGATCTTACTGTGAGATGTTACTCCACTCTCCCACCAAGGCATTGGACAGACACATGGTTACATGTAATTTTCCACTGCAAGGATGATCAGCTGTCCTTCCTGTCTCCCTGTAGCACTGTCTTAGTTGTCCTACATTACAAACATTGCAGTATATTGCTCTGCCCACATCTGCAGTCCTTATGCCTCCCTGCAGCAGGTGAGCAGGCACTCTAGACATCTTTTTTCTGGTGTATTTCAGAGTCAGAAGAAAGGTCTTTTTAGTGTCTTAAGTTATTGTCACTGTGACCTTAATTGCCTACAGCCTGTAAACTGTTCGTGTCTTAAGGACTGTTCCACAGCTGCATGTGCAATAATTGTTTAATGTTCATTGATCAACCACAAAACACATTGTTTAAACCCTTTCCAATAAAGATCTGTAAAGCTTATTTGGATTTTACAAAATTAACTTTAAAATACTCCTAAGTTAACTCCTGAAAAAGAGGCTTTTCTGTTTTTGCTGAGTATATGTAAAGTGCTTATAGCCATGTGATTTCCACATTGGGGCAGAATGGTGGTACAGTGGGTAGCGTTGCCACCTCACAGGGTCCCTGGTTCAATCCTCTGCTCTGGTTACTGTCTGTCTGGAGTTTCATGTGTTCTCCAACCTGCTTAAAAACATGCCGATAACATGCCGAATTTTGCTTATGCAAAATTGCCCCTAGGTGTGTGTGTGTGTGTGTGTGTGTGTGTGTGTGTGTGTGTGTGTGTGTATGGTGCCTTGCAATGGAATGGTGTCCCATTAAAGGTATATTCTCACTCTGTTTTTCTTGTGACCTTGACTAGGATAAAGCAGTTAGTGAACATAAATTAATTAATTTCCATCCATCCATCCATCCATCCATCCATCCATCTGCTACCGCTTATTCCTCCTTCAGGGTCACGGGGAACCTGGAGCCTACCCCAGGAAGCGTCGGGCACAAGGTGGGGTACAACCTGGACAGGGTGCCAGTTGAATTCATTTCCATAGAGGTAAAACCAGTAAATGATAATGTATGATTTTTCTAGGTACAACCAAGGAGAAGGAAAGATGTATCCTTATTATTTCTCCTAATACCTCCTTGAAAATTCATAAGAGCTTCAGTCATAACTAATGGCCACATAGGCATCTCGGCATGCTTAACAGTAACTACTTACCCTGACACAAACTTTTATTAAATCCGACACTTTAAGGAGCTTCCTCTTTCTCCATGCATTGCTTAAAAAACAATCAATGTCCCCTCAACTCCTAATTCAAATATAGCCTTGGATTTTCTCTCAGTAGCCCTGAGTTCTTTTCTTTACAAGCATTCTGCATCATTGCCAGCAGAATGCAGAGTTTAAACACTGATCTCCTATCAACTATGATCACATCACCTGGGCAGAAGAGAGGCAATGATCTCTGTTCACACAGCAAAGTAAATAAAAATTGCTTATCTCTTGTGTGTTCTGAAATTATGATGTGCAACGGCATGTACTTTTTGCATTGAGCAGGAGAGAAGTTTTTACACTTGTAGTTGGTGCAAGTGTTGCTGCTTAGTCAGGAGAATTTCTTATTTCTCAACATATTTCTACCATTTTCCCTTTTAAATCCTGATTCCTCATTAGTACTGATGATGTTAAATTTCAGAGGTACTTCATCACTGTTAATTGACAATATAGTTTTATTTAAGGATTGTCATTTCCCTCTTTATGACAACGTCTTTACTGTCAGCATATCAGAAGTTTGCAAATAACTAACAGAAGGCATCTGCTCCAAAAAGCTACATCAGCAAAACACAAGCAGCCCAAAGAGTTCAATTATCAATATGCCATTAAATATGTGGCCCGAGGGCCAAAACATCTGGCACATGGTCAGAACTAGATGGAGGATGGGTGTTGTATGTGTGGGTGGATCTTTTAGTGTGGCATTTTGGCTTCTCAGGGTGCATGTTTAGAGCTGACTCTAATCCATAACCATGAAGAAAGAGCCATCCCTCAAGAGAGGACTGGCAGTCCTCTCTACATCCCAGTGTGAATGTTTATTCATGCCTAGCAAGGAAACTTCAAACAGGAACTGCTTTAAAGCATGCATTTTCGTTCTGTGACATGCATGAGTCAATTTGATTTTAAGGCCTTGATGTGGTGCAAAAGATCTTTCATTGTTCAAGCATGAATCGGTGAATTTTTCTTTTCTTTTTTTTGACATCTTTTGAGAGATTTGGTAATCATATACAAAACATAAACACATCTCTCATTCTTTAATTGGAATTTGTATACAGTGCAGTGCTCTTCAGATGACAAAACATAAACCACAATCTCTTGCCTTCCATTGCCTTTTCCCATTCATTCTTACAGAGAATTTGACGTGATTATGTCAAACTCTGTGAAAAGCAACTGTCTTGCTGATTGGGTTCTCTGTGAAAATTCTTTACAATAGCATCTGCTTTGTCACTTTTCTGGATTGTCATTATTGAGAGTTGCTTGTGATCATTGTTTGCTCATATCTGTGGGGAGGTTCTTGTTAATCCTTAGTTGTATTTCTTTCTGATAATTTACCAACTGTGATAAAATTCAAGATAAGAGATTGTTGGTAAAATGTGGGATTGCTGCTATTGTTGCTAGAAGCACGTATTTTTAGTAATGCAGAAGGAAAGATGAAATAATCCACTTGCACTGAATCATCATGGCTTTGTTGAAAGGAATGATATTGCCAACAGAGTCTTGCATTTCAATCTATATTAAACCATGCAGCCATTTCGCCAGTTGCCATTGACTTATTAGGATCATTGTATCTCAAATTGTTAAGTAAAATAGTAGCAGAGATGTTAGCTAGCAAGCCTCAGTTTGTCTACGTTAGCCATCAACAAATTATCTATATACTGGGTAAATCTGACCTGCTACCAATAGAATTACATACTGTATGGTCCTTATTCCATTCTTTTTGTATATTAGTCAGTTTTCATCTACCATCTCAGTACTAAAACTTTCATTATGATCTTGGTACTATAAGGTTCTTTCTACGCCCCTCCCTGATCTGAGCCACAAGGTCCGCCAATTGCTTCCCCTCTAACCCCCAAAGAGGACCTCGAGGCCTACTTCAAGATCTTTGAGTGCATCACCTGCTGCAAAGAGTGGGACCAAGATGAATGCCCACGCATCCTCGGCCAGCTGCTCTTGGGGGAGACGCACACGGCTTATTACGCCCTCACTCCGAAGGAAGCAGCTGATTATGGGGAAATGAAAAAAGGCATCCTGGTGTGGTGTGGCAGGCTCCCCACCAGGCAGCAGCGGAGTTCCATCGGTGGGCTTATCGGCCAAGGGCCAGACCACATGGGCAGCTGGACACCCTCATCCGCATCAGCCGGACATACACACCGCCACCAAGGTGGCAGAAAGGTGGCCATGGAACTGTTTCTAAGGGCTTTACCAACAACAGAATGCCAGGTTGTGGGAGTACATACGCCAGGGACGCCCAAGGAGCTCCTAGCCACCCTGGAGCACGCAGTGGCCACCCTAGAACTCGGCCCAGGAAGAACAGCGAACCCGTAGTCCACCCCGAGTGTTCCTGCCCCACCAGCCCGACCACCAGCACTATCCTGGGGGAGGGGGGACCCACCGGAGTTCACCTGTCCGTGTGATGCCCATAGACATACCCATGCCCACGGAGCCAGACCTAGGGCCACCCAAGATGGTCCAAAACCTGTGGTTGGCACCCTCCACTCGCCGCACCCGTCAAAAGCCCCTATCCTGATGGTGTGGGTCAAGGGGAGCCTCCGTACCGTGACCCTTGCCCGGCTGATGATCCTGCCCATAGAACTCGGCCAGAGCGGGGCCATCACCTCAACCTGCATCCATGGGGATACCCGGGAAGTCCCTGCGACCAAGGTCCAGATCCGGAGTAAAGCTGGGACCTGGCTCCTCCAAGTTGGCGTTATCCCCAATCTTCCGGTGCCCCTACTTCTCGGAAGAGACTGGGTTCCCGACCAGACCAGCGCAAAGATCCAGCAAGACACCTCAGTGCACAAAGGAGACCCGATCTCGGCAGGCCTACTTGGCACAAGACAAGGGGGATGCCACCGCAGAAAGCTGCACACATGCACTTATTCAATATTGTCTGTGTTTCACCAGGTGAACCGGCAGGGGAATTTTGGGCATTAGCAGAAGGAGGACGACTGCCTGAAACACCGTTGTGCCCAGGTGTGATTGATAGAGACTGACCAGGACCCTAATCAGAGGCTTCCCTCCTCCTACTTCCTCATCCGGAGTGGTCTACTCTATCAACAAGCCTACCGCCGAGGGGAGCAGGTGGATCTCCTGGTAGTGTCCAAGTCTAAAATACAAAACAGGCAGCCACTTGGGAGCACGAAACACCCTGGAAAAAATAAAGGATTGCTTTGTTTTGCCAGGTATGGACACAGGGGTCCGGGGCTTCTGCCAACAATACCCCCAGTGCCAGCGCACCACCCCACAGAGGACCCTTATCCCTCTCCCCATCATAGGCGTTCCCTTCAAGTGGGTTGGCATGGACCTTGTGGGGCCACGCCTCTGAACTGGGAGTGTCGAGCTCTGAACTGGACCCGGTAACCCTTGGGTAGACACAACCCATGGAGACACATTTGGCAGAAGTTTCCAAGCTGCTATATGGCCTTTTAGTGATGTTAACTTTTCTACATTCTACTGGAGGGAAAGCATCAGATTTTCATTGCCTTGTGACACCTTGCTGACCAGAGAACACTGAAAACATAGGACAGCCTAGGCTAGGGGAGGCTCTACATTAGTACTGGGGACTAACTGCCCTAATAACCTCATGTCCTCTGATACGTCTCTCTACAGCCCCTCAGGACTGCTCCGCCTTTGTCTGCTTGGCCTTTATGATCATTCTCAGATCAGGCCTAGTAGGAGACTGCGACTGTGGCCACCCAGTTCCCCTGGCTGTCTGTGGTGGAAGGGGGCCGGTACACTCGCCTTCTCTGCCTCCCTCTCACTAGCACTGGTGAACTCGACACAGTAGGGAAGGAACTGGCTTAATGCCGCCGTATGTTGAGCTCACTCAGCAGGTCGGGCTGGTAGGCCTGCAACACTGCCATTGCATACAGTGAACCACAAGCAAGACCCACTACCACATAGGCCTTGTCCACCAATGTCACGGTGGCCTTACATGGCTTGGATGGCAAAGCCAGCCCGCCGAAATTACGTGCCATCGAAGGAGAGAGGTAGCTCTCAAGTGCCTCCTCCAACTTCAGCATAGCTAAATAGCTGTGCCATTCAGTCCCCATGATAGCTAAATCATCAGACATTGTGGTGTTATAAATAAAGCTTATGTATGGTTCTCCCCAGAGCATGATATTTTGCCATTCACCACTGGAATATATAGGAGCAATAATTAATGTGGTTCATGATTTAAAGTGGTTTCTGTGGCAATTATAGCATTAACTGACATTAGCCATGGACTGAAGTGGCACTATTGGTCTCATGAGCAAAATGAAATTTTTGATTTTCAAAATTCAAAATAATGTATTTTATATTTATACATTTCTGTTAGCAACAAATTGTAGTTCATTTACATTTGGGGTGTTGTGTATTTTTGCACATCTTTCCAGAAAATTAGAGATTAGATGGTTTTCAAATTCAGGTCAACAGCCCAAGTTTCCTAAATGTTTCCTAAATGCACTCATCTGTGCATTATTTCATAAAAGTGTTACTTTTACACCTGATTGCATCCAGTTCTTAGTGAGAATTTTCATTAATAATGCATTTGTTTTTCATTAACATTCTCTGCAAGTAGTAGCAACTTGACATGAAATCTTAAATGGCTATGAGGTGATGAATGATGTACTTTTTCCACATAAATAAGTTTATTCAAACTTTGAATGAGAATTGAATGCATATTCTGTGCTGCTGTCATGGGATTTCCATCACCAGAACTGCCTGAAGCATGACAGCATGCGATTCCATTCGAACATTGTTTACTGTTTCATATGTGACCTCCAGCCAGAGGTCAACGTTGCGACCTCAACCCCAGAGCTCCTCACATTTTAGTCAGGAGCCAAAGAGCCAGGACCACCTGGGAGGGGGAGGGATTTGTGTTTGGGCACTTTGGGAGAAGTGCCCTGGGGTCGGGCGACTCTGTCATGGAATTTCACTTGTGCTGATTGCTTTAAGCATTCAGCACGCATGAACTGCCTGAAATGCGACAATGCTTGTGAACTGCCCGATGCACAACAGCATGTGCTTCCTGGTTGTGAAACTTTGTTTACTATTTCACGTGTGTTTGCTTTGGTTTCACTCCTGTCTCAGCCCCGGTAATGTTATTGGTTGTTTCCTAATGTGTCTTAGCTGTTCTGTATTACTTCCTTTGATTAGTTTGTATATTTAAACCCTGATGTTTCGTTGTATTCATGTATGTGTTTCTGTGTTTTGTCGCCAGAGCCATACCAATGACTGCCTCTCATTAAAGCTTTTAACTATACTTGTCTCCATCGAGGTTGAGGCAGAAGCAAGTGCAGATTATGACTTTTATTTAAACAATAAAACAAGAAAACAAAGACACTAAGAACACTAGACGAAATACTATGGCATAAAACAAAACATAGAGACATGAAATACGGAAGTCTAAGACAACGAAAGACAAGGAAACAGACAATGACTATAAATACACACGAGTGCTCATGAACAAAAACGTGAATCAGGTGCAGGTGGTCATGAGACAGGTAGTGCAGTGCTGTGGCTGATGGGAACTGGAGTCCAGAGTTTCTTGATACGTGACAATTATGTGACAGATGCTGAATTCAATCATATTTCCAAAGCTGATATAATCTCTTTCTCTCTCAACATCTGTTCCAAAGCCTCAAGGTTAAATTTGCCTCCAGGGTTCTGACAATTGTTGGGAGCATATGCTGTTTATGATCAACTTCAAAAGCAGATACTGCTTTTTCTGGAACAGAGGAGTAAAAGCATAGGGGTTCAGATTTGATCAGGTCAGAGCAGCCTAGAGGAATGTCGGTAACAAAGTGTATTTTGACACTTGCATTTTTTTCCAGACTGGAAGCCATTTGGCCTGAGAAATGTGATATATATTTTTTTCAAGCCCAGGAGGAGTATAGAGACCTGATCCCTTGTTTTCTTGAAAATGGTAACCTAGGACTTGTTTCAACTGATCCATGGTGCAGTCACAGCACAACAAGTATTGCGATTGGTTCAACTTGTCACATTCACAGTTTTGGGAAGGCAGGGAAAGGGTTACTGTGGTCAGTGGAGGACACAAAATGTCTTAATGATATGTAAAAGCAGACTTCCATAGCACTGATCACTGAGTTAGAATATCACTGAGGCAACCGAAAAACAGTAGGTAATTTGTTCTAGGATGCATTAGAATGGGATTAGATTTCTCAGAGGATCACTGAGTTAGCCAAAAAAAACATGCAGGTAATTTGCTCTGGAATTTTTACACCGGTTGTGTGAAAAAAACACAGACTTTGCAGATTTGGATGGAATAAAATCGTGAAGTGCATCTGTGAAACACAAATTTCTCTAACATCCTCCTGGAAAACTAGTATAGTCCGAATAGTGCTAAAGATTGAGATTCAACTTTTGTTGTAATAGTGCAATGTACACATACAGAGATGCAGTTAGCTTCTGACCAAAAATGCAAATAGCAATAAATATAACAATTAAATAAAGCATTTATAGTAGAAGTAAGGTGAAAGATTATGGACAGCAGTAGCAGTTGTAAACTGTAACAGTCATGCAGAAAGAGCAGTATTAATAAATATTCATTGCGCAAAATAGTGTAAATAGTCCTCATGCAAAATAGTATGTATAGTCTTTGTGCAAATATAGCAAGTTTTGGGGGGTGGTTAAGATCATTAACACTTAGATTAGAGTTCTGAAGTGGGTACAGAGTTCAGAAGTGTTTCTGAACAAAAAACTTCACCATTTCAATAATTTTCTTCAAAGATTTCCTCTGGTGAATAACACCACATTTTTTTCAAATCTGTTAATAATTAGCCTTAGATTATGTGGGGCACCACCATACATGTCTCTGTTAGGGAGCAGTTACTATAGAAACAATAAGGTATTAGAACTAGTGCATTAATAAAAACCTATAATTTATGTTACAAATGGAACTATCGTCTGAGCCATGGTGTTATTAAAAATTAATCCATATCTTCTTATTCTACTCAACCATGCTGTGGTGTAAGACATGATAAGATGGAGAATATTCAGACAGGGATTAGATGGATTGAAGGACGAATGGACAGATGAAGTGATGAAAGAGAAAGTTGGCACAGTTGGAATATGCATATAGTGAGTTATGTTTTGATGTAGGTGATAGCAATTTCCAGAGAGAAAACCCATTCAATAGAGCAGCCATCATTCCTTCAGTATACTGAACAGTCCCATCTCCCCATGACACACTAAATCAGAAAATTATAGGAAATGTTCTTCTTCTCCCTCTCGCACTCTCAGCCTCTGTCTCTCTATCGCTGTGCCTCTGTTCAGATGTCATTATTAAGGTTGGATGCTTTGTGATTTACTAGTACCCTCTCCCAAACATCAGGTTTGTTTGAAATGCAATTATGCTAATACGAGTGGAGTTCAGGGTCAATGTGGTACTCTGCATGTTTAGCACCTCTGCACTTGCTCCTTGCTGTCAGAAATAATGGCGCATACAAGCATATCATCTTGACTCTTTAAGGACTGTGGGGTGAGCCTGGAGCAGATGAGAGATCTCTCAAAAAAATGTTTACCATTCTGAAGTGCTTTGTGTGAATTGAAGAATGGGTAGATGGAGAGATCAGATTGCACCTCACCACCCACTCTCTCTCAGGTATAAATTACTGTATGCTGCGGATGCTGGAGACATGTCTCATCCACTTTATCAAAGTGTAGATAATTTATAGAAAATGTATTTATTGAAATTCACAACTAAAACTGCTCTAAGTTCTTTCTAAAAAAAAAACAATTTTCCTTTTTTTGTGGTTTTGCTTCTGGGGGTCCAACTTAAAAATTATTAATAACATCCAAAATATACCTCTATTCCTGCTGTTGCCGTGGAGGGGGCTCTGTAATGTCCTTTTATTATGATAGAATTTTGCATCAAAAAAAATTTTTTTAAAAAAAAATAGAAAACTACAGTCAGGATATTATGGCATATATAAAAAATAAAGTGTAAGGATTTTAGTGGATATTATAATGTTTATTAGTAAAAAAAATATATAAAAAAAAAAAAAATAAAAAAATTAATAAAAAATAAAAAAAAAATAAAAAAATAAATTTATTTCATGACCATAAAGGTATTAATATTTAAAATATTATATACTAATGTGTTTAATTATAATTTTTATAACAAAAAAATTTTTAAACCAATTTTTGCCCATCTCTCTACTATTCTTATTTCAAAAAAAAAAAAAGCATTGCCTTTTTTAAAAACCTACATTATTACATACATCTAACCAGAGTGAAGCAATCTCCTCAAGCCTCACTGCACTCACACAGGGATAATTAGCTCTGATTACTGTACTCTGGGATAAAAGAACACAGTCTCATACCAAAATATGCCCCTACCAGAAATGGGCCAAGTCCATTGTTCTGAATTAGACCTGATAAAATAATGCCGCAACGGGGTTGTGGTGGATCCGGAGCCTATCCTGGGAACACCAGGTGTGTGGGAATATACCATGGATGGGACACCAATCCATCACAGGGCACCATACACACACACACACATACACACACACACATATACTTAGTGGCAATATAGTGTAGCCACTCTGCTTACAGGTGTGTTTTTGAGAGGAAACTGGAAAACTCAGAGGAAACCCACAAAGACACCAACATGACCCACTGCACCATCATGTCACCCTGTCAAGGAAATCTTTCCCATATTTTAAACAGTAAGCCTTTAATAATAGGTAGCAAACATCTGTGCAGTATCTATGCAGCATGAGTCTGCCTTTAGATTTATTCAAGGTTAATTCAGGTTTGGATATTTTTCTGTGAAATAATTTTTTTGTTTCACATTTGAGAGTTCCACTGCGATCACTTTTTGTGTGGGTTGTGTGTAGGCTGACTGTGAGAAACAGTGGAGTAGCATCTTCTGTTCCAAAAAAGAAAAGAAGAACTTGAGAGAGTGATATACATGACCACATTCACTGAGATTTGGATACACAAGCACTTATAAACCGGGAGCTAAATGAGTACAATAACATTTGAAGAGTGTGTGCCCAGTGTGTGTGTGTGTGTGTGTGTGTGTGTGTGTGTGTGTGTGTGTGTGAGCAAGAGAGATATGACATGATATGTGTTATAAAGCAGAAAACTAGGAGGAAACCCATGCACAGGGAGAACATGCAAACATCTAAAGTGTCTCAAGAGTTCACTGGCATGAGGGCACTGAGGGATCTGCCTCAATGAAGATTGTAGATGTGATCTAAAAGCTCGGTTTTGTGTGCATGCGTGCGTGCGTGAGTGTGTGTGTGTGTGTGTGTGTGTAAAATCCTATTAGCACTGCTAGTGGCACCACAGGGAATAGTGCACAAAGGCACGGCCAGTGCAAAGTCACAGTCACAAGCTAATTATTCACCTCAGCCAAACAGAAAGTGGACAAGGACTCCACTTTACCTCACGCTAACCAATGAAAATAGGTGGCTCACCTTTAAAGCACAACATGACTTCTAAGTGGATTAATTAATAAATAATTGCTAAATTTCACCACCTGTCAGTTTCATCTAGTTTAAAATGAGTTGTCGATGCACTTAGCTCATTGGCATGGTGTTCATCGCTGTGGGTGGGAATTGAAAATTAGTGATGTGCGGGTTATTTGGGATTGATGAGCATCCCCCAGGCTATGTTTGTTCACTTTCTGAAAAAATATATCCAACCCTCTCTCTCTCTCTCTGTCTCTCCCACACACACACACACACACACACACACACACACACACACACACACACACACACACACACACACACACACACACACTTGCTCTCCCTCTGACACACACTGGTAATATTTTCCCTTACTAGCTATAAAATGAATGTTGTAGCCCAGTGATTATATGATGATAGAAAATGAACTCCACGCCCTACTCATAAAACAAACTTCTTATATGGCGAGGATATGTCACTGGTCATATAAAAACCTCTATTTATGAAAAAGCTGTGGAATTTGATATGCTCTTTTGAGATGAAGGGATAAAGTGCTTAATCTTTGGAAGAGAAACATAGGAATGATTATAGCTAGGCCAGATAGAGGACAGACAGGTCACTCAGCATGCGACTTGGACACACACACACACACACAGACACCTGCCAAGAGCCAGTGGAAAGTTACAGTATAAGTGGATAAAAAAAAGCATAATCCAATGAAGAAGACCAGCCAAATGTCAATTATTCCATCAATATGTAACTAGCTATGAATGCTCAGAAAATTTGCCACATGCTGTTGTTAGACTTGTCCATCATGAAGAACAGAACAGATAGTATGTCTGTCATCAAACCCTCACTTTACAACATTACACCTGACATACTGTAAATCAGGGAGCTAAGATAAATGACAAATGCTTTTCTCTCCTATGATGGCTCTGAATCTACTCAACAGATACGTTTAATTGAGCTGATTTACAACATAACAGTGCACAAATAGCATTGCATTGCATAAAGACATCAGAGATGAAACTGATTAGAATGAGCTACAAAACATAAACTAGCAATTAGGAGTGTTGGCATCGTCAGAGAGAAACACACAGAGGACACATGTCATTAGATACAGAGAAAAGGCTTTTGATAAAGTAAACTGGAAATTACTTTTCAAAGTTTTAAGAAGATTTGGCTTTAGGGGATTGTTTTTCGTGGGGGAAAATTATTCATGTCAAGCTTACCGATACATTTCCTGCATATTTGAATATTCTATTAATTGGGCACAATCCACAATGCTCCCAATAAAACCAGAGATATTTTGACCATAGGGCGCCAGAAGTCTGTCATGGTTTCCTCTTTCCACAGCCTTTCCCATGGTTACAAATGCCATGCGCTTGTGTTTTGACTTTTTGTTCTAGTCCTGTTTCCACCCATGTCCTGTTGTTAAGAGGAAGTTGTAGCTCAGTGGTTAAAACATTTGACTTCTGATTGGAAGGTCATAAGTTCATCAGGCCCTTAAACCTCAACTGTTCTGTAGTATATTTACTTTGTTACTTGATTATGTTCACATGTTTTGTGCTAGCCATTTATTACAGTAGTTTGTCTATGCTGTTTGCAAAGTCTTATCATGCTTTTGTGTTTTTCCCCAGTCCTGTTTCAGTGTCTGTCCTGGTTATATCTTTGCCTGTTCAGCTCACTTATGATTATGGATTTAACTGTAATAACCCTGTCAGCGTCTGTCTTGACCCTGACCTTCCTGACTATGATTCCTGGATTACAATAAATATCACACTGAGCACTTGAGTCCTGTTTCTATTCACTGCGTGTATTTAATATTAGCAATAATAGGTACCTAGGCATTAATAATACCCCCAAGCTGTCAAGCTTGTTTAATATAAACTATAACATAGTCCTAAAAACCTCTTTAATTACTGGAATCACAGCTTGCCAAAAAGCCATGATTTCTTCACAATGATCTCTTTCCAACCCACTACCAAAACATTTCTCTCAATTTTACTCAGTTTATTCAATTCTTCTCAGGATATAAAAATCGTATTCACCTTAACTCACATTAACCCATATTGTCAAGTTTATGTAGACTTATAAACAACATCCCTTAAGTAATGTAAGTAATGTGTTCCTTTCACATAATCGAGGCTGAGACGGATGCAAGTGCAGTTTAGATAGATAAGTTATTTATTCATCCTCAAAGAGGATATTTGTTTCCACCTTGGGTGTGTAGAAAACAAACACAACAACACCATACATATTAACTATCAAAACAATCACAGACAGATGGAGGAAGGGGACAAAAAAAAACCCCCCCCCCCCCCCCCCCCAAACAACCAAACCACTGGGATCCTATTCCAAAAAAAAAAAAAAAAAAAAAAAAAAAAAAAAAAAAAAAAAAAAAAAAAACAAAAATAGTTATAGTAGATCAAGGCTGGAAAAGTAGAAAATATCAACTGAGCATATACTTTGCAAAGACATGTGAATGAGCAGTCTCTTATATATTGTGGTGTGATAGTCAGTGTTATTGGGAACAAGTGTGTGATTATTTCTCAGGAGAAGATAATGTGTGAGTGTTCTATTGGGAGTTGTAGTCATTGGCCATATTTGTAGTTTGCATGTCTTCACAGCCCCTCAGGTCCTGATGTAGGCATTGTCCAACAGATAAAAGGCTGCTCAAGGATTCAAGGAGCAGGCATGAGGCTGGGGTGTGTTCGCCATCTTTGCTAGGCAGCACCCATGTGTGGGAAGCTGGGTCATCAGCTTCAGGTGGGAGATTGATTTGGTGAGCCATTTCGTCTGTCTTTCTTGAGTGTAACGTTTTCAGCAGGGGGGAAGGCAGATCAACGTGCTCAGCAGAACAGGATTGCAGAGCGGCGTGCTCAGCAGAACAGGATGGCAGAGCAATGTGCTCAGCAGAACAGTAAGGCTGAGCAATGTCCTCAGCCAAAGATGATGGCAAAGCAACGTCCTCAGCGCAATAGGATAGCATAGTAACGTCCATAGAGAAGCTGATGTAGTGACGTCCAAGGCTGATCAGGGAAGCAAAGTGAAGCTCTTCACCATAACTGGAGGCAGAGAAATGTCCTCAGCTGAACATGGATGCTGAGCATCATTATCCATCGACTCTGCAGGCTGAACTTGGTTGGCTGTGTCAGCAGACTCAGGTGTAAGCAGTACTTGGTTGGTCATGACGTTGGCCTCAGACAGTAGTAGAGCTTGGTTGGTTGTCCATTTCAGCAGCCTCAGGTGTATGCAGAGCTTGCTTGGCCATGTCATCAGTCTCAAGCATGATTTGGTTGGCTGTGTCAGCAGAGCTTGGTTGGCCATGTCAGGTGTGAGCATAATGTTGTTGGTCATGATGTAGACCTCAGACAGTTACCTGGCTTGGGAGGTTATCTTGTCGCCCTCAGACAGTAACAGGGTTTGGGATGCTGTCTCTTCGACTTCAGAGTGGAACTTGGTGTGGGATGTCACCTCATCGGCCTCTAGCAGGAACTTGACTTGGGAGGCCGTCTGGTCGATCTCAGAGAGAAATATGGCTTGCGAGGCCAACTGGTTGACCTCAGATAGGAACATGGCTTGGGATGCCATCTCATCAACCTTAGACTGGAACGTGGCTTGGGAGGCCGTCTTCTCGACCTCTGACTGGCACTTGACATGGGATGTCGCTTTGTTGATCTCATGCTGGCGCTCTGGAGATGAGACCACCTCGTGGGTCTTGTGCTGGTCTCCTAGGGAAGAGGTTGCCCCATTTACCTCTGACTGGGGCTCTGAAGCTGAGGTCACCTCGTTGACCTCATGCTTGAATTCCACAGATGAGACCCCCTCATGTGTCTCATGCTGGAGCGCTGCCGAGGGGGTCGCCACGGTGACCTCTGACTGAACTCGGTAGTGAAGACCCCTTCTTGGGACTCGGGCTGGAGCTTTGGGGAGGTCACCATGTTGAGCTCTGGCTCTGGCTCTGGGGATTAGGGCGACACATTGACCTCTGGCTGAAGCTCTGCAGGGGAGACCACTTCGTGGGTCTCAGGCTGGAGCCCTGGATCTGAAGTCACTACATTGACCTCTGGCTTGAGCTCTGCATGTGAAATAATAGGTGGTGAATGGCAGGCCAAGTTTATCTGCCAGGCGGAACCCCCCCCAAAAAAGATGTTCCAGGTCGGCCTTGGATTCAGGACTCCTGAACCACATCTTAAATAGTCCCACAAACTGGGCTGGACCAAAGAACTGGACAAGATGATCCTTAGCCAATGCTTTTCATCAGACTTGTGGTCTGCAAAGCTTGCAAAATAGAACTGGCTGTCAACAAGAAAATATTAGACAAAAAACCCATCATATGGATTTGGGAGACTTATGACAGTCCACTGGGGCAACTGGATTGAATCCAAAGCTGGGACAGTTTGCTTGGTTTCTTTAGTATGACTCTTCCCTGGTAGTCTCCTCTGTCTTCCTTCTGCATCCATGGTGAGGTGAAGTATTCTGTCACATAATGGAGGTTGAGGCGGATGCAAGTGCAGTTTAGAGTTTTATTAAAAAAGGTAATCCAAAGGGTAAGGCAAAGACATAAACAAAGCATGAAACGAGAAACTAAATACAAAATTCTGGTTTTGACAGTCAAAACCAGAATAACATCCAGAATAACAACGTGAGATCAAGGCTTGGTAAATGACAGAGAAAATATCAACTGAGCGTATATTTCGCAAAGACATTGTTTCTTCATGTCTTAACAAAGACCTGAGCAGTCTTTTATATATTGTGGTGTAACGGTCAGTGTGATTGGGAACAGGTGTGTGTGATTAGTTCTCAGGAGAAGTTGATATGTCTGTGTGTTCCACTGAAAGTTGTAGTCATAGGCTAAGTTTGTAAATTGTGGAGCTTTCTAGAAATGGAGTCGTTAGTTTGCTGTGACATGGCAGTTCCCAATCAATTAACAAATTAATAAAGACATAATAGATTGAATAAAAACTATACCTTAATGTAGACATTAAAATACAACTCTAAGTAAACTACAGGAAAATCATGAACCTGGAATGGTAATATATTGCATGTACAGTGAGGGGAAAAAAGTATTTGATAGCCTAGTGATTTTGTACGTTTGCCCACTGACAAAGAAATGATCAGTCTATAATTTTAATGGTAGGTTTATGTGAACAGTGAGAGACAGAATAACAAAAAAATCCAGAAAATCGCATGTCAAAAATGTTATAAATTGATTTGCATTTTAATGAGGGAAATATGTATTTGACCCCTCTGCAAAACATGCAGATCTTCTCCAAGTCATTAAGGTTTCGAGGTTGACGTTTGGCAATTCGAACCTTCAGCTCCATCCACAGATTTTCTATGGGATTAAGGTCTGGAGACTGGATAGGCCACTCCAGGACCTTAATGTGCTTTTTCTTGAGCCACTGCTTTGTTGCCTTGGCCGTGTGTTTTGGGTCATTGTCATGCTGGAATACCCATCCATGACCCATTTTCAATGCCCTGGCTGAGGGAAGGAGGTTCTCACCCAAGATTTGACAGTATATGGCCCCGTCCATTGTCCCTTTGATGCGGTGAAGTTGTCCTGTCCCCTTAGCAGAAAAACACCCCCAAAGCATAACGTTTCCACCTCCATGTTTGACGGTGAGGATGGTGTTCTTGGGGTCATAGGCAGCATTCCTCCTCCTACAAACATGGCGAGTTGAGTTGATGCCAGAGCTTCATTTTGGTCTCATCTGACCACAACACTTTCACCCAGTTGTCCTCTGAACCATTCACATGTTCATTGGCACACTTCAGACCAGCATGTATATGTGCTTTCAGTCCTTCACGGCGTAGTGTGTTACCAATTGTTTTCTTGGTAACTTTGGTCCCAGCTGCCTTGAGATCATTGACAAGATCCTCCCGTGTAGTTCTGGGCTGATTCCTCACTGTTCTCATGATCATTGCAACTCCGCGAGGTGAGATCTTGCATGGAGCCCCAGGGAGATTGACAGTTCTTTTGTGTTTCTTCCACTTGCGAATAATCGCACTAACTGTTGTCACCTTCTCACTAAGCTGCTTGGCAATGGTCTTGTAGCCCATACCAAACTTGTATAGGTCTATGATCCTGTCCCTGACATCCTTGGAGAGCTCTTTGGTCTTGGCCATGGTGGAGAGTTTGGAAACTATTTGATAGATTGCTTCTGTGGACAGGTGTCTTTTATACAGGTAACAAGCTGGGATTAGGAGCACTACCTTTAAGAGTGTGCTCCTAATCTCAGCTTGTTACCTGTATAAAAGACGCCTGGGAGACAGAAATCTTTCTGATTGAGAGGGGGTCAAATACTTATTTCCCTCATTAAAATGCAAATCAATTTATAACATTTTTTACTTGCGTTTTTCTGGATTTTCTTGTTGTTATTCTGTCTCTCATTGTTCAAATAAATTTACCATTAAAATTATAGACCGATCATTTCTTTGTCAGTGGGCAAACGTACAAAATCAGCAGGGGATCAAGTACTTCTTTCCCTCACTGTATCATGTTAACACCAGAGCAAAACTATGAATATATCTGTTGTACAGTTCGTTAATTTAGTTCACAGACAGCTATGGCTTAGGAATGAACTAGATAATGAAAATCTTAAGAGAAATCATCCCGTGGCAAGGTCCCTTATAGAGGTGAAAAAGAAATGGAGGGAAAACCACTATCATGCCCAGAAGAAGCAGAAATGAGAGCATATCAAAGAAGCCATGGAGTAAATGAGGACAGAGATGAAGTGGAAAGAATAGCCTCTGGTGTAGCTAGTGTTCTGATTAGCATACCTGATGTGCATTATATTGCTATAGAGAGCGATGTTAGAAATCAGTGGTATTAGCATACATCTACCATCTTATGTGGAAGTACTAGATATATAATTTTCCCTCAGCTAGAATGTTTTTATACTTTTTAACAGAAGAACAAAAAATGTAATAGAGATGCAATGTATTATTATAATTAGTTATATAATAATATTACTAAGTACTAAGGACGGCATGGTGGTGCAACAGGTAGTATTGCCACCTCACTGCTCCAGGGACTCTGGTTCGATACTGAGAACCTGTCAGTGTGGAGTTTCAAATGGTCGCTCTATGTTTGTGTGGGTTTCTTTTAAGCTCTTTTGTTTCCTCCTACTGTCCAAAAAAAACAACTAATAGCTGGAATGGCTATGCTAAATTGCTCGCAGTTGTGAATAAGTTTGTTTGTGTGTGTGTATGTCGTGCCTTGCGATGGCCTGGCATCCCATCCAGAGTGAATTTGAGATGAATATTGAATACAGATATTATTAATATTAATATTAATATTAATATTAATATTAATATTAATATTAATATTAATATTAATATTAATATTAATATTAATATTATATCCTCTACTGATCATCATACAGCACATGTAGGTCAGCTAG